>CATQJL010000326.1:26334945-26503023 GCA_958299035.1 Cylicocyclus nassatus
AGATTTCATGAACAAGTTGGATGAGTTTTAACGCGTTTTGGTTAATTTATTATTAGAATTCGTGAAAAAACATGTTTGAGCTCGTTAATCCACGCTGGCTTGAACATATTCTTTCATGAATTCCTGACAGTGATTAACCAAAACGCGTTAAAACTCATTCATTAACTTATTGACCAAACGTACACAAAGCGTGCTCGCGTCTCTTAGTCAGAAAATGAATGACATTTTTTGCTTCTCTAGTCGTCATCGTTCTTTTGTGGAAAAAAAACTGTCAAGCTTCCAGAAGTTCTGCTAAGCCTTCTGGTTTGTAGTCAAATCCAAAATTAAGGCATCATGAACACATATAACATCAAACTTACTAGTAAGTAAGTAGTATTTTCGACAGGAACTAATAGATGGGTAGTATTTTCGACAGGACGATGAATGGCTGGCAGGTGAGTATCTTGAAAAAAAAACATTGAGATAATGAGTTGGCCTGCAAACACTTGATGCTGCTATAACACTAACGAATAGCATATAACTGCCAATAAAACGCACCTGGCTCTAACTTCCTTTCAGTAGTGGTGAGCACATGTGGTGGAGATACAGTTGTTGTTCCTGTTCCCTGCATTCTTGTGACCGTATGACGTATAGACGGCATCATCGTAGGAATTGACTCAGATACTGATGTTGAAAGGTGCAGCGCAAGACAATCGACATATTCTGCAAAAGTTTCCAAATTAAGCTGCAGAAGCGCTCTTGAAAAAAAAATTGCTCACCGCCATCAACGGGATGAGGGCATTTGCATTCGTAGGAAGCATTGTACAGAGACGATGAAATCAGCGTAAAACTTGTCTCGTCTATTATGCACTTTGCTTGTGCACCAAACATGGAGCAAGCCGCATCCCTAAAAAGCTATCAGTAGCGCGAAGGCGGGATCAGTGTGATGACATGATATAAAATATGATCTAAGGAAAAGCACGATGTGGATATTCCAGGTTCAAGGAAAAGTGCCTAATTTTAAAAGAGGACTATAACTCACTCATGGCAAACATCAACGACATTACAGACAGATCCAATGAATCCTTTTCTGCACTTGCAAGCTACTTTATCGTCTTGAACAACACATTCACCATTGACACAAGGTGGCTCACAAGACGCAACAGCCTCAAATTTATTGCCTCAGCATACCAACGAAAAAAAATGTACGGAGCTCACCGATTCGCACAAAATGCCAGTGTATGGAGGTGCACAGTCACAAAAGGCTTCTCCCCCATTTGCACGACATTTCCCGCCGTTTTGGCAAGGGACGTTCGCACAAACATCATTTTCGCACTTGGCACCAGTAAATCCATTGCGACATAAGCATGCAGCCTAGAATCAGGTGAATGACAATAGTCGTTTGCTAATTGTTCTCGTACATAAAGTTCTCGACGCTGACGTCAAATCACATTCACTCAAGCAAACCACTACACATAGTCGAGTTCTCTGAGAAAGTAAACTGCTGACCGTTCCTTCTTGTGTCACAACACATGTTCCATTATTCTGACAATAGAAATCTGCACATGGACTAACGGTCCATTTCCTCGTTTCCAGGGGCTGGGGTGATACAGTACTTCCTAACTCGAACAAAGGGAAATGTGGACTATCAGAACCTGAACCAAGAGATATCATTTCAGTCAAAGCAGACACGGTAGCGATCACCTTGACTATCTTTTGCATTATCTACATCATAGGGGCATCCACATCTGAGATGATTGGATGAGAAGGAATTTTCGTAAAAGTGAGGTGGACAACCGATTGAACGTTCATTTTGTACTCTCATATCCCGCACACATGATGGACCGTGCACTGAAAATCGGATGTCACATTTTCCGATGGAAAAACAATTTTGAGCTCTTACTTGATTGTAACCGTATGGAAAACGTCCGAGGACTTGTGGATAAAGGAAAAACATTGCGTGACGCATTCGAATGAGCTATAGAACAAGATAAGCTATCGGCCGTCAGTACCCATTGAACTAGGTTCCAAGTTCCATTGGATGGAGAGACGAAATCTGCAAATGAACATCACTTTAAGCAGTAAACAATACAGCTATATGCTACATTAAATGGTTATGCAGTTGAATGATGTTGAAAGTTGAAAACAAGGGCGATTAACATCAAGTTCAAGATACTCTTTCGAGAACATAGCAAAACTACTTATTGTTAGATATTTCTTGATGTAGGTATATAAACCAACCATCTTCCGGACTATCTTGGCATTCTCCAAGTGTAACTCCGGAGGAACTGTCGACCACTGTTAAAAGCTTCGACTGATGAGTACTTCGCGATCTGTAAACATATTCTCAGTTCTTCAAGGCTCCATCAGAGTAGCTGCTGCCGCTTGGCTCATCGATGTTTACTCACAATACATACGCTGTTCTCTGATACAAAGCCACTGCAAGCAAAGTGCATGAGAAAACATTGATGCAAGCGGGCTGTTATTTTTTGAGCTGCATTTCAATGAGGACGCCCGTTGAAAACGCGCCAAGAGGAAACATGTAAACAATCAGTGATTTTTTTCAGTATGTCCGTTTATATTCGATGCTTTATTCATGTGACATCAAAGCGAGGTCTAAGTCACAGTCATGCTCATTTCTCAGATATTTCGTCTTTGTGAGACTCGATTCGTCATTGATAAAAGGCGAGAGAATGAGACCCATCAGTCAGAAGTCGAAACGGCGATTAACGCAAATAAGGAAGCAGCGTGAGCGCACAAACAGTCTGAAAATTTGACTTGTTTGAACAAAACCGTCGGAGGTGCGGCGTGGCGATCGTCCACTTGAGTACACCACTAAATGCGAATTAGAGAGGCTTCAAATGGTATGCATCTCGTATTTCTCGTCAGAAAACACGAAGAACATGATGCATGTGGGAAGCAGCTAATCAAGAAAACAAATCCTACAAATACCTAGACCTAGCGCTTTCAGATCAAGAGTGAGCAGAAGGGAAGCAATGTTATCACTGCCACACGACCGATGGGCGGAGCCATGTCGGAAGCTACGGCTGCCATTTTTGCTGAGGCATTCGCTAGTGTTTGCCATAGCGCTCGTTCAACATTCCGTTTCACTCATTGGAAAAATCTTTTGAATTTTTCATATAAGTTCATTTGCATTCTGAGAAAATTCTTATACTCATCACCCACTGCACTTTGTAAAAGTATTCTGTTTGGTAAAGCTTAAGCAAAAAGCAGCTGTACTTCCTCTATATCCTTCCACTACCATGCAAAGACAACCATTCATACAAGTCGTCCTACTACTGATTTTCATTCTGTTACTATGCATTACGACTGAGTGCAGAAGCAAGAACATTTTTCTTTTTGTCTCTCACTGGATTTTTATCTCGTTCGCATTTCGGCGCGCATGAAGGCAAGCCATCGGCTGTACATATGTCTAAACTTTATTTCATACCCGTTGATAATCTGGAGTCTCTTCACATTACGCTCAAGAAGGATAACAACAAGTCGAGAAAATGTACAGTTACTCCATACTTCCAAATTTAGCTGTTTTTGCAGAACGCGGTGCTAAAACTGGTACATGAAAGCAGGAACATGAGCAAACAAAAACCTGCGAAACTCTCAACCCAACGTCATCAGGAGTTTGAGCAAAAAACGAATTGCTGTGTTTAAGTACGCAAAGCGCACAGCTTTGTGTAGTCCTCTAACAAACTGCAAGTAAAACAAACTCTCAGCTACTTTCGATGCGCGTGGAGGCTGCGGTGATAGAAGTGAAGTAACTAGACTCTATTGTACCAATTTACACCATGTTTGTGTGTTTTTTGAGGATAGAAGGCAGCATATTGACCACGAGTATTCCATTTCACATTAACAAAATTTTGGTGAGATTTTGTTCCAACTTCAGTCAAAAATGTAGGAAATATACATGAGTATAACACTGAAGATATGACACCATCATAGATTGGTATACCACTGTCAAGTATCGCGAATATCGAAGAAACGAACAACAAACAGAAATACAAAACCATAGTTCTTAACAAAGCAAAAGTGCGTGACTCACCTCAAGTATCTGTATTCGCCGATCCAGGGTAAACTGCTACTCTCAACAATCCAGACAATACGCCCATGTGAGAGATCGGAGAAATGAAACGCGGTTTCGTCATCAAATTGGGCAAAAACCAGTGGTAATAATGCTGCAAAAATGATCTATGAACCGAGATTCAACGAAGGAAGCTGTCAAACATACCGATTAAAAATCGAAGATGCATATTCACATATGATGATTAATGAGGGATTACAGCAGTTGGTGTCATAGGTGCACAATAAGTCCCTGCAATAAGTCTTCAGAGAAGCAAAAATGAGGATAATGATGTTTTGGAGATCGGAAGGCATCAAAATAGGAGATAAAGGGGACAGTAAGTAGCATGAACTTTATGAAAACGTGTTTATAACAAGTTCACATTACTGCAACCAACCTTCTAGTGGACAAGCAATAGTTTCCGGAGGGAGCGTAGTACTGTTTCAGTTTATCAATTCATTTCGGACAAACCAAGTTATCTACTCTTACCGAGTTGTTCTTTTAGCCCTTTGTATGTCCTGAAATAGAGTATATTGTCGAAGTCTCAAACTTTATGAAACAAGGGATGCGATAAAGACTTTAGTATTTAGAGTTACACGGTAAACGAGCAAGTGATACACTCTACAGGTAGGCAGCCAATTTTGTATGAGCCAAAAGTTTCCAAAAACAACGTTGATCTCTTTTAATATATCAAAACTGTATGACGGGTGAGATTTTGCAAAATCTAAGATAGCGCGTCTTGTGCGCTTATCCGAATAGCTTTCAGCATGATTACCAGAAGATTGCCCTATTCTACCCCTGGTCGATAAGCAAATCAAGATGTAGCACATGTATTTTCGGGTTCGCCAACCTTTTTCATGAACGAGCCTAATTGTCAGATATCGTGTTAATTTGGCCTTTCGCAGTTAGCAGGCAAACTGAAAGACTTTGGTGAGCTGAACTGAGATTCACAGTTCGCTATCAATGTAGGTGTACAAGTATTTTACTGCGATTCCAGGTCTCCTGTTCTGTTTTACCACATCCATTCCACAAAAACCGTAAAAGTGCTACCTACACTCTTTATTTGAAGTGAGCGACCTTCCCTCTTTATCCTAGTTGCTTTGTGTGTAAGCGCCATCATCGCGACAGCGAGGCCTTGTATGTGCTTGATTTAGAGCGAGATTTGTTTCGTGTACAAATATGCGCGCTGCCAGAGGCTAATGCTCGTGCGCGCAAATTTCGTGCGCTTCATATCAGCTCACTTTCAAGCACTATGGTATCAACGCGCTGTTTATACAGCAAACATACCGCTATATTACGTTCGCTTCCGACGACATTACGTCCCCAATATGGTAGAGTGGAAATTGTATCAATTAGTGAAGAGTAATAGCAAGAGAAAACTTGGAATATGAACTGTTTTCTTCAGAAATGCTCAATAAACGTTATTTGATTGCACATGCGTCATTATGATGTCCACCTCCTTGATTAATCTCAAGCAAGCGCTAAAATCCTCAACTTCCATCCAATTAAACGTTCTCATGACCAGCCTTTCTATACCACATTAAATCAGCGGTTCTCGATGAGGTAGCCCAACCGAAAACAAAAAATCATGAAAAGTTCCCAACGACACTCCAACCCACAAAGACGCCAGCCGCCTGATACACGTTATGTCTCATCTCACAGATTGGAGCGCAAGCGTTTCATTCATTTATTACAAATGATGTCCTATGCATTAATCATCAACAGGCAAGTTACAAAACCTAAAACCATTTGTTGGTAGCAACAGAATACAAAGACGAAGAAGACAGACTTCCAGTGCGAAAGCAAATAGTCCTTTAAAAACATCTTAGACTGCGAGAGTTTCACAGGAAGCATTCTTCTTCTCACCAGTCTATCCAGATCATCACTAATTCCGTTCACAAAAAATCTCACATTTTTCCTTGCTCTAGATACCAATATCTATCGTTAGGCGCAAAACGTGCAAAACGCAAGCAACGTAAAGCCCGTAACTCAAAACTATGCGCCATTTTTTTTAATGGCATAGAGTAATGTATCGGCCCCGACCCCCACCGCTTGTTTTTGGCGCCGGAGACGTTTTGCACGGGGAGTTCTTAAGGGTCTAGAGAATTGGGGTTGTCGCCTAACGCCCTGCACCTCACAAATTTTTTTTTGCTCATCTTCATCTCCCACTTTCTATGGCTTTTCTGTAACAAAAGGAAAAACACTTATCTTCTGTGGTGATCACCGCTTTCAAAATACGATAGCAAATGCGATTCTGTGACAGTACCTAATTTTCTTGCAAAAGGTCTTGGCAAATGGAACCTTATTATTTTAGTTTCGAGCAATAAACGAAATCCGCTTTCTGCGTACCAAAGCTGTTGTTGTAACTCAAATCAATTCTTCAACACTTTTTCAGAGAAAAAAACTACTGGAATTATGCAAAAGTAGATGTCATGAGCACTTGCATAATTTAGGCTAGTAGTCAAAGAAAAGAGCGATGATCTGCTAAGATAGGGGAACTAGCGTAACTTGTACGCCGTTCAGGCAGCACGATAAATACTTTTTGAGCAAACACATGCTGACCGTGAACGAAACTCGAAAACTTGGCGAGACAATACATCGATATTACATGCGTTCAAAACTTTGACTAATTGAGGACGATTTCTGTTCAACGGCAAAAAGAGAGCAAGAGAATGGACAACTGACACATTGAGCTGCATACATTAACCCCGACGCGTTTGCTTTGTTTGTTTATACGCTCACGATGCAACTGCTTACAGAGGTCATCGCAATTTATGTCAGTACCACGATGATTTTACACCGTGGCACTGGTGATTTAGCGGAGTGTGCACTCAAAAAGCCCTCCTCCTTATCGTCCAAAGAATTGGGAACTTTTTTGCAAATCTCTTCGTTAAACATGGGAGTGGCTGTGCCCTGTCAACAAAGAAAAGATCGAATAGGCTTTCGCAGGTGGAACTCATATTCCAAGACGTAACCTTGAACACAACACTTGTGACAAACACCACCGCTGATTTTTTTGGCGCTTAGTTGTTAGCAAGATGTGCGTAGTGTTTGTGCATGTAAAAAAAAAATTCACGAGCACTTCATCTCTGCGAAATTTTAGTTGGTATAGATGTTACTGAAGATGATGGGAAAGGAAATGTTCAGGGTTAAGAACAGTGTGTTAGTAGTCTTATTTCGAAGAGAGCATTTCTGTGATGTGAGAGGACTGCACTCAAGGGAACAGGCCAAAAACGTCTCGAAGTGCAAATCAATGGATCACTAATGATGTGATATCGCGGCTCTAGACAACATCAAGGAAGAACTGATTGAAGACGTGATTGCGGACTGAGGGATTGAGGAAAGCGCTCTCGGCGGAGAATAGCGCCGTTATCAAGAGAGAAACGTGGAGAGTGCGTGACGACCAAACAGACGATGAGGTGACAGGGTCAAATCACGTCGCGCAGTGAAACGTATTATGTACAGAGGAGTGGTAAGAGGAAGTACGCGCGCGAAGCGAAGAGCGGTGGCGACGAGGCGTGCGCAGTTCGTGCGAGTTGCGGCTGTGCCGGTGCTGGCGGTGTACAGGTTGCGGACGCGCAGCTGGATTCCGAACCTATACTTGGCAACATTAACGCTCGAAAACGAAAACTCGCTGCTAGACAGTAACCACACACATGCAGATGCATGTCCATCACATTCGTTGAAGGACGTAGAGACAGAACATGTACGTATATGCGTGAGTGTCTGGCAAGTCTGACTTGCTGTGACCTCTAATACGAATCACATCTAATGATCACATCTATCACAGCGCAGCCAGTGGTCCACTCTGCTCACGACGACGTTCAATTCCCCTGCAGTTCTTTTTCTTCAAAGACGAAAGACCTGTTCTTAAGCAGCGCTCTGCGTTTGCCACTACACTAAAGCCCTATTCTCATTCAATATTGATGCTTTGATGTTGTTTCGGACAAAGCAAAATAAGCAAAAACTAAGACGTGAGAGGAAGCAACGTATCCCAGTTCTGGGGCACTTTTTTGGAAAAAAGGCCGTCGTAAATTACAGTTGTGGAAGTAGTCGATGTTTAAGGAAGTTGACATAGAAAAAAATGTTGGTAAATGTAACAATGGACTCAGCCTTTTTTGGGAAGTGTGTATGTTTATAAAGGCTTTAGCGCCTCTGTAGCGCCTTTTCTCAGTCAAAAAAGACAAGTCGCAATTTCTTTTCGAGTTCTTCCTGCGCCAAAATTCTTCACAGGATGTATCCAAAGAGACCTGCTTTTTTCCACAAACTGCTATAGATTCTCAGGTCTTCTTCAACTGTCTAGATTCTAATTCGAAGTGGCATGTTGTCAGCGCAAACTCGAGTCTTGTTCAAGTGATACATTAACCTTTTGTGAAAAGTGCATCAAAACCCATTTTATTGCTATTATTTCTATCAATCAGATGATGCAGATTTTTTAAACATCCGGAGCTTTTTATGATAGCAAGAGATGATTTTTACTGCACCAATCAAGATAGGTCCCTTTTGATTTAGCTGACAAATCGAAATTTGGAACTATAATTTGATTTCTCTAAATATAACTTTGTGAAAAAATATTCTAGTATTGTTTAAACGTGCTTAAGCTTTTTTGCAGCAAATTCTGGAAAATGAAGGACAGATCCAAAATAGGCACTTAAGTTGCAACTTAGCCCTTTTTAGAATTACGAGGTAGCATTGCCATTTTTCTTCCTCCATCATCCTCGCGGACTAGGTTTTTTACATCCTTGGCTCACTTAAGTGTTGTCCGTGAGTTGTCAATGGCGACATTGCGTCCCCGTACGAAGGCAGAATGAAACTTTTGAAGCGTGAAGATAAATCAAAGATCAATAAGCTACGATGAGCACAACACATAAGAGTTAGATTTATCTCATAGCAAAGAGGAATTGTCGCGGACATCGTCCTCCTACGAACGCTAAGAAATACCTGGTTACCAAGGTCATTCTACCATTTTCAAACGCTTTCCGCAACGCTTGAACATAACGGTGACAGTTCAAAACATTCGCATATTGAGCTGATTAACAAATGAAATTAAAAATTGATCTCGTTCTCCACAAGTGCTTCGAGTATTAGCATTACTCATGGATAAATAAAGTTGTGATTAAGTCAGCAAGAATATACTTGATTCGGTATGTGTACACACCCTATAGCGGAAAAAATCCAATTGTTCCGCCTTTTATTTTCTTGAACCTCAAAAATCAACAGCGATATCGATTGGCTAAAAAATAATTCCAGTCATTTTTTAGACATGCTACAGATAAATTTCTATATGAATGTTTGGTATCAATGAACTATCCAAGGGGAATCAAAGCATCATCACAGTTTGAGCACAAATTTTCAAAGAAAGTGCTGCAAGCAGGGCTCGGCACGAGCTGGCACCAGGGAATTTTGAAAACGAAGTCCCCTTTGAAATTTGCCAATTTTTACGAAGTCCCCCTTGACTTTTGGGAAATTTTACGAAGTCCCCTTTGATCCTCAACGATATCCCCCCTAAAATCCTAAAAAAATCCCCAAAATCCCCCAAAAAACGAAACGTCGACTAAAAAAAAAAAAAAAAAAAAAGGTCGCCGCCGCCAATTTTCCGTATGTCTTCGCCCACAAAAACGAAACCCCCTTTGCTTTTTGCCCCAAAAACGATATCCAGCTTGCCCCGTTCCAGCTGGTGCCAGGCCCTGGCTGCAAGTAATTTTAGATCCTAATAAATTCTTGGAAAGACGTCCGTTACTAAAAATCCGGCTTGGAACTAATATCATTTGAGTAGTTGCTCTGTTAAACAAATACCTCGAAAAATCTTGCGGGGAGATTAGAAGTAAGGTTGAAGTCGCAACTAGTTTATGAAGCTTGACAAGGTTTTCGAATTGTTGGAATTCAGCTTATGTTCTTTTGTTTACCTTTCTTTAAAAAAACCGAAATGTTCTGCATTCACATCAGTGTTATTCTTCTGGTCAAAATGTTTTAGTTTGTTTTATGACTGTTTATGAATAGAGCAGCTGCTGCAGATGTGTTTACATGGGATAAAGACTATTCATCTCGTTTCTAAACCCGTGCCACTTTTTGCGGGAATGAGATTTGAAGGGTTTTTTCATATGTCTGGCTATGAGACAGCCATTGGATGTACATGCCCTACAATGTTAATGAAAAGAATAAATGATAATCTACCTGGAAAAGTGAAGATAGCCTTGCTATACTAAAAAGACCTTTCATAGAGATAAATTCTATAAAGAGATATTAGGTCTGGTGAGGTTTTAATTCGCCGAACTATAATTTTCGATGCACTCCTTTTTCCAGTTTTCATTACACTTACTATTAATGAGGCTTACTCACTTCCTGAGATTGCAAATGCACAGCTTTTCTACGAATAGAACACACATAATGAATTTTCTAATGAGGTTCGCCAAATAAGCTAGAATTTGACGAAGAAGACCACAAATGAACAATACCGTACAGAGAATAGGGACTGCCAATAAATTGTAGGGATACGTGCACAGACAGTGATAATGTACGGAAATTTCTGGTTTCTCTGGATATGAAAAATGTGAACAAGCCATGAATTATTATAGTCACGATCACGAATCCTATATTTTGGTGTGGATACTACCATAACCTGCTTCAAAATATACAATATTTATGTGCAGAAAGAACATCTCCGTAACTTGTTATTAAAAAGCACATTTTAGGCTAGCTGAGTGGTTTGCTGAATAAGTAAACATGCTCAACCCAGATAAATCTCTCTCTCCTCCTCCTCTCCCCCCCCCCCTATTTACTGAAGCCTATCCTTTGTGTACGGAATAAATTCAATAGTCGACCGAAACGGCTTTGATACTCTATCAGAAATGTGAAAGACTTTCGGTGCTTTTTTGGAGATCTACTGCAAATTTTTGCTTGATAGTTTCACATAATAGATCTCGCACATAGGTCCTTAGCAAAAAAGTCAAAAAACCATTGCTCAACCATAAATCCGGTTAAGGCACTAAGTCGAATTTATCGTCATCTTAAGATGCATATAAAAAGCTAAAAGCCAATAAATTCCAATCAAGAATGCGTTACATGGCGAATCTCTTCAATTCTTTATAATCTAACTTTTAATCGATAAATCAAATCTCGATCCCACTTATGTTATGGATTTTAAACAGATGTGTCAGCAGTGCTCTACGAATATGAACAGAGATATAAGTGTTGGTGTCCGAGCAATTACATACCAGTCCTGGTTATTCAGCGAAAAACTGGTATTTGGGGGCTTGGAAGTGCGAAAAAAAAACGGAACCGCTTTGTAAACTTAGCAGTCGGATAAAATAGAAAACATGAAAAGTTGATGTAACTAGTCATTGTTGATGCATACATAAGTATTTTCATACGAAACATGTATAAAAGGAGTTAACAAATTATTAGGTTGCCAAGAAAATAATGTCGTTTTTTATTTGCTTGCTTTAACAAAGCAACCAGACTCAACCCAATAAAGGATAATGGGTATTGTTCGATAGAGCAAAGCAAGCTCTACAAGATGGCATTCATAATATTGCGCTATGTTCGATCCACGCAAAGTTTGAACTCAAAATCTGAAGATTTCCAAATGCCCAAAAAATTGAAAAAAAAATCAGATCTTCGTCCAAATAATTTCTACGGACCTCCCACTCGCACACGTCAATACTTTCGATATCTAATATCCGTATGTGCAGCTGCTGTACTTTTTCCTTGACTGGAAACTGAGAAAACGAAAATTTTCGTGTTTTTCTAAAAGCAATGCAGAGCCGTTCTTGCATATGTGATTCTATACTACAAGCTTAGGTAAGTATAAGTATAGATTTTCAGCCCATTCCGAGCAGTAGTTTTCGAGAAATATCGAAAGCTTTCTTCTTTTCAGTTTCAGTGCTAAAAGCGACATTTCTCGAAAACTACCGCTCGGAATAGGCTGAAAATCTATACTTATACTTACCTAAGCTTGTAGTATAGAATACATCATTGCTTTTAGAAAAACACGAAAATTTTTCTTTTTTTCAGTTTCCAGTTAAGGAAAAAGTACAGCAGCTGCACATACGGATATTGGAAATCGAAAGTATTGACGTGTGCGAGTGGGAGGTCCGTAGAAATTATTTGGACGAAGATCTGATTTTTTTCAATTTTTTGGGCATTTGGAAATCTTCAGATTTTGAATTCAAACTTTCCGTGGATCGACCTTGGCGCAATATTATGAACGCCGTCTTGTAAAGCTTGCTTTGCTCTATCGAACAATACCCATTACCCTTTATTGGGTTGAGTCTGGTTGCTTTGTTAAAGCAAGCAAATAAAAAACGACATTATTTTCTTGACAACCTAATATTTTCAATACAGGGTGTCCCAAGAAAATATGAACCCTGTTTGATTGTTGATAATTCTCTTTCTTTCACGTCTTTCGCCGAGCTTGAGGTATCATCCTATAAAGCGACAACTTAGATTTACAGTATGAACCGAATCGTCAGCCGCTCTTTCTTACGGTAGGATTACGCTATGAACTTTCAGCATAAAGCGCTACTATGGAATATGTTTATGGAGGAAATACCAAAAAAAAACTGGAATTTTGAGTATAAGGTTTTCAAACATGCTGATTCCAGTGCACAACTTTTCGCCAGTTTTTTGAGCTCTGAATGGTGAATCACACTTTTGACGAACATTTGAAGAACAGATTTTACCCTAAATCTAAGATAACTCATGAAAGAAGCATTACAGTAGAGTGCGAATTTCATAATTAGAATCAGCGACTTTGACTAGCCCAGTACAAGAGTTTCTGACATGTTTGGTTTTCTCTGAGGCAAAAATCGCTTTCGCTTTTCTAAAAATCTTTTTTAAGTACATACCGTAACCCTACAGTAGTAAAGAGTGATTGATGATTTGGTTCATACTATTAATCTAACTTGAACCTCGCTCTACAGAATGATGCCTCAAGCTCGGGGAAAGCCTTGAAAGCAAGAGAGCTATTAACGACCCAACAATGCAAAAAACGAAGTCCCTCTTGAATTCTGCGAATTTTTACGAAGTCCCCTTTGACCCTAGACCATAATCCCTAAAAAAAATCTCCAAAAAACGAAAAGTCGACCCAAAAAAACGTCGCAAATTTCGTGTCTTTTCGGCCACAAAAACGAAGCCCCCTTTGCTTTTTGTCCCAAAAACGATATCTAGCTTGCTTATAAACCACCTGTGCCGAGCCCTGTGTATCATCCAAGTTACTTGTGAGGACGTAAAGAACCAATGAAGGTATTTTCCTAGCTGATCAAGGACTTTAGGCTTGAGACAGGACGTTAATTAGAAAGGTGTCCTCAGCCATACACAAGAAATTACGCATTTTTGGCTATGATGGGAAAACTTCAATTCAACAAATGTGACGAGACCTAGAAAATTTCACAAAAGCAAATCCAGCGATCAGATAGTGTATGTTAAATCAAGCGTATGATCATACAAAGAGCGAAGTACATGGTCACGCAAGGTTTGTTTGAGACTTTGAAGCGAAGAATGTGATCGATTGCCTGCAGCTAGGTTATAGATCAATTAAGTAAAAGTTTACATTCGACAGATATAGTGATTTTTGTAAGTGGTTTTTCGAAGTGTGAATATGTCCAGAAGATCTAATGGATAAATTTTGTAAAGACGACTGCGCAAGAACATAACAAAAATCAAACTGCATCGTAGGACAAGATTTACTTATGTAGGTCTCCGAAGTTGTTTTCGTTTATCTCAACAATTTGCTTCCATTTTCTCCCGATGTCAACGACATTTTTTGCGAGGCTGTCAAACCGGTCTTTCTTTCTTTTTTTATCCACCATGTTAACCAAACGCGACCTTAAGTTCGTTCATCGTTTCATTCTTGCGAATGTGCAAGAATTGAATGAAGCAATTTTCAACCCTTTTTACTCAAATTATTGGGCGGTTGTTTCAATTTCTAAGATCGATCGCAGTTCCAAAAGGGGTGTAAAGCAATCTATTGAAAGGTGTCAGTTTACACATATGTTGGAAATGATTCTCAATTTATCTTCCGTTGTGTAATTTGCTGTTGCTCACGTTTTAGCGACAGTAAAATGATATGGTCGTGTTTATGCGCCAAGGAAGTCAGGGGGCACTGACACGAAAGAAAAAATACATCGAAAGTAAAATTTATTTTAATGGTATTTCATACCAAGGCACAGACAAAGAAATCTTCCAAATAAACGTTAACAAACAACTTGACTACACGCTCGAGTCTCTCGTCTATCTACATGAAAGGCGTTTGCAGTGTTCGGAACTGATCCGGTGTTAGCGACTTCTTGCGTAGATATGCTACTGCTTCAACGAAGTCTTCGTGTTGACTAGCTGCTTGTTTCTCTTCATGCGAAGTTCTAAAAGCTAGATTATCACTTATAGCGCACACAGCCCAGTTAACTTGACGACTAATAAAGTGTAATTGCGCTGATGACAACATTTGCGTGCAAACAGTTTTTACGCGCAAGTCGCAAGCAAGTGGTAGGCATTCAGAAACATGCCCTATGTTTTCGCCCAAATGTTGTCGTCACCGCAAGGACACTGCATCAAGTGTCGGATCTACTAAAGTATAGCGGCCGTACCCTAGTCTCGGTAATTCGCTCCTTGCCGATCTCGTGGATCTCTCTGTTAGGACCCTTTCGACGATATGGGATGATCTGCGCCGAGATAGGTGCGGTGGCAATTGTGGCGTCGTCGGATCTGATCTGACTGAGTCATCATCGGATGATTGGTCGAAGGCATTCCAATTCACAACCTGTCAGTAGGAATTTGAAAAAAAAAACCCTCTTTCTTGATCAAATTCCTACCTCCGGCATGGGTGTCAAAATATCGACAACAGTGGTGGACCTCTGAAGTAGAGGTGCTGTTCTAGCTGCATGTGCAGCCATACCCTGCCGTACAATGCTTTCTGTCGTTGCTGGTTTTTCCTTGCCTGAGTGTCGTTCCAATTCTTCTCTCAACTGCAAATTGGACAAATTGTCGAGGACATCAAGTTAAGTTACCTTGCGGAAGTGTGGTACAAGGCCGTATATTTAAAATTTATGTCTAAAATACGCTCTCCTCCAACATTCTCAGCAGCATTTACTGGGGGTGGAGGGTTACGGTGTAGGTAAGCTCCGCGATGTGATAAAGTGGCGAAGAATGGGTGTGGTGGCCGTTTTTTTTTTCGCGTTTCACCTCAATTCTGTTTATCTCCCTTTCAACTGTTCTACAAGCTGAAGCAAGCGTAAATTTCCGCAATTTTGCAAAAAGCCTTTCACACGTCTGTAAAATGTCTTAACTTGAAGAAGATGTCACAATTCCTGTAAAAAACTTGTTTGTAAAATGTTTGAACGACGTCTCAAAAACTCACACTTTAGAATTGAAAAAAAAGCCTTTTGATTACTGTGGCAGGGAATTCTTTTAACACCTGAAGCTTGGATATATGCTTGAATTCCAAAGGCATGCAAGGCCGTTCAAAAATTTGTTCATTGTTCACTCTTTGATCTCGCTCGCAAATGCTTTTTTCAAAGAAAGTGATTAGATCGACTTTCTCAGCAATTACAGAAACTACCCTATCACTTACCAATCAAACCTTCTCTGAATTGGAGTTTAAAACTTCTAATCAATTCTTTTAAGCTGTTATTTTCTTAAGGTTTTTACGAATGTGTTATAACTGCGACTATGAGATCCTTTTCTGGATTCCTAAGATAGTGGCAGACTTCAGTCTAATTGAACAGACTAAACTTGAACTTACATCGCTAAGTGAAATAACACCGATCAGTCGTCCCCTCTCTGTGACATACACTCGGCTGAGCTGCAGCATTGAAAATATGGAGTGGATCTGAAAGGATTTTTGGGCACATTGGGATCGATTGGTAAGAGATAATTCTCACGTTGAACAGAGATGTCTTCTTCACAATCTGGAAGGGTGCTGGATCAACGTCTTCCGTCAAGTCGACTTCTTCAGCAAGCCGAGCCGCTTCCCAGTGTCTTTGCTGGAAAAAAAATAGGAGTGAGGACTGCGTAATGAGATACTGTCTCCTTCGCAAAATATATAAATGCGAAGTACAGGGTGTCCCAAAGCCTCCTGTATTGTCAACTCTCTTTAACATGAAGTCTTTCGAGAAGCTTGAGGTAATATTTTGTGGGTACATGTCAAGAGCGCGATTTTTATCGCCAGATGGACATCACACATATTAACAAGTGTTTTATGACTTTCTAAAAGTAGTCAAATTTCAAAAGGAGATGTATTAGATAGTTGCATGGGTTGTTCAATCTTAATATCTTGAAATCGGCTCCGAAGAGCAATTTTTAAAGGCAGTATCCGGGCAAAAACTCGATTTTGAGATTTTGTGCTTACTCGGGCTTATTCGCTACGCTGAATCCGAAAATACACATTGGAGAGCGCGAAAATGGCGAAAAACGCTCTAACACAGGAGGGAAATCAGCTGGTGGGCGGGGTCCTCCCCGCTGTGAATTCACGCTCCCAGCTTAGCGATTTTCTCGCTTCCGGTTTCAAGCCAATCTTCGCATTTGGCCGATAGCGATGCTAGGACTACTAGCGGAATCGAAAAGACCGCTCCGGAAGCTGGGAGTGTGTTCACGTTGGGGAGGACTCCGCCCACCTCTGATTTCCCTCCTGTGTTAAGCCCTTTTTCGCCGTTTTCTCTCCAATGTGCTTCGGATTCAACGTAGCGAATGGGCCCCTGGTAAGCACAAAATCTCAAAATCGAGTTTTTGCCTGGACACTGCCTTTAAGGTCAAAAACCCATGAGAATGAGTAAGAACAAATTTGCAAATACTTTGGTCCGTTTTCCAGCAAGCCACCAAACTCAGCAAGTGGTAACCTCAGACAGACAGTAAGCTTGTGTACTTTTTCTGGTACATACTGAAGATTCGCATAGCACTAAACTGGACTTTTAAGGTAGTGACAGCCAGAAAAAACGCGCCTCCTGAACCCCCCCCCCCCCCCGAATTTTGTAAAGCTGGCTCTAACTTAGATTCATAAATGGAGCAAATTACCTCTTTCTTCATTATAGGGTTATGGTAAAAAGTTTGAGAAGCGTTTTGCGTCATTTAGGGTGGTTTTACCCCAACAAAGGACTAAAGAAGCTGAAGACTCCTACACTAATTTTATCGGACACGCTAATTTCAAATATGAAGCGCGCACTTCACTGTAACGCTTTCCTCAAAGCTATGCCAAATATACCTGATATTCGATTTCCCAAATCGTCAAAAATTCGATAAAGCAATTTAGAAAGCTCTGCAAACGCATAAAATTCAAGTAGCGATATCAGCATGCAGCAGAAACTTGTTGCAGAATTTTTCGAAATTTCTAAAAAAAAATTTTGAGCGGTGCGAGTTCCTACCGTAATTTTACAGTAATGATGAAAGACTGACAGCTCGCTTCATAATGTAAAGCCAAGTTGAAGCCAACTTTACAAAGCAGTATATAAGCTCCTCGAAGGATTCCATGAGAAGAGAGTTATTTACAATCAAAAAGTAGGCACATTTTTTGGGACAACCTGTAGTTATTCCTTACTCAAAGACGAGAACAACTACTCTCTGGTTGGATCATTCTGCTTATTTTTTAATCAAGACTTGTCGAAGTAGTAGCTTATGTGCCCTCAAAAGAAATTTTCATCATCATAATGATCCAATTTTTTCGGACACTAATGATGAGAACACAAAATCTCTGCAGTCTACAAACAGAAAATCTCTGCAGTCTCCAAATTGTATTAGTCTTTGTTTAACCATTTCACATGAGTAACAAGCTCCTTTCTGCAAAGATCTGATTTGTAGCCCTCAAAATACCAAAGAGAGAAAACCCTGCTAGATTTTTTGAATGGATTCAATGCTAGAAGAACACAAACTACGATAAAATTGAAAATCAAAGACACTACAGAATATTGTGGTGATTTAATTGTTGAGCCATTCCGAGATTGGTATATATATTTATTAGGCTGACGTTTCGGCTGCTACCTTCTTCAGAGCCTGAAATAAGCCTAATATATATATTTACCAATCTAGGAGTGGCTCAACAATTAAATCAGCACAACATTCATCATACCGAGATTTAAAAACAACCGCACTTTTCGATTACACTACAGAATGTTTACACTTGTCTCCTCGTGAATAAAATGTAAGTACTTGCCTCTTCATCTGACAGGTCATACATGTACAATGGTTTTCGCTCGGGTTTCGAGTGGCCGAATTGCATGTGGTGCAGATATTTCTTTGCTTGTCGCATGTAGCCTGTGCAAGACCGCTTTTCTGTGCATTTACTGAGATTAACCATTTCAGAAATACTTTTGACAACTGTATGGTAGTCGATGCCATGCAAAGTCAAATGTTGTTTTAGCTGGATTCGGTCGGATCCACACGACTTCTCATCCTCTTCTGCTTCTTCTGCAGACAAATCTATGAAATAGAGAGCGTAATTTTCAATTTGTTATGAACAACCTTTTGTTTTGTCTCCTGTCTCAAGACTGCAAAACGCATTTCTCCTCGTAGGAGAACTTTTACGGTTTGCCGGTTCGATGTGTCCAGGGGAGACAGTAAATCTGGAATAGTGATAAACTGGTTAAGAGTTGGACAGCCTGTTTCATCACAATATCCCTTTGCACACGCGAACGCATCCACACTGCTATAGCCTCGCTGACCTCTCGTCGATGAGTCTGACCTGACTGCTCAAACCTAATGCCCAACGCCGCGCGAGGCATTTGCGGTGCGGATGTGCTGGTTGAACGAGGACACTACGATTGAAATGGACTGTATATTCAAAAGTAGGATGCCCTTACCTGTTCTTGTTTTTATGCGACTTCTTTTCGTCTTCATGTGCTAACGTGCTCGGCGGAGTTGGCATGAATTTAGGCAAACTTGATTCAGACTTTGTTCTGGTATTAGTAGGACTAGGAGACTTGCTTGATTGTTCAAATATCTGCAAAAAGCCAAAACAGGCACTTTTCAGGGAAGAAAATCTGAGGGAAGCCTAGTGTCTTCTCTAGTTTCTCCATAAGATTCTTTTCAGCTGCAAAAAAATAGTCGAATTACTTCTCAGACAGTTGGAGCGTGCAGCGCGCGCGCAGTCACACGGTGGCGCAACACCCAGTGCGCGGATGGCGGGACATTGGATGCCGCGCAGCTGGTGCTGACCCGAGGATGGCTGCATTTTTTTAGTTTTTCGTTGCGCGTATACGCAGGTCTTGATAATGAACTCCACACTTCATACGCCAAAAAATATGAATTCGTATTTGAATCCAAGAATTCAGATCCAGCATCCATTCGCAATGCTACCGAAGGCTACTTGGAAGCAAAAAACAAATTCTATTTCCGCGACTACTCATACACTAAGATGCGACATCCAACCTTTTGAATGATGGGGCAGCCTAACCACTGCGTCGTATACTACGCGGGCATCCCTTGTGCTTACAACATGTGATAATTGCAGGTGCGCGGTCCGCACGGGTAGAGTATGAAGGCACACGCGCGGCGTGCTACAAAATTGCGCGCGGCCTGCGAGACCGAGCATAAACCTAGCGCGCGGCCCGCGAGATCGAGCATAAACCTAGCGCGCGGGTCGCGGCTTGGCCATTAATAGCGCGCCGCACGCACCGAATATCTAGGATGGCACGCGTTCGGCGTACTGCCGCCCACAAATAAGGCACGCGCTTTGCCGCATTGACCATAAACGCGCGTGCGCCGCACACTCCAATTGTCTGAGTTTGTTACTTCGACAAAATTCACAGGTTACAAATGTGTATACTTTGGTAGTCAGATGCATATTCTAGTTACACCATAAAATCGAATAAGGACGCTGCGGACCATGCACGGCGCGGTTGAAATGGTGAGGGAGCACGACTTGTACAATGACAAATTTGTACTGGGGCAAGCGTTATACCTCGCATCGCGTGCTCCGCAGTGATGAGCAGTCCGTGCGGTCAACGAATGAACTATACACGAAAATTCATACGAACCTCTTTGAACGATGTTCTGAAATGCATGTCAATAGTTTCGATAGCCTTCCTCACGCGACGACCTGCTTCTTCTTTTCTGGCCTCCTCTCCGACCTTAAAGCATAGAACTATACTAAAAAGGGTAGAGGACATTATGATGGGCTCCTCCCGTGCGCAACGCACGGGAGTGTCAGCATGATTTGTGACAGATGTCGGCAGGACCATCCTATCGACGACATAACGTCCTTTACCCCACTGAGGATGTTTTACAACTTTACTACTTTCACCAACCTGTGCTTCCAAAAGCTCTGTCAGACAGCTTCGAGAAATCGTACCGATAAGCATTTGCGATTCTGTATCGTACTGAACATTACCGTAAAAGTATTATGAATTCCTCTAACTCGCCTGCTGAATCGACCACTGGAAATACTCTGAAGTCACCATCCATAAGCGTTTGTTGGATGTCCGCATAGCTTATGATTTTTGTAACAAATTGCACTGGAGAAACCATAATGTTCTCTGCTTGAACTATGTGAACTCTGAACTTATCGTGTTTATATAAATTGTTGCTTGAATCTTGCATAAGTACTCGTTCTTGAGACTCTACTTTGCTAGAAAAGGATACTCACACATTGCTTGAAGGTGGTATATCAGGAAGAAAAGGCAAATGCTTGATCTTGATTATGGTGTCGAAGAATGAGGGCGTCAAATATGCACAGACAGCGTTAGATATCAAAACGGACATCTGCAAGGCTAGTTTTGACTTTTGTGGTCCAATAAGGACCGACTCTTTTTGTGTAGACCATGCAAAGCTCCAATTACGGAAATTCCAAAACTTTCAAAAGAAGGAGGTGGAGAGCGCTTGCCAAAGGCATTTGAAATATTATCATTCTAAGACTGCTTTTAGAGTTGCCCGTGCCAGCGGCGTTCTAGCGTCGTGGCGGAACTGTTACCGGGGAAATCCATCGACTACTAAGCAGTGGGGTCGGCGCTGGCACATGATCAACTCTGGACACGGTCTTAGCTGACGATCCAAAATGTTGGACAAAGGTGGCCCCAAAAAGCTAGTAATCCATGATATAAACCTACAATGACTGGCAGGATACAGTGCAGTTGTCCTGTTATCTCGAACATCATTACCGATACGGATACGGTATGCGTCACAGAAGCAGAAAAGCTGGCTGCCCCTAAAAACCAACTTCAAATTTATAGAGAACCAGATGTTGATGGTAAATCTACCAACGACAGCGTAGACGCCAGGATAAATATTCATTGTTCCCACTAAAGGAGGTATAGTAACAGCGACCATCTAAATTAAGAACCATTGGTCTCTTCCTTCAGAAATTTATAACCTAGTTAATGACGATAAAACCACGTATTTGCTATAATACAAGGGCAGTCCTGAACGAAGGCGGATGCATGGGATTTACACTCTGTGCCGCCCACGTACTTCTCGTGGAACTGCGCGTCCGCAGCGTGAAGGTCTAACGTGCGGACCTCAGTCGAGGTAGCCAAATTGAGTGCCTGCTTCGGCGTGGCATTTGCGCTTACGGGAAAGGGAGCATGTGATTGACATAGATTATACATAGCAGAAACAAAGAAGCTCGCAAGCCGCTAGCAGCGTCCACGCAAGTGGACAGCTGGGAAACGTAAGTGGAAAGTAATTTTGGGCTCTTTACTGAAGGACTGCCCACGCGGCAGCGGAGACGGTGCACTCGCGGCTGATATGATTCCCCAAACCAGAACCCGCTATCGTATATAGGGACGACTTTTAAGCACCATGCTGCATGCTATTGCAACGGATCCACCGCTCTTATGATGGGTCTTCGCCCAAAACCCTGCAACCCGGTGCAAATCGTCCAACAAGTACGGTAGCGGAGTCTGGTTCGGAGACGATATCCTCACCCGCTAGTGTACACCTGCGCTATATAGTATATCATCAAGTCATTGACCGCACGGACTGGCCGTAGACTGCGGATCAGGCGCCGCGGGCAAATGCTTGTATTGGTAAAACATAGCTATTGTACAAGTCGAGCTCTCGTGACATTTGCCGCGCCCAGCGAGCAGCTCAATCTTCAGCAATCAGTATGGTCGACAACTCGACCATATGTATGATTACATATGTTCATGTATAATATGATCATATTCAATTAAATCAACTAACTTACCTCACCAAAAAGTCGACCAATAGACGCACCGATGACAAAAATAGGCATGAAAACGCCGGATGGAATAGGTAAACTCATGCAGACTGAGGAAAAAACTAGCTGTAATTTAAGATTGAGCAATTTATACACATAAGGACTACTGCCAGACGAGGGCGCAAATCTAGGAGCGCTAATGCGGTTCTATTAAGGGCACACGCATAACGCGCAGGGCTCACAACAGTATAGCTACGCGCGCGCCGCGTTCGTCCCACTCAGCTAATCTCGCTTTTGCGCCTTCGTCCGGCAGTAGACTTTGAGTAAAATTTTCTACTCAGAACTCACATGTGTAAGTACAAATAACGCAAGAAATCCGAGCACGTCTTCCTCATGATGTAACCAGTGAATGTAGACATCACCTGTTCTGCAGGCAAGGAATGATTCAGCAGGTTCAGAGAAGGTGCAATTACTGAAGAAGTCCTTGAGGTTCATTCCAAATTTGAGCTGGAAGTTGTTTCATTGATCAGCTCTGCCTAAAGCAACTGGATGGAAGCACAGTGATCATATACGTACCCTGCCCGTGGCGAACATTCCTAAACCGTGCGGGAAAGACACAATACTGTACAGAAATGAAATGAAGGCCGGATAGACGATCCAACTGAAAGCATTTATGTCAAACACAATTTCGCAAAACAAAAAGAAACCTACTGTTGTTGGAAAATCCGCTTGGCATACTTATTGTTTCGCAGAAACAGTACAGCATTTCGATAGATTGTTATAAATACCGCACCTAATACACCGCATACTATTCCGAGTACAGCAAATAATGGAAGTTCGTCGACGACAAAAGCATCTGGTGTGAAACTCGTTTGGAAGAACGCGTTCACCGTAACTGCAAAGATTCGTAAAACTCAAGAAAATAGGGGAGGGATGGGGGCAAAAAAGTACAACCTTCTGTTTGTGCTACAAACCCTCTAAGCAAACGTATCGTGATTGCTCCACAACATGCTGCAAAAAATCCACGCCAATAGCTACGTACTGAGAAATACATTGTTGTGACTTCGATTGAGAACAGTACTCCTGAAAAAAAAGTTCATAATTTCTACAGCACGATTTTGAAGATGTTTAGTCAAATCTCAAATTCTTGGACCAACAGCATAAAAACGCAGAATCGTAGACGAAGGGAAAAAATAGTTCTGTGAAGGGTGAAATTGCAGTTCTGTCTTATAATGACAATGGAAGTTTGCTGCACGCATAAAGAAAATAATTTCAGATCGAAGCGTACCTTATAATGTACTGACAGCGACCGTCGGGATACTGTAAGTGTACTGTATCATCCCGATGTCCTAGGCAGACTTTCGATCGCGTCGGTACCCGCCCGAGCCCGCCGCGACCCAAAGCAAAGGGTAGCAGCGCCTGTGGAAATGACGACTGTTGAGTTGCTTGTGACTCGATATGTACATCCCACAACGCGGGCCGTATTTCACATGTGCTCCCATGTCTATTTCCAAACATATCCGCTTCGCTTCTATCATTTGCCAGGTTCCTTGTTTTTCCCGGCGAGTTCAGACGAGTAACGGCAGCTCCAGAGGGTATCGGCGGGTCCGGACGGGTAACGGCGCGTACTGGCACGGTCTGAAGCCTGCCTCACCACAAAATGTAAAGATTACTCCTGGTTGAAGGGGTAGGCGCCACTTATCCGGTTCAATCGGTTCATGTTGTTCACTCCTTCGTTATTGGTCAAACACTGAACTGACGACCAACAGCGAACGTGAGTAGGACGATGCGGTTGAACAGGATAGAAGTCTGGCGCTGGCCAGGCGCTCTGCCACGTGAAAGGCACGCGCCATACTTGATCCGCTTGATCCGCTTCATCCACTTCGCCATTGGTCAGTTGGCTGATTTGACCAATAGCGAAGTGGATGAAGCGGATGAAGCGGATGAGGCGGATCAAGTTTGGCGCGTGCTAAACGGGGGTGAACGTGGCAGTCGAGCACCTACCATCGCTGGAGCGCATGGGATGCACATTGTAGAAACCGTTAATTGCTTTACGCTTCCTCAAATGGACACTCCCTTCATCTGGACTAACTTATGTTCTTTTATAGCTGCCGTGCTGCTGTAGATTACCACTGCTAGCGAAATAGCGCGAAAATCAACATACGTCTTATTGGAATTTGGTAAATATTAGGTTGAACACTAAGTTTTGCAACTGGTCTCATAACTTCCCTCTCACTCAACATGGTGCACTCAAATTTTCACTGTGTTGGTTATTACGTGAGCTACAAGCGCAGCTGCTGTCCTACCAAATTTTGACGTCGCAGTCAGGGTTACGGTAGGTGTATGGTATGAAGGGGAAAAATTCAAAGTTTGACGGATTTGGCTGAAACTTGGCATAGGGGTTTGTCCGACATGCTGATCATGAAAACGATAGTGAAATTCCGTGATAAGGGCTTTTTTATAAGATTGCTGTAGGTGTACGATATGAGGTCTCACCCTAAACAAGGAAAAAGGCGTTGATTCAACAAATGAGTGAGATATTCGCGTTCGGCAGGTCAAATAACTTTATTATGTGAAGTCTCGGCGGAATTTGAGCTCCGGATTCTTTAGTCATTGACGGTCGTCCCCAGCAGCTCTTGCGTACATCGACTCGTTCGACTTTGTGAGGACGCCAAATCTCGACATGCCCCTGAATTTTGTTTCTTTCTTACTGGGCCAAAGGAGTCAACCTCCAGCAATAGTTTGTAGACGAATCCGGATTACTGCGCATGGTCTAGGCTGCTAAAGGCTTCATTTTAGCTTGAAACCCCAAACATTCCTAAATTTCACTAGTTTTCGAAAAATGCCTGAAACTTTTCTATTTCGTGTTCAATATTTAGACAATTTGTGCTCCCTTGTAGCTCACATTGCATTCTACATCATGCCAAAGTTTGAGTGCGCCATGATGAATGAGAGTGAAGTTATGCTACCAGTTGCAAAACTTAGTGTTCAACCTAATATTATTTTTGTTCGGAAAATATCTCCACAACTGAATGATGCTTCTGTAAATGGCTGGCTTTTCCTTACAATCATTTTGATTTCGTTGTCTTTGGAGGTAAGAGCAGTATTGCGATGCAATGTGGTATGTGCTTTTGGTACAATCTAGAACTATGGGGGGAGATTTCTGACTTTTTCAGTTATTTAGTAAATCTTCCATATACCGACCACCAACAGGTGCACTAAACGTGCAGGCAACTCCAACGGCACAGCCAGCAGCCAAGCATTCGGCCCTTCTTGTCTCGCTTGCAAATGCAACATCGAATTTTGAAGCCAAAATCGCCAATTGGTTGGACACCACCGACCCAATGTGTACAAACGGACCCTAGAATGAATTGAAAAGCTCAAAGTACTCCTTCGGCTTAATGGATAAGCTACCAGTTTTCCGATTGGGATTCCACTGGCTAACGCCATGGCGACACCAAAGACTTTTGACACCAATGTCCGAAATGTCAAGTAGTCCTTCAGCCGCACTCCACGAATTATCGTCTTCATTTCAGGAATACCAGATCCTTCAATAAAACTTGCTGAGCAGCGTATATTGCGGTCGTGTCAATCTATTGTGTTTTTAGAAAAGAGGAATCTGCAGCACCTTCACCTGGCTTTTAACTTGCAAATATTGGGAGGTGAAATCAGAGAACTTTTTTTGAAACAAAACAGCCTGAACCACCATTGTTTTGATCGTGAAAGAATGAATCGGAGTAGGGTTTTGTGTTGAGTTTCAGTACATACAATGCTGCTGCGGTTACATAATTCTGAATGATCAATATTTTTCGATCTATATGTTACACATAACATCGTAGATTGGAAGCGATTATACAAAATCCTGATCTTGTAATTGTTACTCAATCAAGCACAGCAAATTTTCAATATGAAGCAACCCAACAAGTGTAAAAAAATTTCTCACCCTTACTTTTTTCGCACGCTAGGAACTATGCGCTGTGGGCGCTTAGTAATTGAAACAAAAAGCTATTTACTTTCAAATTATTCTCAACCTCGCTCTATGGAAATGGTGATGTAACGAAGAAAACTGGGAAACACATAATGTTTTGACACAGAAAACGTGCGCCAAAATGTCAAAAGAAAATGAAGAAATATGATCTAACAAAATCTGCACGATATTCTGATGAGTACAACACAGAGTCTATGCAAAATTAAGTTTACATAGACTATTGAAATTTCCTGCAATAAGAAAATGAGCAATTGTCACTTAAAAATCAATCGACCTTCTTCAAGAAAGAGTGGCCAAACTGTTTTGCAAGCAATTTTAGCAATTCTTTATAGTGTGAAGTTCAATACGCATGCACTCTACTACAGCTCTGCAAGATAAGCAAGTCAGTGCATCAATCTGTAGTTTTTGAACGGTAAACCACTTAAAACAGTTGAACTTTGTGAAGACCTCTATCTAGACCGATAGATTTTGATATAAATGTAACGGTAACATAGACCGATAGATCTTGTACTATAAAAATTTTACCAATTGCTTGTTGCGAGACATAGTGGGTAAATGTAGCAGCACAACATGTTAATCCGACCATATACGTACACCACGAGAAAAAACTTAGAATCCAAGTCCACATTGGGATTTTGCTCTCAATCGAAGGATACGTCAGTGCTTGCACTAAAATGAGCTTCTTGACAACAAAATTGAAATGACTTGCGTAGAAAATTGTGAAGTCATCAGGAAAAGCTAAGAAAAGGTCTGGATTGAAGAACTATATGTTAGACAAAATTTCTAATTTCCTAATGGGTTACAATCAACAAATTCAGAAATCTGTTTTTTTTTCGACAATGAGACCCTGTGACACAAGAATATGCAATGTTCTGCATAGTATATATCTTGTTTTGAATGCAGCAGAATTAGTACAAAGAAAATTCTACAAAAATACTCGATAATTCTTTGAAAAAATTTCTTACCTTCTTGACAGTAATATATTATCATATCTACGAGTATAGACAAAAATGCCGTACAAACGCCTAGTACGGCTAAGTATATCCAATCAGATATGATATTCTTCACATTGTTCGTGTTCACATCTGCAACAATTCTTGTGATAAGACATATTTCCGTCTATTCAAATAAATGGAACAAGTGGTTTGGCGCTAGTTCGTTTATGGCTTTTGTATTTAAACTTATTTGAGTTTACTCATTCTCCGACAAAGTTTTAATGAGCGACACTTACGTCGTTTAATTGGTGGCAGCTCAGTCGGATTACTGTAGAGAGAAAATCGTACGGATTTCGTAGATAGAGGTCCGGTTGATCTTTTCATCCCCATTTGCCCAGAAGCATCCTCTTGCTTCTTCTGCAAATCTTGCATTTGCAGATACTGCAATAGTCTTGCAGAAGTCCAAATCTGATTGAGAATGTAATGAAAAATTAAGCGTGACAGGCAACGAACTTACAGTATCCTTGATGCCCTGCTCCACATCAGCATCTTTCAGATCGTTATGCAATCGGCCGTTCATCTATTCACAAAAATACTAGCAAGCGGATTCCGCGCTTATGTACAGTGAAATTACAGACTTAAATAGTTGAGGTGGGCTTTAACAATAGTGAGGGCTAACTATGAATATTTGACTTAGCACGATTGCAGGGACGAGATGGTTCCTCGGCGCTTGGTGTTCAGAATATAGAAACTGGAGAAAGATGCATAGTAGCAACGAACATGTCTGCACTTCTGTTGAGTTTAGTTTTCTCTGCAATCACTATCTCGCGACTTTGTTTCTGATAATCTCGCAAAAATTTCCATACGAGGACGTTTCTCTCACCTGATTCAACGGTGTCGCTCTCCATTTCTCGCCTACTGTTTTCGTATTGAAAACTCCGGCGGTAAATGATATGCAAATTCGTTTTAATCCCCAACATCGCGATTCCAGTGATTTCCAAATGATTACAATCAATCGTTCGCAGCGATGCAGAATGACCATCGTTTAATCCAACAATGGACTAAAGTGAGTCTTAGTCATTGAAGGTCGGCAGATGGAATTCGATTGGAAGCGTTAAAAAGCTGATAATCTTCTACAGCAAAAATCCTGCATCTCAAGAAGAATTGACTGTTTAGTTTTATTTTTAGGTCGAGTTTTATTTCAAATCTTCTCAAAAAATATACGCTATTCTTACACGTGCCCGAAATACAAATATCGATGCTATGCTCAGCAATTGAGCCAAATACCAACGACATGTGTGCATTAATGCTAGATGTAAAAAACCCGAACTTAGTGACGTATTGCCCTCCCGCTCTCGGATTATTTTGAGCTGGGGTCGAACTGTTTTGACTAGTGCATACACTTCAGCGAGTCTGAATGATTTTTGATTTCAATATCTTGCGGCGTTAACATTCTAGCTCATAGTGAGCTAAAATGATTCGATCACAAGGCGAGGAATTGATCCGAAGCAATACGTCCGTTTGATTTGGTTCAGAATGCACAGAAACCAGCACGATAGGTATTGCAATAATCATAGTCGAATCTTCACACGTACTGACAGGGAAGTTACGCTTGATTGGAGGGACGCCGACAAAATCCGCGCTGCGGACTTTGTCGGCGTCTCTCCAATCAAGCGTAACCTTATCCCTCCTATTGTCCGCTGCCTCTTTCACTACCTTAGTCGGACGCAACGGCAGTTGCAGTCTAGATTCTCCTCCAGCAAATTTCCCATGTCGATTGCAAAAATAGTGATTGCGCAGAGAACCATTCTAAAAATCACCTTTGTTCCCACTGGAAGGAATTTCGTAGAACTGTCTAGAGAGGTCCCCGTTCATAAACTGAGAAAAGAAAAGTTGGGCGAAGCACTGCCTTTGCTTTGTCTCTACCCCTACATAAATTCCCTTTTTTAGCTCACATAACATTCCGTTACCTCACCATTCGAAGTGCGGATTCGAGAAACTAGGTATTTGATGGTTTACACAAAATGACATGGTCCGTTCGGAGCCTGCACATTCATCCCAACGTTGCTCGGGTGGCAGCCTTTTGAGAAGTTGCTCTGGAGAAAGATTCTTGGTAATCACTAGGAACGACAGGAAAAAGGGATCCGATAAAGATCCAGTAAAAGAATGCAGGGTTACTGAATGAATCACGAACTTCCTGCATGTTCTACGAAATCTGTATTCAATGAGACTTTAGCTCTGTCTCAGCTTGAGCTCGCCTACTGAATTTGCTTATGTGAAACATGCAAAGATGACTTGATATCTCAATCATCCAGGCTATGTCGTAGAGGCATTGTACTGGCGAATCTCACTCGTTAGCAATTTCACCTACCTGGGGTTATAAGCTAAATCCGAAATCACGCGAGAGAGCGTGGGTCAAAATCACAATTTGAATTTGGAAACGATTCCCGCCAAGCCTGAGCTGCAGAGTCGTTGTAGGACCTTGTGCCTAACTGTGGCGGCCTGAGGCCCAGAGCATGCACGCTACTACCCATCAGGGTTCAGTTTCTCAACGTTCAGACCGTATTTATCGCTTTTTGTCTGACGTTCTAGCCTTTACTTGCGATACCGTGTGTGGGGAGGACCCTTTTACGGCACTGAAATTTCGAACTCGCAACCTTGGCCACTAGTCTCAAGTATTTGGACGTTCTGAGTTCGGTTTGCATGCATGCAGAAACATGGCTTTTGTAGAGATTATTGTATCGCTGACCTTCAGACGAATGTAATCATCTAACTGTTTTTAATATTAGGATTCTAGCTAAAAAAATGGTTGCCACCAGAGTAGGTCATGGAGACGCATCCGAAGAAGAGCCATTAGTTCTTCCTGTCATAGGTAGCCTTTCTGGCGCTCATGAAACAACTCTTCTCTGTCTGGTTTTAGATGATGATGATGCGGGTTCTACCGGAAGCGAGCTAAGCGACGAGGATTTGGTTTCCGATGACTTTGAATATTCAGATGACGAACAAAATATAGACAGATGAGTTGACGATTTAAGATTTATTGTCCGATGCCCATCAGGTCGTCTCCTACGTGGAGCTGTCCGAAACTGAGTGTTAAATCGGGCGACAAAAAGGGTTCGTGTCATCTAATGATTGCTCAACAAGCATCGGTATGCGTTCGCAGAAACTGGTGCTGTTATGACTGGTGTCCAGGATAACTTTCTTAAGTATAGCTGCACAATGCAGCATTAGTTTCTAAAGACTCACCGTCCACCGAATTTATTTCAAGTTTTTGTTCTTCTTAGCACCTGGTTCCCAAGGACCCTCTCTTAACACATTCACGACAATGCGACCCACCAATGGGTCGTACGTGTTCTGCCATTTCGGACAATACGACCCACCGGTGGGTCGTATGCCTTCTGAGGTTTCTCATTTTGCTATCACGGTTAACTTTTTAGACAGACCGAGTAAATTTCTGTATACATCTTTTGAAGCACTTCCTAAAAAATAACATTCCAGACCACAGAAGCCATCAGTGACCTGAAAATATTAGGTAAACTCAATTTTGCGAAATATGCTCTGGTCGAAATGGCAGTCATCGAAAAAACGGCCCTTGTGAATGTGTCAACCCATTGACGACGATGTGGACCACCGGTGGGCATATCCCCTGCAAAATCATATCCTTTCCAAGTCTAGTATTTCCCCCCAGTTCAGTATTTCTCCCGATTTTTTGCACTCTTGGAGCCTGTAGACTTCGTCGTCCAAGAGGATGATTGAAGTCATTTACAAAACAACTTTACGTCTTTTAAATAATCACAAAACTTCCCCACGCCGAAAGTGTTGTGCAAAATCGCGTCGTCCCGCAGCACCGCCATGCAAAAGTAGGCGTCGCCGCCAATGGGTTAATGGCAGCGTCCTGGCTAATCTGTACGTATGGAGATCTCATGTGGGGTAACTTTGGGCTCTTAAACCATTGCCCAACCGGCAGCTCAAGTAGTGCTCTAACGGCTGAGATATTCTCCCCGAAACTGACCCCACGATCTCGTACGTTCTCTGTTCGTAATATATGACCCCACGATCGTCTTTCGCATGGATTCATGGCACAACCCACCAGTTTGGCGTGGGTCCTCGCGCAGAACTGATAGATGCGCTATGATTCCATGCAAAAAGCGATCGTGGAGTCCAGTTTGGAGGCGTATATCTCAGCCGTTAGTGAGTCACCTGTGCTGCCGCTTGGGCAGTGCCTTAGGGCCCCAAAATTACTTTCCATGTAAAAATCCCATAGGTCCAGGTTTGCCTGGACGCTGCGTTCAGGAGGGTGGACGAGTTTCGAATTGTTTGACCCTGTGGCATGCCAGCGAGGAGCAGCTGCAACTGCATGACAGCTTGCAGTTGCAACTACAACTGCAGCGTACGCGTACAGCTTACGCTGTCGTGGATTCGTTCGAAGGAGGCGGACCGCAAAAAAGGGGCGGAGCGAAAGAAGAATCAGCCGTGTTTTCTCCCCTTACAAGGGAAGGATTCTGGTGAGTGGCCTTTTGAAATGAAACGTATGCTATTAAATGTATGTTGAAGCGTTGATTTCAAATTTGTTTTCGTTATCTGCTGTGCACTCTTCCGCAAGAAGTTATGAACATTTCTTGCCACCAAAATGTGCACTGTTTTTGATGCAGGATTCACCAATATCGTTAGAATGTTCGCTTATGCACTGCAAAAGGAGCGTTCAAATAAAGTAAAGTTTTACGTTGAGCTCAGAAAAACTGACTCCGCTATATTAGAGTCTGGAAAGCCTAGATACTGACGATTCTGACCGTAAAATCGATATGGAAAATGTCCATAATTTTCAGAGAGGCGCTCAGCAGATCTACTGGTATACATCCCGTTCCAAAAGGCCACGGTCACTAAGTATCCCTTCCTCGTTAGAAGCAACATTGGGAGACCGGACCAACGCAGTTGGTTTTCTTCTGGGCTCTACATATACACCGTATAGAGAACTGGGTAGCATAGATTCTGGCTATACGCTGCCTTTGAAGGCATTGTCCGGGCAACAACTCGACTTCTAGAAAATCCACTTAACGGAGGTTATCCGCAACGCTGAATCCGAAAAACCACAGTAGAAGGCGCGAAAACGGTGATAACATACGTTTTTCCAGAGCCGCACAATTTGAAATTCGATGGTCCCCACCAAGGCAACGACGCAGAGTCGCTGCGACAACCGACATTGCTGTGGCGGCATGCGTGCGTAGCAGGAATTCGGGGGTAGAGGACATGAGGTCGCCGAAAGGGGCGGTTCCACACGGACATTTGCAACAAACCGCGCACTTTCACCACTACTGCCTCATGCTTTCTGTCCGCGTGGGTGGAGCCTAATGGCGACCTAATGTCCTCTGCCCGGAATTCGGACAGCTCGGAGGACCCCGCCCCAAGGCGTAAGCTTCCCCGCTTTCCGGTCGTTTTTCTTGTTTTAGGTCGAGCGCTATGACGTCGCGCTTGCGCGACGTTGTGTCTGAGGAGGGCCACCCTCGCATGGCATGAAATCCCAATAACCCCAAATGCACGTACACTACGTTTAAAAGCAGTGGATCAGCAGAATGGACCTCTGTCAGATCTTGGTATGTTAGGTAGTAGACCTCCGAATACACCGGTCCCAATCCCACCCTCATGCTCTAAGTCCTGTAATGGAGATTCAAAACTCCACCAGCCCTCCCCCCCCCCCCCCACTTCCATTGAGTGGGCGTCATTGGTGGGGTTTTGAAGCGCTTTTTCAGGACTTAGCGCATGAATTGGGGGATGGGGTTGGGGCTACGGTGTATCCGGAGGGGGGTCTATACTACCTAACACTACCAAAATTTGACAGAGGTCCATTCTGCTGATCTACTGCCTTTGAATGCAGTGAATCGGCAGAATGAGACCCGTGGCAAAACAAGGTCACAAGGTAGGGGCCCCATTATGGAACCTATGGGCCAAAGTTCGATCTTTCTCTGCCATTTCTAACCCATTTCAAAGCGAAAGCAGCGCTCATCACCTCTCCTCTCCGACCCTGCCCACCCCACGGACGAGTGAGCGCGAAGCCCGCCATGGCGAAGACGAAGAGTCGTTGGGGAAGGAACCTTTGTGCTTATAGCACTGCGGCATGCGCGCTCTGACGTGGAAGTCACTCGTCCATGGGGTGGGCGGGGTCAGAGAGGGGAGGAGATGAGCGCTGCTTTCGCGTTGAAATTTCGGGGGTTAGGCCCCCGCCAGAGTGCCGAAGCCATGCCAGCGCTACGCCAGTGCCGAGCCAGCGTTTCGATCGATACACGTGTATTTCGTTGGGGTGAGGCTAGCTGACCCAGTTCTCAGCAGGTAGATGTCCTCAACGAAATATACTTGTATCGATCGAAGGCGTAGCGCTGGCATGCTTCGGCACTCTGGCGGGGGCCTTAGAAGTGGCAGAGAAAGATCGGACTTTGGCCGATAAGGTTCCATTATGGGGGCTCCTACCCTGTGATCTTGTTTTGCTACGCTCATTCTGCCGATCCACTGCCTTTAAGCGTGTGCCATAAAAGCAGCGTCCATTTTAGTGTATTAATCTAGTAAACTATATTCACTTGATGTTTTCAGCAGTGTACCCAATCCTCAAGAAGACGCTTCGTCACAAGTAAGCTCGATAATTTTCACTATTGTGCAATTAAAATTCATTGTTCTAGGAATTTGACGATATGGTGGATGTTTTCGGTCGTCACATACCCAGAAACCGAGCGGTTTGGTGAGCGATCTCCCCATACAATGTATCTCATCATAGATCCTGGTCTGTAGGCGAGCCACTGGACCATTCAGAAACTACAATGTTTTGACTGCGGAGGAAGTTCCATTGCCAACGGATAAGGTTCTTGATTTTTTTGTGAGTCAAGGACAGGGGAAGCATCGTGACGTCTAGTAATTTTCAAGCATACATAGATCTATAAGAGCTTGGAGTACATTGCATTTCTCATGTTGTGGAAAAATTAAGTACTGAGGTAACACGCAGAAACGGAGTAAAGGCTACTGCATGGCGATCGCGCAGTAACAATATTAGTTGAGCGGGTGCAAATGTGACGCGCGCATATCTTCACCGTTACAAATCCTGCGCCTCGCCGCCTGCGCTCTGCGGCTGACAAAGCCGCGTTCGCTCCCAAAGATATCGCACCTTCGTCATGCAGCAGCCTGTATGTTTGCAAATGAGTATTCAGTGTAGAAATAATGAGTGTATGATGCGGCGACCATATGTCAACGAGAAACTTGCATTTAAACAAGTTTGCTCGGTTACATACAGTCTGTCTCACTTGCAGCATCCCTTTCGTGCGGCTACGTATCCACAGCGCGAAGGCCTCCGTGCAGCTGCTTTCGATCGATGTGATCGATTTGAGCGCGCGAAACATCCTGGTGCTGATGTGCCGATCGAACGGAGCTGAGCCAGACTGTATTAGCCGAGGTTGACTGGGTGTATGTCAAGAGGCGGAATTGCTACTGCCAAATGGGCAGGATATAGCACATATTTAGTGTTTTATAAAATTCCAGAATAATTTGAAATCTCAAAAGAAATATACCAGATGATTACACGGATTGTTCCATCTTGTCATCTTAAAATCGATGCTAGACAAGATTGTTAAAGGTCAAAAACCCATGGAAATGCAGTTAATATCAATTTCGTAAATATTCCAGTCCTCTCTAGCAAAAGTCGTCAAACTTATCAGGTGATTACCTCAAACAGCTAGTAAGCCAGTGGGCTTTGTTCGGACTTTTTGAACACTCCCATAGCCCGGAATTGGAGTTTTAAGTTGCTCTCAGCCGGCAAATCGCGCCTCTTGACCGTCTCCCAGGTTGACTGCTCTCATTACAACGTAGATAGATACGGTGTAAAATTTGGCTACAAAGGTGACTGCACTTCACTAAACTCGCACAATGAAAGGATACATTTAGGCAAAGATTGTTAAACTTCCAGTAGAGTTGGCCGTTTCGGTTATGGATTTGGTAAGTGAGCCAATTATACGAAAATTTTAATCTCCTAACGAGTTTGATTAGCATTGTCGTGCTCTTCAAGGAAGTGAGGAAGAAATTTTGAAGAAACTTTTCTCCAAACCTAAAATTTATGTGTACGGCACCGGTTACGAGGTATGTCATCTCATTCGTATTTGTCACTTTTATGCTTTTCTGCTTTTCTTCGCTTCCGCTGATCAGAGTTCTATACAATAAAAGTGTTACTTTACTGTTTGACTATGAATCATTTTAGGTTGCTGCAGACGTATGGGCAGTGTTTTGTGATCCTAAATACATCCATGAGGTCACCACATCCGACCTTCAGTCTGTAATTTGTGCTGCTCTGAATTCTCGTCGTACACTCGCTTATGTCATCGGTGTGAACAAAAATAGAGAGGCAAATAATTTTTTCAAGTAATGGCGTCTGGATGCGGTGCAGGAGGAACCAAAGGCCTGCCGCCTGTAGCCATGGGAGATAATTAAAAGCGAGCGCTGTGGACAAGATTTTGGCAACGATCCAGGAAAACTTAGCGAGAACATCCATTAAAAACAAACTCTTATAACTCTCCTCCTGCACCACCCCCATGGCGTCTACAAGGCTTATCAGTTGCAGAATCGGGGGGGCCAACATCTCCGCTCTCGCGCGGCCGCTGCCTCGACTCTGCGCCTCCATCGCGAACATGCTCTCTGATTAGTTTCCCACAACGAGCGTGGGAAAGGCGGAGCCGCAGTCGATCGGGAATGATCAGAGAGCATGTTCGCGAAAGGCAGAGGCGAGGCGGCCGCGCGGGAGCGGAAATGCTATGCACCCGACCTGTCACTGATGTGCCCTGTACCTATTCCTACTTCATTCTCTTTAAACTCGCGGCAATGCTTTGCGCGCGCACCTGCAGCGCAGACCCTAAGCGAGAGCGAAATTAAGGCCGTCGTGATCCCGATTTGGACGGTTGTGATATGCCAGTTGTGGCTTTTCGAAGGGTTCTCGGAAATCACTTCCTAAAATATACCTGTTATTGAAGTAGCTGTCAAATTTGTCTTCGAGTCAGAGGTGCGATAGTGGGAGCCGATTCTGAGGACCGGCCCGCCGCCCTTCACCGTCGGCTCAGTACGCGTCGCGGCTCAGCGACGCGTGCACCCGTATACTCGTTCCATTAGGCATGAGGGAATTTTGCGCAACTGTTCTAAGCTAGCAGGGGAAAGTTTTTCAAACGTTATCTCTGTGCGTAGATTTCGTTATGGCTCCGTTTGGCGGAGGAGTCTCCAGTGGGCTGGGTGGAGAATTAGTGATGAAAAGTCTCCATCCCGGGGTTAAAGCCGCAAGAAGCACTGACCCCCCCCCCCACACACACACACATCATATATCATCTGAAAGCCCTTGAAGAGGAGAATCTAAACTATGAAGTCGCAACATTATTCATGCAGTTCTGAAGAGGTTAAGGGCTGTTAAATCTTGAAAAACGATTTTTCAACTGTTTTTCAATAGTCTGGCTCTTGGCGATGTTTCAGTGGGTCGGTGCAGGCAGATTCTGCTAGGGCAAACCGTATTCTACAAAACCTATGAAGTTGCAACATTCCACACCTTCACATTCCAGATTTATAGGAGTCTAAATGTCAGCTGTCTCTAAGTTACCTAAAACGGCGGAATTTTTCAAAATTCTCGTTTTCGGCGGCCGCACTTTAAATCGATTTGATTCTTTCACTATCTGGTAGAACAACACTTACCATTGAAAACCTATGAAGTCGCAATCGCTGATATCTTCAACCACAAGATTTGTGACACTGGAAATTTCGCATGATTTTTCGTTAATTTATTGTTCGAAATTCTGGTTCTCGGCGGTCACTGCCCCTGGATCGACCTGCTTTCTTCGCAGTATGTTATAACAAAATTTACTTAACCAAATACATAAAGTCTAGCTAAGTCTCACTTAAAGATACCCTCCCCCCTCCCTGGTCGACGTTGACGTGAGTTTTCGGCACTACTACCTTCACTTTGGCGGTAGTGGTAACTGGGACCTCCTTCTCTTTTGGAGGGCCCGGCTCCCCCCATCGCAGCTCTCTCTGATTATCTTTGAACGCGCCTTGATATATCAGATGGTAATGAAGACGCTAGTATGTCATGGAAGTTTCCGATATGATGCTTTGATTCCAGGTAATTGGATGCATTTTGTCTCCACAGCAGAAAGAAACGATAATGGAGGTGTTCGATGATTGCATTCATACCGAATTCGTTCCTCCTTTGGATGAGGGACTCGTAAAGCTTCGTTTCCGTTCTGTATGCGACCAGTTCGCACGTGAGATACCATCACGTTTCCTGGTTGAAATTACCATCAAAATTAGGGTCACCGATGTAAGTGATCTGTTGTATTCAAGAGATCGCATTAGCATGATGTATCTCAGCTTTATCAACTGTCATCTTCAAGAATTTACTATGTTGATAACAATGCTGTAAGGCTGATAAGAAGCCTCACAGAGGTAAGTCGGCTCACTATAGTACGATATGTACTCTGTGGGTTCTAGGCTCGGAACATGTTGTTGTATCGTCGTCAGAAGGAGTTCGCTGCAGCTACAGAGAATGGTGGTCGGCTTATGTCAGTAGACTAAATTTTTTTTAACAGAAGTTTTTTACCAAACTATCAAAATCTCGAAATAAATTCAGTCGCGTGCCATGTCTCAGAGTACCGGAAGAGAAGAGCTACTTCTCCAAGCTCTTCACCTCTGCTGTCATTTGTCTTTCTGCCTTCATCCTCGGTGTGATCGTGTCCATCTATTGGCTGTAAAACCTAAGTTTGGCTTTTTTACCAAACCGTCAAAATCTCGAAATAATTTCAGACGCGTGCCATGTCTCAGAGTACCGGAAGAGAGGAGCTACTTCTTCAAGCTGTCCGTCTCTGCTGTCATTTGTCTTTCTGCTTCCATCCTCGGTGTGATCGTGGCCATCTATGCCATCTAAACTTAGGTTTTACAGCAGCTTGGCTGTAAAACCCAAGTTCGGCATAGACGAATGTTCTTGACGTATGAAGTGTTTCTGTAACCTGGTTTTTTAGTTGCAAAAGCCTTTGTTTCCTTTTTTTGGTGTAATTCCGTTGCTGATAGTTCTTACTAAGTTGTCTGTAAAATAATATCATAAGTTACGAATGAATATTTTTGTCTCTAAACGCATTCTCGGCAAAATCTTCATTCACTACTTTTTTGGGTATTTCTCAGATATTGCTGAGGAAGCTTAGTGCCACTTCAGCTTAGTTCCTCTTTATCATTGTTTTCAAATGAATAACCAAGCTCTAAAAAAGATTAGTGGATATCATAGAAACCATCATTTGGTCTATCTGTACTAATCAAATACAGTTTTGAGAAGATCTCACCTCAAAGGAATTGTGTGCCAGTCAGCATGCAAATGTTGGAAATGGATCTCATGACAGAAAATCTTGCTATTCACCAGCAGTCATTGATATAGCCTAATTTCCTTGGATTCTTTTCATCTATACCCATGAACGTCCACGCGCTTCCTTGTCAAAAAGTGTTTTTTTTTTGTGCTTTTGCTGATATTTTGAGCTGTTCAGCTGGTCATAATTGGCTGCAGAAAGCTGTTGACGAACTTCAAGTGGTCACAGAATTGAGGTCTTCCTATCCCCAAAGAAAAAAACCAAATACTTCACATGTGAACAGGTAGTCCTAATTAGGTGTATTCAGTGGGTGGAAGCTCACTAGAGCCAAAGGTCAGAGATTTGAGGTTATTCTAAAACTTTGATATTGTAGCAGATAGTCGACAAAGGTTAGCGGTAGGGTACGATCTATTTGAGCACTTCCGACAGTAATCCGGGACTTCTTTCAGAAGCTCACTAAAGTAATTTGGGCCTGTGCTTGAGTACGGTACTTTATATAAAAATCCGGTAAGTGTAAACTTTAAATGAAAAATGTGAGCGGATTCCAGATAGTACAACCCATGGTAGAAATCATAGGCTTTCTCGCATACATTAGTCAGTCAGTTTTAGCACAAATAGTTCTGCACAAATACGCAGATGGAGTCTCTTCATGATATAAATGAAATGGAATTTGCTCAGCTGTTTTTTTTATGTTAAGCGACATGGGCGTAAATATCTCGTACGTTGTTTTCCTTCCTTTTTACGGTCAGCTAGCACTGTTACGTTAGTGGCCATTACTTATAATTTTAAATGCCCTGAGTGTTACTCTACGGTAAGCCCGGTTCGACAGGGTTCAGTCGGTATACCTGTCAATCCGAAGGTTCCGGGCATACCTCTCGGTGTTGGGCACACCAATGCACACTCGGCCGACTGGTGTGCAACTACTACATGTTTGTGTAAATGCTACTACGCTGTACGGCTGATCCCTGAAGAAGAAAGCTGCCTTTTGACTCAATTGTTATATACTATGTGGTAGACTGCGTCTGTTTCAGTGGTTATTCATGGTACTAACCATTTGTTGAGTTGACCACTCACTCATACTGATTGATTGTTGTAGCGCACAACATGTGCACGAAATAAATAAATAAATAACCTTTGATTCAACTGTCTTGGCTTCGGGAAGGCGATTTGTGACCTAGTCAAGGCCGCTCGCGCCCGCGACGCACCTGCGTCTCTCTCGCGCGGGTGTTCTCTGACCACCAGCTAGCCTTAATTAGGTCACGGAGCCCCGCCTTCTCGAAGCCAAGCCAATCGAATCAAATGGTATACGCAGTTTCATTGGCTGTCGTTCTACTGTGCAATCAGTGCATCCCACCTCACGAGCTAAAATCCCTTGAATTCCGTAATATGAAGCTGCATCGCTGTTGATTGCCCAACAGAGGTGAGCGTAGAGATGGTTTTATGTCGAATCCGATATCTACAGGTGCGAGGTTGGTCATAGATTGCTCTCATGGGCTCCGTCTAGAGTGCCGGAGCTGTGCCGACGCCCAGCTATTCAGACAATCGATCGGACCCCTCCGCCGGACAGTCGAAATCTGCCAGAGTCGCGCCGGACCCAGTTGACCACTGAGAGCGGGGCGATTGGGCGGTCCCTTCTTGTAGGTCGCGGTGACATCACTGGCAGGCGAGTGGGACCCTTCTCCGGCCCTGCTGCAAAGGTACCCATTTCTGCTCCGGAGGTACGCCAGATTTGGCAGAGCCGCGCCGGAGAAATTTGCCCGCCTCGAGTCCGCCAGATTTGGAAGAGCCGCGGAGCAGAAAATCGGAGGGGTCCGGAGCACAAATGGGAGGTCTCCGGAGCACAAATGGGAGGGCTCCGGAGCAGAAATGGGAGGGCTCCGGAGCACAAAATGGGAGGGCTCCGGAACATAAAATGGGAGGGCTCCGGAGCACAAGTGGGAGGTCTCCGGAGCACGAAATGGGAGGTCTCCGGAGCAGAAAATGGGAGGTCTCCGGAGCAGAAAATGGGAGGTCTCCGGAGCACAAATGGGAGGGCTCCGGAACACAAAATGGGAGGGCTCCGGAGCACAAGTGGGAGGTCTCCGGAGCACGAAATGGGAGGTCTCCGGAGCAGAAAATGGGAGGTCTCCGGAGCAGAAAATGGGAGGTCTCCGGAGCAGAAAATGGGAGGTCTCCGGAGCACAAATGGGAGGGCTCCGGAGCACAAAATGGGAGGGCTCCGGAGCACAAATGGGAGGGCTCCGGAGCACAAATGGGAGGTCTCCGTAGCACAAATGGGAGGTCTCCGGAGCACAAAATGGGAGGCCTCCGGAGCACAAATGGGAGGTCTCCGGAGCACAAATGGGAGGGCTCCGGAGCACAAAATGGGAGGCCTCCGGAGCACAAAATGGGAGGGCTCCGGAGCACAAATGGGAGGGCTCCGTAGCACAAATGGGAGGTCTCCGGAGCACAAAATGGGAGGCCTCCGGAGCACAAATGGGAGGGCTCCGGAGCACAAATGGGAGGTCTCCGGAGCAGAAATGGGAGGGCTCCGGAGCATGAGTGGCAGACACCCCGCTGGGAAACCCCGCGGCCCTGCCATTTCTCCGCCGGAAGGGTCCTATCCGCTGTCTGAGTAATAGCAAGCTGTTTTGGAGCTGTTTTCGATCAATACAGTTGAGGGCGGGTCTAGCTGACCTCTAGGCAAATCTGGTTATTGATCAAAATCCTCCGGCACTCTAAATGGAGCCGCTTCGAAATAAACACAAGTACAACGTAAACTGTTTCCTGATCTGTCAAGACCCTATTGCATGAAGGCTCCCGCCAGAGTGCCGAAGTTATGCCAGCGCTATGCCAGCATTTCGATCGATACACGTGTATTTCGTTGGGGACATCTACCTGCTGAGCTAGCCCCGCCCCAACGAGATACACGTGTATCGATCGAAATGCTGGCGTAGCGCTGGCATAACTTCGGCACTCTGGCGGGAGCCGAACAGTTCATCAGGTGTTCGCATACCGCACATAAATTTACTGTATAACAAAACCCTCAAACAGCCTAACCCTGCTTGCGTCACGCAGTCCGGCGCTCACCTTGAAATGTTGCTGACTGCATTGCATGGACAGCTGATTGCCATGTTGATTGAGCGAAGTTCACACTAGCACTGATAAAATAGAGCATGTGCTCTTTCTGCTTGCCATCACTTGGGCAGGTTTTCAACAAACGTTGCTTGCTTCGCAGAACACATAGTATCTTACTAGTCGAACTAAATTACGCAAAGGCAAAATAGCTTTCGCACTTTGCAGTTTACAAAAGTTACATGGTTTAAACTAGGAGACTAAAACTTCAGCATAATGTTCTTTTGAATGCGCTTCCCCTCTCAGCGGGGACTTTCATGTGGCAGCCCTCAAAGGCTTTAAAGCTTGATTCAGTCCCGCAAAAGTATAGGCTATTGACCGCACGCAGAGACTGAACGCCTTTGCGTTTGGTCAAGATAGTTCGTGTGTGGAAGAGACGGCAGACGGCTAGACAAAAGAAATTACGTATGATCGATGTCGACATCGTCCGCACTGCGTTTTGTCTCTGCGTGCGCTGAATCGTCATAGATGCTCTACGAATCGTTATCTGTAGTGCACAATCCGCTGAACCATGCTTCTGTAACTCGTTCAAAATGTCTGAGACTTGGTCTCTAACTATTTTAGATTCTCTGACAGTTGTGCCAGAGCATTCAAAACAGCTATATAGTTTGCTTTACGATATGAATCTTGCAGGCAGCGAATAAAATAACACTGCCAACCTCTTTGCCAATGGTCTGCGAAAAAGTACAATTCATGCTACTGCGTCAATAGATTCTGCGATTGAATGTGTCCGGCGAGTAGTTGGACATTTTTTGGATTTTCAAGCTTTTGCAAGCAATGTCAGCCCGCATTCACCATCAAACACAAAGCATATTTAGTCCCGTTTATAAGCCGTTCAGATATGCGTACATATTCAAAGACTTTAGCGTTACCAATTGCCAGAATAAATGTGTTAACCTGCCCCGGAAAAGCTCTAAGCCGTGCATTTCTAAGACTCACAATCTAATCTGGAAACCTTGTTTTCATACGCACCAAATCCCCAATTCTTTATTGATTATGATATTCCGTCCTAAGAGTAGTGTCCCGCTCAACCGACACATCCGATTCGAGAATGCGTCGCGCGCCGTTCGTGGACGTTTGGCTTGAGCGAAGCATGCGTCATATATGGGACACTGTAATTGAGACTGACTATTCTTTGCAGGGCTTCTGTAACTCTCAGATTGCAAAGTTCTGACGTGTACCGCTTTTGAATATGGTTTAAGCCCGCTATCTCTGCTCTGGAATCACGGTGTCCGAACGAGTTTCGTTCGCATGATCCAGAATGTTCGCAGTCATGTTTTTATGTTGTTTACCTTCAACAGTGAGAAGTCAAGCAGAGGAGTCCCCTTGTCACTCTCAATCACTTGTTTTGTTTGGTCTGCAGAAGTTCAAGAAACTCAGCTTCAATAGTTGGCCTTTGTGACCAATTTTTCCTGAGATTTCGCTCATCATAGCTTGACAACAACTTTCTCTCCAGAATTCTAGATTGTTCGTGAAACTTCTCTTACTTTCTCATGCTCAAACAGCTGTTATTTGATTTTTCTGATGAAGTGATGTTTACATCTGTGCTAATAAAATCTCGCTGTGTCGGAGTTCTTTCTCAGTTTACAACTTGAACTCTACAAAACCTATCTTTGCAGTAAAATGCAGAAATAGATGACGCAAGCAAGCAAAAACAAAGGCCTTGCAGCTTGTCGTGTTAAAATTAGTGTATCCGCTGATCTCCACCAGCACTTCTGTGTAATGTTTGATAAGAAGCGTAGGCAAGCATGCAGTGAGAGATCCTACACTTTATCTACGACTTGCTTCACACTTTGTTACTTCTTCTCGTCAGAACTTTCACAGTGCGCTTTTTCTAGAAACAAAAGCATAGAAATCCCAGTTGAAGAACTGCACCGGAAATCCTCGAATTTCAAAAATTTTTCAGTGAATTTATCAATCATTTTACATTTGCTCTCAAGGGAAGGATAATGAGTCAAAGTGGCGTTTCCACAGGAAATGTATAATTTCTTATAGAGCATGGAACGCTGATTCCGAACCTGCTCTCGATATCTGCAAAGCGCTTCTGGGAAGGGAGTATGGAAATTTTTGACGCAAAAATTTCAAGACGCAAGTTTGATGAAACTTCCAGAACTGTAGTCTGTGAGCTTGGAGGATCATGCTTAGTGTTAGGGCGTTTCGGTAGTCAATACCTTCTTATAAATTTGAGCTAGTCGTTACTCCATTCAAGCGCCGAAAGACCTCAACACTCGTTTTTACCTTAAACAAAACCTTCAATTTTTGCCTCAAAAAACTGTCATAACTCCCATCTTAAAAGCACTTTGCAGATACCGAAAGCAGATTCGGAATCAGCCTTCCATGCTCTAAAAAACAGTATACATTTCTTAGGAAACGCCACTTCGACTAAGTATCTTTCCCTTGTCAGTGCCCTCTACTGTGCAAGCTGTCATATCCCAAGCCTCCTCCCCCTCGCTACTCTGCGACAGTGACACGAATTTGTTGAGGTGTTCATGTGTCTAACTTATTTGCTCTGTTCACCAATCACCGCTAAATAATCATCATAACTGCTACTATCATCTTAACTCCTCCCTGAGCAATCATTTTCTCTTGATGGTGAACTTTGAGATAAAATGAGTATCAATATTGTAACCATATCAATACTTATAACCATATTCATTATTATAACCATATTGCTTGGCCTTCTTTGCATGCATAGACCCTGGGGGGGGGGGATATCAAAATCTATCTTTGCATAAAAAAGGGTTGCTTCCACTCGCTCTTCAGAAATGAAAATTGGCAGCTGGGAGTGCGCATGCTGATTACGAAAGAAATGTATATCAGCTGCTTGGTCACCCGCTACTATCGACTTATTGGCTTTTGTGTGTTTCAATAAGGCCCTCGACCAGGTTCAGTGCACGGGAGAAAGTCTTTACGAATTTAAGTCATGCATTATCGACTAAGTTAACCAAGATCACGTCAATCAATACGCGCAATTTTCCGGAAGCTTCGATAGCCTAATTGTCGCATAGCAAAGATTCGGCATCTGTTCAATATTCGGAAGTAACCGTTGTATATCACCTAGTAGCACAACAAAAAGTACATGATCGACGATGTGAACCTAAAGTTAGCACTATTTTCAGAAAATCGTAACTTCTTTTTCTTACAGAAATTTTGCATGACAAAAATAATATTAGGAAGAGCAAATCGTACACTTTCTAAGCCTTGCCTTTTACTAAGCTTTGATTGCAGAGATAAAATTGGTAAAAGGAAATCACTTCAGTTTGAATTTTGGGGCAAGCCCATTAAAAAATCGAAATCTCTGTCATAAAATCCAAAACACACATTATCCTAGGTTTTTGATCCTCTCTCTTTAGCTGAGCAAAATTCGCGCTGATCGAGCCCTTTTGAAAAAAGTTATGATTTTTTGGAAAATAATGTCAAAAATCAATTTTCTTAAGGAACTGATTTTTTGGCATTTTTTCCCCAAATCATAATTTTTTCAAAAGGCTCGATCAGCGCGCATTTTTGCTCAGCCAAAAAGAGGGGATCAAATAACCTGGGTTACTGACTCTTTTGGAACTTTTGAAATTTTTAACGAGCTTGCCTCAAAATTCCGAAATTGATTTGATTTCCTTTTCCCAATTTTATCTCTGCAATCAAAGCTTAGTAAAAGGCAAGCCAGGTGCCCTCAGAAAGTATACGCTTTGCTCTTCCTAATACTATTTTTGTCGTGCAGGATCATCGTAAGACAAAGAAGTTACGATTCTTTCAAAATTCCGGTACAACCTAATATCTCTATACCGGCTAATCCTTGTAAGTTGGTGACTCTCCAGGAAGAAACAAATAATAGTCAAAGAAATATGCAAACAATCAGAAATCGAGGAAACTATCGCACTGCTCTCTCCTAATGGCATCGCTACTCGTACGAAGTCTGGAAAGTTGCCCTTTTGATCGAAGATGAGGTTTACAATAAGTTGCACATGACCTCGCGTGATGATTCCATCGATGTTTGAGAAGTATGCGCACCAAACCATTGATGACTGGCTTAGCTTACCCTAAGTTCAGTTTGTCGTCATCCGTGAGGCGCCGCATATGAGCTTTCACAAAACATCCATATGCGCAAAGCACTATGTTTTCCAGAACTTAGTGCGAGAGACTGGGAAAAACATACTGCTCAACCCGCAACCACAGATGGGTATTATACGAGCTCTGCATTTGCGAGAACATTTTGCAGCTTTTCAGTGGATTTTGCACAAACTTGGAAAATCTATGAAAATCGTTCAGATTTCATGAGAACTCTGAGTGATGAATCGAACAGCTCTACTTTCGGACCAGTTTCTAGCAATAATCATGGCCCACATTCCGCACAATCACATACAGTTTGTCCCAATGGAGATCAGACCCAACCGTTGGCTAAATTTACGGCTGGCAGTGCTCGGGGGTAGCGCTGCACTGCATATGCGCTCTTTGAGGGAGCGCAAATGAGGAGAGAGACAAACTAGAGTAGACGTGTCGCAATACCCTCCCTCCCGATCTCGGACTAATTAAACCTGAGACAGACTCTATGAATGACGAACTCGAGTTTAGTCGAAAACGAAATTTTGACCAAGTCATATGCAAAAAAGACTGCAAGTTTCAAAAAATTCTTCAAAAGCGGACTTAATCCGCTGACTAATTAATCTATGCTGAGATCACAGCTCCGTCTTCTATCATGCTTCAAGGCCAGGAATTCGTGAGTTGATCGGATTTCGCATAACTTTTCTCAAAAAACAGATACGTTCTCTTTTACGTAGGACAACTAAGTTTTTGCGAGTACAAACTTTTTGGGACATCTCTACAGTAATAATCATACTCATTTGAAAGCCCAGGAATGTGAGCACTAAGCTCTTCCCGAATGAGAATTATCAATGTTGCATCGGATTGATTACAAATCCTAATTCATTTGAACCGTAGACATTTTGATAAAAAGCGTTCTCATCTAATCTATAGCAGATACAATTCCTTTTGATATAGATACGCTGAAAATGAAATATCCAATAAAGACAGTACCGCTTCGAAGCATTGCTCACACCCACTTACCAGACCAAAGTGCCGCGAAGCGGCACTTTGGTCTGGTCTTATATATAAAGCTGAATGTCTGTTTGTCTGTCTGTTTGTCTGTCTGTCTGTATGTCTGTCTGTCTGTACGTATGTTCCGAATAGAAAATTCCATTTCTGAACCGATCCGGACCAAACTTGGCACACATACACTTCGGGCCCCGGCGGGTGTCATAGGCTACTTTTCGTCATCGAACGATATCGATTTTATCAATTTTTTACAAAATTTGAGCTACGGGGCTGGGAGTTGGCACAGGGGGGTATTCGAGCATGCTGATTACGAATATAATAATGACAGGGCCGGGCGGAGCCGGGTAAGTCAACTAGTAAGCCATAAATTGAAGAGTCTTCATAGTAGTTACTAGTGGTCTTCACTTCGGCGGTATGTATAGGTCGTAGAAATATGTATAGCAGCTCCTTTATCACTACTGACGGGTTAATTTGGGGCTCTTCGAATCTTGGAGAGCTGTGATTTTACTTCTTCGTCCAACCTTCTTGAAGCGTGAGAGTGACAGAACTTTCGTTTTAATACGTTTGCAACAAAGTGACCATAGTGGCATAGCTGTCATTCCAAATCAAGATTTGCCGAAATTCAATGAAGAATTTTCTATGAGGATCTGGATGTAAATAAATGATTTGTGTGTTTCACTCAGGTAATCGCCGGATGCAGGCGGTCCGCAAACTCGCGCTTTCCTGCAGGCGGTCAGCAGAATTTTGGGGCGTGGAATTTTCAGTGAGCGGTACTTCCGTGTTCTGCCAGCCAAGGTAACACTCTACATGATAGAGGTGTCCTCGATGGTTCAATTACCCGAGTTTGGGGTACTTCCTCCCAGCGGAAGGTAGCTACGGGCTGTGCTGTCCTTCACAAAGGACCGCGCGGCCCCCAATAATTTTTCATATTCTCGCGAAAGGTCCGCTAGAATGCGACCACTGCGCCGCAACCAATCCATGAAAAAGCAGCAATTGTCCTCCGAGCATTCGTCCAAAAATCACCAAAATCCTTCCAAATATCTGCAAGCGGACCGCGAGAAACCAGCGAACTATTTTTTCGGTGCCCGCCTGCCCCCGGCGATTATCTGAGTAGACAGCCATCGCATAGATGTCTTCAGGGTAGACGGAATGGTCGTCGATTAAGGATGCGCATTCGGGTTACCGTATTTGCAATAAATGTATGTACTACAGTGCTATGGGTTGGACATAAAGGCATCGCTATTGACGTTGGCTTCATACCGATGCCAGAAAGAGAGAATTTGAGCCCACGCAGACGCGCGGGCCGCGCCGCAGCAGCTGCAACTTGCGCAATGTCTGCGTGGTGACCATAACACTAGATAAGAGAATCACTGGAATCACAGGAAATCTTGTTCGCTGCTCATTAAATCTGGTTAAGTGTGGGGACTATGCTTCATATGGGTGAACTTAGTTACATTATTCAGTGCTTACTAGTAGCCTGAATTCGAACGCGATTGACCCCTTCTCAGGCATTCCCTGTGTCCCGCGATCTTGAGATCCAGGATGTAATACTCAGGTGAACTCGCCGAAATTGAAACGATGTGGACGACGCAGAGGCGCAGTGCGAACGAATGACGTGCGTGCGATCAATCGATGATTTCTTTGCGCTCATCTGCCCACTTAGCCTTCCTCGTAGTTTTGCGCGCTCGTTGCACAACCCCGTCAATCCCACGAACAAACAGCCCCGTCGCCCTTTCGAACCCACTTCTCTTGAGATTACGACTTTTGTCGTAAATTCGCGAAACATTCGTTTCGGACCATATCGCTTAGTCATTGGAAGTTCAGCTCAACTTCCTGCTGCTTCGTCAATACTACTTTGACTTCTTATCTTGTTTAAGTATGTGCATGACACTTCCAGATTGTTTGTCTCATGATTAACGTGTCCTGCACTTTCCGCTTATTTGTTCTTCTGATGTATGTCAATATGTTGATTGGAAAAGTTCTCATGCAGATGAGTATCTGGCCACTCATTCATCATCAGATGAGTCATCCTGAAAAAAAAAGCAGAATTTTTAGAAAAGCTTTTTGTGTTTGATTTACTCATCATTTCCGTTCGGTATTAAGGTTATGGATCTTTCACCTTTTTACTAGCTTTTTGGACTTTTTCTTATCCTCCGCCCCCCCCCCCCCCCTATGTCACGTTTTTCTTTTAATATACTTGCATATGTCGACGTGTCACCGCTCGTATAAACCTAATGTTTGCGCGGTGATTGCGATCATGCTAAGATGACTTCAAAGCTAACTTTTAGTCTTTGCAACGGTCCGAAATCGATGGCTAACAGCTGTTCGTAGAGTTTCCATTGTTTCTTAAGTGGAGGTAACTCACTTCTTTGCTACGTCTCATTAGTTTGCCATTCCATTGCTTTTTATGCGTGGCCTAGTTTAGCCTCTTCCAGAAAGTTCTTCGCATCTCGCATCTCGGTTTGCTTGTTTATCTCTTTGAAAACGGCTTGTTGCTTTTCTTCTTAAACTTTAGAAATGCACCTATATTAAATCAAACATTTTATACATATGTTTGCGGAATTTTATATTCTTTATATGCACGCATGCACAGATCTCTCCAAATGTTTGAATGTCCGCATGAGAAGATGAACTGTGCAATTTCTTGGACTGGCAGCCGTTAGAACCCTTCAAAAATTTAGGGAATCTTTACGGAGTCAAGTTTGCGAGTTACGTCTTCAAAGAACCAAAAACTCTACTCAGCTCGCAAAACTTTTGTTGTAGTCGCCTACCATATATTTACTTTTTTCAGTTAGACATCCAACTGCATAGAGGGGTCTCGTCTCACTCGCGCGCAGTGGTCATTAGTTATCGTCAAGCCGTGTCTCTGTCTCTGGTAGTTGTTTCTGGAAAATTTCTTTGCGCCTAATATGTTGGCATCTTATGGGGCTAATTTTTGAGTGATTTTCGCCGAGGTGTACGAAATAAGTCTCTCCATAATCCTCTTCGCTTCTGTGATTTACGTTTTTGGAGCTGCTTCCATTGAAAAATATCTCTGGACGTTTTCTGTGAAATCTATCAGCAAATAACATAAGTGCTCTTTCCCATGTAAATTGTCACAAATTTTTTAGAGACGCTTTTTTGGGCATATAAGTCTCTCATATCTGTGAATCATCAAATCCAAATAACATGGATTTATGTGGCGTGCATAGTTGCCCGCTCGCCAGCACTTTCGCGCCAAACTTTTAGCCCGACGCTTACAGTCTCTGTTTGTTCGTCTTTTTTCGACTCAAACTGGGTCTCCGAAAAGATGGTCGCCACCATTGTGGGGAAAAAATGAGGCGCTGTCGCGAAAATTCATATTTCGCGCGGCATGTCTCCTTGCAACTATAGACGCAATCTCAACATTTCACTAATCACCAAAATTTCGCTATGTTTTACTATCGAAATCTTGGTGACCAAGATGCCGAACCTACCTGTTTCTCATTTATTGCGCATTCTGGACATACCGGTTTTTTTCTGATCAGGAGCTGTGTGAAATGATAATTGGGTGGCCTTAACATTATGGATTAGGGGGCATTCTTTATATGGATGTAATTTTTCTAATAAAGTTTATAAAGTTATAAATTATGTTACGAAGTGTATAAAAATCAACTTATTATGAAAATTTTGTAAGCTCTCTAGCAGCATAATCTGTGTCCTTTCTTGCCTAAAAGATTGTCTCTGACCACCATAGCTACCAACTTCAAGGAGGGTTTTGTGTCTTCAAAATATGTCTGCTTTTCCCAGTAACAAGCTCCTTGGTACTTCGGCTGCTCTCACTCATAACAACTTCTCCTTCGCATTGTATTGTCACGAGAACACTTGAGATTATTCTAGTATTTTCCAGAACATAACAATCAGTAGTGATAGAGCTGTGAATTGCCTCAAGCAGTTTGTGTACGGATTGGGAACGCTGCCATTCTATCTATTGAAAATATCCCATTATGGCCTGGACAATTCAGATACGCTTGGCGCCATATGAGCCAAACATTCATACAGCCTCGTCAGCTTATCTTTTGTGCATAGCGTTGCAATATTCATTCGTATCAGCGTCCCAGCGTTTTCATATTTTCGTTTTTGCTTATTATCTGTGCACAGCTCTTTACCAAAGATTATAATCATTTTCAGTTAATAGGTTTTCAGGCAAAAGAAAGAAACATTTTTGTACAACTTGCAGGGCGTGAGATAGATGAACTGCAATTGTTGACATTCTACGATCCAAATTAAATGAAAAGCGGTAAGAGTCTCTGATCTAACACAAATCAAAAACTCAAAGGGTTGTATGCTTCAAAAACTTCTGGATCTAAGATATCATTTTAAATGATCTAAAGTTGGAATGATTTGGCATGTTGGTTAGGCAAGCAAATCTTGCTGCTATCCTTCGAGTAAGTGCAGCATATTCGTTGCAGACGTTTAACATTCATTCTGTTTTATTTTTACGAATAATTACCTATTTGCACTGAGAACCATACTAACAGTGGAGACGAAGAGTTTGTAAATGTAGAATTTCACTTCGAAGAGTGCAAAGGAGTTACAATTTACATTCATAATCTACATGATTCACTCCCGCTTGCCCATTTGCCCGAGAGCCTTTTGAGTGATATTCTATAAACGATTCATTTTGACCCAAGAATTATCACAGCTTCTAAAGCAGCGTATTCAAAGAGACAGATAGACGCCGAAAAATTCTAGCTCGTAGTCGCGGCTAATACACGCACAACTTTAGAGCCCCGTTTATTGCTTGAGGAACACTACCTCATCCAAGATTTTATTGCTATCATTTTCCACTACTCTTAAACCTCGCTTAAAACTGGAATGTAAATCCCTCCAGCTACCATCTATTGTAGAAGATAGAAGATCTTAGATTCACAATGTGGTTACAAGAGGAGATTAAAAAAGTTGCGCAACTACACCAGGTGATTCACACATGAGCGGCAACTACATGTTGCCGTATGTTGCCAAATAAAATAAATCAAGAAACTTAAACCGGAGCTCTATGGAAACGAAGATGCATTTCCATTCCACATGAACATATCCTATATGCAAGCGTTTGTCACTTCTGTGATTTTCAATCGGGAAAGGCTATACAACAATTCATCTTTCGTCTGATAGTCGTTGAGTATGCAAACTGGACAGTAGAGGAGATCCCTTATGACTTGATCATATTATAGAACCAATCTCTCTATTTCAAATGTATTGGCGGTGTCAACAGGTTTCAGAAAGTAATGCTCACCATTTTGGAAACGGGGATTGGTCTTTTACTGCCATTCCTATAGGCACCAGTACACCCCCATGAACAATTGACATTGTCTATGGTTTTGACATCCATATCTCATGCAAAAATTAATTCTTCTTATCTCATTTCGATGGTATAAAAAGATGGTCACGTTTCTGGTTAAGCTTTTCTTATAGCTGACTAGCTGGCTTACCCGGCTCCGCCGTATGTTCCGAATAGAAAATTCCATTTCTTAACCGATCCGGACCAAACTTGGCACACATACCCTTCGGGCCCCGGCGGGTGTCACAGTCCACTTTTCGTTATCGATCGATGTCGATTTTATCGATTTTTTGCAAAATTTGAGCTACGGGGGTGATCAGCATGCTCGATTACACCCCTCTGCCAAATCCCAGCCCCGTAGCTCAAACTTTGCAAAAAAATCGATAAAATCGATAAAAGTAATGCACGATTTTAAAAACTAATATTGTATTCGGAATCCCCATGCTCACTTACCCCCCTGTGCCAACTCCCAGCCCCGTAGCTCAAATTTTGCAAAAAATCGATATCGATCGATACGAAAAGTAGCCTATGACACCCGCCGGGGCCCGAAGTGTATGTGTGCCAAGTTTGGTCCCGATCGGTTCAGAAATGGAATTTTCTATTCGGAACATACGTACACACAGACAGACAGACATACATACATACAGACAAACAGACATTCAGCTTTATATATAAGACTATGTTTCTGTACAAGGTTTTGAACGGCTTAACAGCTATCATTTGGTTATTGAACCTTATATGAAATGACAATTTTTATGAGGTGCTAACTAGTGGATTATTCTTGACAGCTGTGTGCACATGTTTTTCGGGGATCAATGTCCGCAATTGTATATTGCTGCAAACTAGCAACATTTATTCCTCAAATAGCCTGAAGTTTCTATTTCTGACCAGTGCTTTTTCTGCATTCACCTTCTGCGTGTTTCATCTCTTCGTACAAGGCAGTTTTTGTATTATGATGTATCCGAGTCCACGCATGGCGTACGCACTGATTCGCAAACCGCTTTAGTGCAGCGATTACGATGGAATCCTCTCAAGTTCTTCATTACGCATGCAGAACTGTTTGCTGCCTACATCGTGTCGTGCGTAAAGTTTCGGAATGTTCTGAGAGTAGTGTGATGGATTCATTGTTTTTACTTACTTTACTAGTTTTTGAAAAAGACAATTACAGCTTTCATCGGTGATTATGTTGGCATCATATTATCTTAATTCAGTTTTCTAGCAGGTTTGAGCGTACTCCAATCCTGATATGATGGTTACTCGAACCATTAAATGCTATCGTTTCAAGTGATATGATAAATCGTTCCCCAGAGCGAGAATTCAATCGCGAATCCCCACGCGCAATGCTTTTTGGCTCACACTTAGGCGATGGAGGTCCCTTCACTAACAATTGGACTGTCTTATTGTTAGAAATAAAAAGGCTCCCAGCGCAAGATTAGCAGAAATGCATAAAGTCTTCTCGTGAATATAGTCGATATAGCGAAACAGTCGTAGTTGCGCTTAGTATTCCATGTAATCAAGCCGACCGAGGATTTCCTAGAACAAATATTATTGCTGTGAGCGTCAAGTCGTTGAAGTGTACTTGAAAGATAGTTGATCTAGGAAGTGCGCCACAGTATAACATCAAGAGCTGAGTTACCAGAATCTGCTCGTGCACTACCTTCAACCTCATAACATTACTTGCAAACAGTAGTATGTTTTTTCCGCCGAATAAGTTCCTGCAACGATTTACACTCGCTCTTCGTTAATCTGTTTTGTACGAACTCAAACAATAACTGAATTTGCATGAACTATGAACAAGCAACAGCGAAACTTGTTCCTGCTGTCTGTATTCACTGAAACATCGATACTGAGTTCCTGCTGGAAAAGGAGAGTTCCCCTGTCGGTTGAAAATTGCACTAACGCTGACATATGTACCTTGTTTTTTGTCACTACGTATTCATTTGCGCCAGTATTAACATTTGCAATACGACGATCAAACTTTACGCAAAAAGCTTGCGTGATTTGGAAGTGTACGAACCAGACAGCTTTCGCTTGCACGCCGTGAAAATGCACACAAACTGCGCCACTGTACTTCGTTGATTGAATTCCTTTCGGCGGTTCACAGTTGGAAGCTATTGAGTTCGTATTCAGCTTCATTTCTTTGTCCCCATTTTATTGTAAAAGAAGAATGGATCTTGCATACTATCCAATGTATACTTGGCTTGACGATTTGTGAGCAACATCTCTGACATTTTGCTTCATAGAACGTTACGAACCGATGTCGCCACTTTTCTCACAAGTCATAGCCCTCTTTTCCATTGTTTTCAGACGGTGACTTTTCTTCTACTTCCTGGACAAGATTATCCGCTCGAATTCTGAGTTTGTGAAGTTCGACGGTGCTTTTATCGTCGAATTCCTTCATTACATGAGTCCTTTTAAAGTTGCCCTGGTTATCGTTAGCAAGCTCTAAGTCTCTATATAAGCACTCCCTTGTCGAGCATATTGTTATCGGCATGCTGTTAATCGAATAATGCACCAGACGTACACATGCTCTCCATAAAACCCCGCATTTGTACTAGTTTGGAGAGTATTCGGTCTTAGTCTTGGGTGTTATAACCACTCCACTCTTTGCATAAAAATTGTGCTGTACTTGCAGCAAAGTAGAGTAACTCGTAGTTTTTGTCTGAGAACTGAACTTTGACGTTTACCACATCCCATACCTTGGATAACAAAGTAGTGGCTTCTGCAAAAAAAGCCTGTATATATTTCCTGCTGTAACGGAAGTTGTGCGAACCAGCGGAAATAACTAATAAGCATTTTAGAAACGTAGAGTTGACATACTTCTTTAGAAGGTTTCGTTAGTTAGAATTAATCATTAGCACTTCTGCTTTGACATTATCAGATGTTATTGAGCACGCACTTTGCAACTCAAGCTGCAATTTCATGTTGCCTATGGCGCGATTTACTGCTTTCGAGCACAGATGTTCAGATGGAGGACGCGGGTTGCGAGACGGCCTCGTTTATGAATAAATTTGAGAAGATGAATAGAGTAAGCCATTGAGTACAGCGAGTCGTTTTTGTATGGAGGAGACCGCAATCTTATTTGACTTATTGTTAGAAAATTAAGACATTTATCGCCTACTATTTCCAAAAAGCTTCGAAAAGCAATTTCTAGAAAAGCAAGAAGAATAATAGGCCGAAAGCTACATATTATATGGCGTGTGTTTTATATGCTCCGTTTCTATTCAACGGCTCTGGTTTTTTCGAGGCTGACTACTCGAGATAACGGTCTCTAGGGTACCACGGTATGAGTGATTGGTGCGGTGGCGCGAACAGCGAACAGATTGTAGTCAGGATATCGGCCAAGGCGCATCCGAACGCGTAACAGAACCATTAAGAAGAATAATCAATCGTACAGTCTTTGGCACTACTTAATCCCTCGGCAGTCATGATATCATGATTTTGCTTGCATGTGCTCAATTTTCGCTGCGTTGCTGGTATATTTTTGTGGGATTGAAAAGGCCTAACAAATCATACTTGGATAATACCATTTTACACTTATCGTACGGGCTATAATATCTACTTTTGCGATATATGACCGCCTCTTATTCACTTTTCAGTCCATAACTCAAAAGTGATTATCATTTTCACGGAAATCTTATATATAACGCTGAATGTCTGTTTTTCTGTATGTCTGTCTGTACGTATGTTTCGAATAGAAAATTCCATTTCTGAACCGATCGGGACCAAACTTGGCACACATACACCTCGGGCCCCGGCGGATGTCATAGGCTACTTTTCGTCATCGATATCGATTTTATCGATTTTTTGCAAAATTTGAGTTACGGGGCTGGGAATTGGTACAGGGGGGGGGGTAATCGAGCATGCTGATTACGAATAAAATAATGACAGGGCCGGGCGGAGCCGGGTAAGCCATCTAGTGTTTAGTATTATGATGATTTTGCATTCGTTTTTGAGGGTCTACTTTTCAAAAAGCTGACAATTTTTGTTTTTACAGTTATTTAGATCGAAGTTGTGATTGAATAATTGACTAACGTCCATCACAACTTCCTTGTCAATAGACATCCTACTCTATTATCATTTAACCAAAGCATAACGTGAAGGTGCTTCAACGATTGGCTACGCATTAGCTTGAAGTCATAACTTATTGACAAAGTACTCAGCATTAATCACGAGTAATGAGTACTGACAGCGTTTAATACTCTCTTGTTCCTAAATGTCTTTATTGTGTAACTTTTCCACTTCCCGCCTCAAAAATCGTTTCTCTCGTTGTGTGCCATCATGTTGATTTTGAGACTTCGCACTTGCGAACTTTTTAGGAGGGATGTCAGAACGACGTATTGACGTGAATCGCAGCAACTACTCAGTTATTGACAATGAGTTTGGCAATATGAGAGATCGATTTGAAGCAGAGATGCGACGTGTAGAGGATGAAATGAAGCGCCTTCGCCAAGAATTCGAAGGTATGTTTATGTGCTGCACGCTAAATAAAATTGACCTTTTCGATGGAAAAGCGCTAAATTGTGTCGATTTTTCTATCTGAAAATGAGTTTCGAAAGTGCATTGATGTATGTCTCTTACGCTTATTGGATAATCTCTCAGTGGATCTTCATTGAATAATTAGCCTAGCTTCTACTTTGTACTCTGATTCAGTTTTTATCTCTAGACCACAGCTTCATCATGCGCTTAGGCCAGTGAAAAGGAAGGCTCTTAATCTTGCATTTTTTAACAAATTCGATGCTACGTGCGCATGTTGTACAAGCTTGTCTAAAACTTCTTCTACTACAGAATAGAAGCGAGCCTTGAGTTCACTTTGTCGTTAGTTGTTGTACTTGGAGAGTAATTGCGTCTAATTAGTAGTGATTTATTCATTGCCTAGCACGAATGCTCGCCTCGAACGTCACCTATTGATGCTTTTGAAGTTTATTCGTCTTGCAGGAAGTTGTACCGTTGATTCATATCGCAATCTACAATCGTACACACTGACGTAGCGCGAACAACGCGGTGCTACCGAAGCGAGAGAAACAAAAACTTCCATGTTTGTCTGAACCAGTCTATCTGCAGTACTAGTATCAGAAAGGCCTCACCGCTGCACAGTTTGTAAACGAGTTCTGAAAATTGATATGTCAGTACTCGAACTCTGATATTCTTATTAGTCAAAGCGCACTTTTTGTGTACAGTTCTTTTTCAGGAATATATTTTTCAGTAGGTTTGTACTGTATCTTTTTATTGGCTAGGAAGCAGTCTCTCTTAGCGAGCTATCTCATTTGCATATCTCTAACATACCAAAAAATCAAATCAAAGAAGGAACATTGATGACATCAGAGAAGAGTTCAAATACGGGACTGATTAGTTGGTGAAAAGCTGAGAGAATGGGCACTTTCGAAGCGGTTACTGCTGCTCGAATTACGACGTTCTAAACCTATGGTTAAAAGCACGACTTTTTCCTTCAGGCTATAGGCCGGGGGCACCTCCACCAGCTATATCCAATCAAGCGTATAATATGTCACATTCTTCGCAGCACGATTCGCGTCGACAGGATTTCGGAGCGCCACCGTCGTCTTTTGGTACGTTCAGTATCGGTTTCAAATTTCGCTCTCAACACTCCCTTATTTAGGCCACTCTGATTTGATGACACGCCCCACATACGACCCCTATTTGGACAATCTCAAGAGTCCTTTAATTAAGGATGAAAGTGATGGAAAAACCCTTAGGCTAAGGTTTGATATTCTACTATAGTTGAAGTTATATGTGCATACTGAAAACATTATTTAAAGATTCGATGTTGCTCAGTACAAGCCTGAGGAGGTGACGGTGAAAACAATCGACAATCGACTCCTTGTTCACGCCAAACACGAGGAAAAGACGCCACAGCGTACTGTTTTTAGAGAATACAATCAGGTGAGTGTGTTTTCATCTGTCATACTAACGCGTTATTTTAACTTTTGCTCTGTCTTTTTCTTTTCACATGCTTCTCGCCCGTTTTATTGTCATATGCTCTCCAAAGCTGCGACAAAGATTTTTGTTTGCTTTTGTTTCCATATGTCGCAAATCTGTTTGCACAGGACATACTAAATTACGAGCCGTAAAACTTATCTTCCAATTTGCACGTAAAATTGCTTTCTGGACCATGATTCAAGGACGGCGAATGTGCCTCTGTTTCTACCTTTTTCCACTGAGCAGTCTTACTATAAAAGTGAGTCAGATAGCTGACCAACTCACTCAGCTCGGTGTTCTCTGAGTAACCTTATTATCTCACTTTAAGTTCGCTGATGAATTATATGAAGAAACAGCTTTCACATATTTTGCTGAATAGGCTTCAGCCTTAATCTTCCTGTTTCTTTTTGATGTTGGCAGTGAATGTTTCACTTTGAAGGCCGTCAGAGATGCCTTTGTGCTCCTTGTTGTTTCGGACTCAGTCGCAAAGCAAGAGTATTATAGAGTTTTTTAAATGTGTTTTTGCTTCTTTGGACTCAGGCGCAAACCGTTGTCATCTTTTCATCAAAGCTGTGGAGCAAAATCACCAAATTTCATGAATAGACAAAGCTATACAAATCTCTTTTACAACTTATTTATAGGGCTTCGTTTTTGGTAGTGCTTTGAATTTCACGGTCACATTGGTCATTGAACGGATTTTCTAGGAATTCCTTCTTCCTCGTGGAACGAATCCAGAGCAGATTTCTTCGACTCTTTCTACTGATGGTGTTCTTACTGTTGAGGCTCCTCTACCACATTTAGCTATTCAGCAATAAATTAGCTGCGCCTGACCGAGAATCCTTGAGAAGATCATCGAATTGAAAACTTGACCAGTTTTTGAAGCTTGGTATCTTCCGTTAGATCGATGCTTGCTATAGAGATACATCTGTTTGTCATAAGAATTCATTGTATAATATACCGCTAACTTTGTCAGTGAATATGGCAGGACGCCGCAATACACTCAACTAGTTTGCGTGTGCTTGTTTACATCATTGCATAAATGAATACTTATTTGATACCGTAAGTACTCTTTTTTGTGTAAGATTTTCCGTGAGGTATGAACGGAATTAACTAGCTATTATTCATGACTCTGTCCACATTAGTAATATGCCCAGCAATTGATAACTTCACGTTCTATTTTTTCTCGTGTGAAGAATACAATTGAAATTGAACATTCTAAACAACATGAGTAATGCACATGGTGACTTACAGAATTACGAGTGATTATAAAACTGCACTATGCGTATCAATTGCTCATTTATCTGAACATGCAGTTCAAGCATAGGCGTCGTGTTGTCAGTATCAAAAGCAGTATTTGGAAGGTTTGTATTGAAATTCCGCAGTTCATGATAAAAGCTTCACCGTCCCACCTCTCAACTCATCTGCTCTTCAGCAAAGACCATCAAGTTATCCGGAGACGCTGTAAGCTAGACATGTGCTTATCATATACTTCCGCGCCTCCCAATATCCCCTTATGATGGGGCGAGACGATGTGAAGGTGACGCTATGGTCGTGATCCAAAGACGCGCGATCGCACCATCATGTCTGGACAAAGTAGAACGGCGCCTCTAGGCTCTCCATTCATGGACTACTGCTCTCTTCAGATTTGCTGTTGCAGTGTGAGGACCAAAAGTCCAAAAGGCAGCGCCTAATGAGAAACTACCTCCCTCTACCCTGCGACATCTTTCGTGGTGGTGGCAGCCGCGCACATGGTTAGGTGGGCGTTAGACTTATCCGGTTCAATCGTTTCATACGGGTTATTCCTCCAACATTGAATTGACCAATAGCGAACGGGTCAACTAGAATATACCGGTTGAACCGGATAGACCTTGCCTGCCGTAGCAGTGAGTTGGTCCCGTTGAAGACACCACGAGTAACAATCAGGCCAGCTGAGGACGGCAGAGGTGAGCTGCTGGCAGTTTTTAAGATGTGATGAATGGCGACGACCTCAGATCTCGGTGCAAGAAAAATGCTCTTAATATAATGTTCGGTAGCAGAACAAGGAGTTGGGTGGATGTTGGTTATGTCCCTGATAAAATCTACCCGCAGCCATGACATGTGCGACTTAACACAAGGTAGTACGGCGATTGTCCTCGCTTGCAGACTACATCTTCGTCATAGCTTATGCCCGATTAGAGTGTGGCTTGTACAACTCTCCACGCGATGCGGTAGGGCCGGAGTAGGCGGAGCTTCAATTTGCCTGCGTTGGTACTACGCCAGAGCTTGGCGCCATGTTCGCGGATGTATAGCCCCATTTAATTCAGCCTCATCGATCAAGTTTGGCAAGGGCTGACGCGTCGCGTATGCGTTATGACTACCCTGAAGGGAGTATAGTTCATTCGTTGACTGCACGGATTGGACATCACTACGGAGCACGTGCCGCGAGGTAGAACGCTTGCCCCAGTACAAATTCGCCATTGTACAAGTCGTGCTCTCGCAACATTTCAGCCGCTCCGCGTGTAGTCCGCAGCGTTTGAGCAGTCCGTGAGGCCAACGAATCGACGATACGTATCTTCCAAGTTTGCTTCTTTGTTGCCTTTTTCTCGATTGTTACACTTCTTAAACACCAATGAAAGCAAAGGGGTTCTAAATGATGTACGGCTGTTGGCGATTAAGGTAATCCAACATTTAGCGTGCCCTGTGCATGTCGTGCATGATTGCACATGATGAATTACAAATTAGACAATACAAACTAGTTGCACAAATCAATAGCAACAGTGCATTTCCTCCCAAATAGCTATGAATGGAAATCCTGGCCTATTGTTGGACTGCCTCAAATGCCGAGTCACATGGTGCAGTTGCGCCAACACGCAAGTTCTTGGTTTGCTACGAAATGCAGTGAAATTTGAACTTTACCTAAGCAAATATTTACTCAGCGTTACATTCTCATTTTTTTTTGCCCAAACATACGAGAATATGGAACTATAGTGCAACTGCACGATGGAATAAAAACCCGTTATAAATGAAGAGCTTGCATTACATGGCTTGAGGGCACCGTCCACCCTAAGTTAAGGGTCTTGAGCTTTTGGCAGCATATGAAGTAGGGCCCCCTATCAAACCATTGCCTAAGCCGCAGCGCAAAATGTCGCTTTCGACGCGAGAAAATCGCTCCTTAATAGCGAAGTTGCATGAGGACCCCAAGTCGGCACCGCCCCCCTTTAGTAGTGCCCGCCCTGTCATGCGCGCCCATTCAATCACCGTTTCGGGAAGCCGGCCTGTGGGTTCTTGGAAATGGGGATTGTCGGGGCTTTCGCGGGTTCTGGACTTCATGTTTGGAATCAGGGACATGGGAAGTCCGAACGACTAGAACATGGAAGTCGAGAATCTGGGTGGACGGTGCCTTTAAGATCCAGACGAGTCACTTGCCCAGTGATGAATATGAGTGCCTTTGTTTCGTTTCGCTGAACATGAACAAATCCGTGAAGTAAATATAATAACTTTATGATATAATTCTGACAACATCGGTGTTTCAGTAAACGATATCATGAAATGGGAGCTGACTAGATTTAATCGACATCTACGGTACAACCAGATGGAAGAAGCTACACATCAGGAAACCAACTTTCCAGGACAACCTTTAGCTTTGCACATTGTTACGACCAATCACAGAGCAAATAGAGTTAGTTGCCAAGATGAAATGTGGCACATCCTAAATACAATTACTGCTTCACCCATAAATGGAACTGAGTTGTTAAGTGAAACTGATAAAGAAGATGTTTTCTCTCATCATAGACTGCCAAGTTTCAAGTATGGAACAAACTGCTAGATTCTGAAAGACTAGCCTAGAGATGTTCGCTGTATGTTTTCGTCTACTATCAGAAATGCAGCTTGAGAACTTGATTTGCATAAGTCAAAAATTCTGCCTTTGGCGATTCGTCATTTCACTGTCACTGTCATCAATCTAACAATAAGTGTTTGTTATGATTGCGATGACGGAGTAGAACTAGTGTAACAAACCAGATACTGAAGTGTAGAGCTGATGAGGAACTCATAATAAGAGCTAGATAGTCCTACTGAAGAAGGGATCACAATATTGAATCATCCAGATGAGCATCACAACTTATAAGGAATGAGAATAATAAATTACTAAAGTATGCGAGACGAATCACAGCTCGGACGTTTACGTTAAAATAAAAACAAAGCGTGCAGAACTCACGGAATGAGCGAAAAAGCTAGGGCAACAGGCTGAAAAGTATTTCATTGACGACAAAATTGTAATTGCAAATCGTAACTATCTAAAATTCATACCTTATGATCTCCCGTGCAAACATCCCTTCCAAAGGATGAATAGGTTGGACTCCCTTTCTTCACAAGCTCAAAGGCACTGTCGTTCATCAGCACACGATCGCACCAAGCAGGAGCTCTCGTTTTCATCATCACTTCCGACTCATCTGGATCCTCACTCCAAGGGTAGCTGAAAAGTGCGAGCATTTATAAGCTATTCTAAAAAGTCAAACTTGAACAAGCAATACGAATGTGATTCAACTTCTCAATCACTCCACCTATTTCGCTGGAGCAAACTAGCGATTAAGTTCAAAATCTCTGCTAGCTATCACATATATGTCAGATACTCTAAGATTACACATGAAAATATAGGAGATTGATTCTTTTTCGGTTGATCGCTGGTAGAGGCAATGAAAGTCATACGGCAAGACAGTACGAAGAAGTGAGCTTTCTAAGAGAAGTATCTAAGCGTATGATAAAATTTCCATGAAGCAAATATAAGTTTTGCGTCTTCCAGCAGTAACATTCACACAAAGCATAACTCACGTCGGGGGAAAATTAATCGGGAGTTCGTGCAACTGAGTGAACTTGCTAGGTTCCCGATCGTCTTCCAAATACGACTTCCAGTCATCAAGTAATTTCTTCTGATTGAAATAGTCAAATCGCTTCTTTTCAATCCGAAGGACGCATCTGCAATTCATGTAACGATAAAGAATGTGAACGGAAAATGAAGGTTGACTAAAAAATAACTCCCCAACTAACCCTGCTCTGATATCGCTTAACGATGCGCGTCGAAATTCTATGGCTGACACAGTTCGTCGCAGTGTTTCCGTCGTGGTTGTACTATTTTCGCATAGAAGACCATCTGCAACCGATCCATGTGGTTCCTCCAGTGGATGAGCCGAAGCTTTTTCTGTCAAGCGCTGCAAACATTACTGAAGGATGACCGAACCAAAAGCACGCATATCAAGAAGTAAGTAAAACGCTTGTTTGATAGGAAACGTAATATAAAAGAGCTAAAAGTCGATACAAACGCGCAAAGATATGACATATGCATAGTACATCTGTGCTGACTTCTATACCTTCCTGGTTTCGAAGCAATGATCAGCAAGTTTTTGTGTCATTTCCACCTAGTCGTCTATGCTTGATCGAAGACTAGTGCCCAGGCTTTTAAGTATTCGCTTATTACGAACACGGTTATCAAAAAACCTCTACAAAAAAGTGAAGACATTTGAATGAAGTGGTAACTCAAGAAACTAATTAGACTGATTCCTCTAATTGAAAAGAAAGCCCAAAAGTCGCTAAGGATATACAACTTGCAGAATGATAAGCTCACAATCCAAAAAAAATTTTATGGAAGTACATTCATAGCATCAGATCTTCCAAAAAAAGGAAAAGGCAGCTGCCTGCAAAAGCACGTGATCAGAGCGGAGTCAAAAAAGGCTCTTTGGAATCAGTCCTTTTCTTAGCTAAGGGATCATACTATATGAGAGATGCTCAGTGCTGAATCTAGCACCCAAAATCTGTCGGGACCCCTCCACATTATTGGAGGTATGAAGCAGTTGTTGGATGAAAACAGATAAAAAAACATTCAGTAAATTAAGGCCACTCACATTCAAGAATGAGGTCGAATCGAGACGGAAATTGAAGTCTCCGAAAACGAAACAATGGGAGGAGGTCCATGTTCCGGAAGAAGAAAGCTGTTCCAACACATAATTGAGTGCTCTTTTACGATTTGTACTATATAAGAATGGGTTCTGAAAAACAGAACAAGATTTCTACTGTCAACTCCCGTAGCACATACGTAACAAACTTATCGAACCTCGTGAATTAATGCTAAGTTGGACTCGTCATGGAAAAGGTGAACGTTGACAAAGTCTAGCACTCTAAAACTATTCATTGTACAACGAAATTCAGTATAAGGAGAGATAGTGTTACTTTATGTGGCGCCGTTAGCAACCAAATAAAAATACGACTGTGATACAGAAAAAAAATTAATAACAAATCCTTAAAACTCACATGTTGTTCAACCTCCAACGTGTTTGCATGTATCCTTTTCGTCCCCATTTAAATGTAGGCCAGAAATCCTTCGGGAATTTCTTTTTTATGATCAGCGGAGAGCTGTCCAACTCATCGGTCCAACCAACTATAGTGGTGCCCTTCACAACAGGTGAATACGAGCATGTTTTGAAATTGTATTGTGACATCGAACCGATGCAGCTGGACTTAACGAGGATGACATTCCCCAAAGCCTGAAACCACAAACTCTAATTACTATTCTCAAGATCGAGAGAAACTTACTGTGAAATTGGGTCCCGTATGGTCCAGATCCAGATATGCTTGAACTGTGGGGTACATAGGCACCCGAGTTGCTAATTCATCGATAAGTTTTGGAACTTGCCAAGCACATTCCGCGTAACTGAAAGCGACGCAACTCAGGAAAAGCAAAAGCAGACCGCGCTTAATTGTTAGCTGGAAAGGAAGGACAATGATTGCCATCAAGAGATTTTCGCAACACTGTATTATGGAAATGAAACCAAAATAAACTGTACAAAAGATCGCTGAAGGCAGCCGATAGTGTGCGCGCGACATAAAGGAAATCGAAATATCTTAACATGTGAATAGACTATTTAGAGAAGAATAGTATAGTTGAGCACTCATAGCATATTCGAAAATTCCCGAGCTATTCACATAGATTTGTTTTGAGATCTATTATCTTTTCACATGGTTTAACGACAGTATGATTCAGCATGTATGCTTCCGCATTATAAACAAAGCAAGCAGCATCAGTCCCAATAAAAAACGTTGTCATCACGAGGAAATTAATGAGTTAACATTATCAAATATATGGAAATAGAGGCGAAAGAGTTAATGAGGTAGAGGGAAGCTTGGGCCATCAACGCGGCTTCTCAATTCGAAGTGTCGAGAACTATGTGAAGCAATGGATAAATGGCTGATTAGAGCGTACAAGGAATGACCAACTGTTTTCCTCCGGTTTCTTGCATATGAATGACCACTATCTCAGCCATCTCATCGTTAATCCGCTAGAAAACAAACCCTCAAGATGAAAATATAAAAAAATTAAACGAAAAAACAACCTTCGTGAAAGTTCGTAACCAAGCGTCTTGTAGACGGCGATCCTGTTCGAATAATGATCCAACATTTACCGTGATCAGCAATACCCTTCCTACTTGGGTTGCCATGTGCTAATAGTGTCGAATCGTACTTGAATATTCACTGAGAAACAATTTATTAGAAGGGTACTGGTGCATAAGCAAGAAACGACGATGACAATAGGAAAATACATGAACGAGCGCTGCAGATTTTCAAAAAGTACTCTATTGGCTGATCGATAAATGTCTCCACGTTCCCAATTTCAGTTAAAAAGCTTTTGACTTGAGAAACAAGGTAAGGTAGAGAGTTCGAATTTCAGATCAGGTCCGATATCCTCGACAAAGTCAAAGATAACGCATTTTACACAAAAAAGTCCTTCCTAGTGAAAACAAAAGCAAAGGCTTTAACTTTAGTGGGGATTTATGGCATATCTCGAGAAATGGAAAGTGCAGAGCAAATGTTGTGAATCGCAAACGGGCACCACTAACTATGAGAATGCCAATAAAATAACTGGAACGACCGCCACGATGATGACGCAGTATAACAATAGCCGATAAATTTACATGCACTAAAAGCCCATAGAATTTTTCAACCGTTAATAACGTAAAGAGCGCTAGAAATGTAGTTCTAGCCCTGCATCACAGATCTTCGCATTAGGGCACGCAAGGCAAACTGGAGCACCGCTGACGAGGCGAGTGAACTAGTTTGCGTGGGATTCATGTGGAAAGAATATTCTTCAAGAGAATGATGCTATCCGTCTATCGATCGTCTTTGCTAGAGGTCTATAATTGTGAGACGGTTCATATAAAGTGCACGTAAAACTGCTAGTTGCAGCTGATTATGAGTCATCTAAACATATCCTGAGAATGTTTATTGAATCGAGCTGCGAGATTCCTAACCCACAATCCCCGCTATTTTCAACGCTTCAAGTTCCAATTCCAGGTGGTATCTAGGAGGTATAGACGGTATCTATTTCGACGCAATTCAACCGCAATATAACAATATAACGAGTTTTTTTACATGTCGCATTATTCACGATATGGATTCGCTTTCAAGAAAAAGGGCATTTCCTGCTAAGCTTTCTATATTCAAGAACATTTTGAAGGATTATTTGCAGTCCGATAGTTGATGTTGTTGCTAACACGGTTCGATGTTGTTATTCAAGGTATATCACTTCACTTGATATTGTTTCGTTGTTTTTTTTGTTTTCTTTGACTGTTATTTGTTGGTTACCTGACATGGGTCCCCCCATGTAATAAATGATGAAATGAAATATAACCCAGGTGGTTGTTGAGTGAATTGATGTCACGTCACCACCGTGCATATATAACGGTGTGGCGAAACGGGAAAATCTGCAAAAAAATCGAAAAAGTAGAAGAGTTAAGAAATTGTTGAAGAACTCCAAATCGGATTTAGAATTACATTGAGAGTCAAACGTGGCCTTGTTGCATGCTTGCAAAACTAAAGTGCAAATCACATAGAGTCGTACTAGCACTAATTTGTTCGGTGCTATTTTGACCACTTATTATGCCTGATTTTGGGAGAATTCATTCTAGATAAAGAGAAATAACAGATTCGGTGACTGTCAGCGATGCACAAATTTTTCCTTCCAAAATACTTCGAAGGGTGCTCTAGTCTCCACCGCCTGCTGTGCGTCCCTCATCGATAAAATGTAATGGAAATTGGGCGCAGATGCGACTTGAAAAGAAGAATGATCATGTGATGTCACGCCTATTTTTGGCAGCCCAGCCCCTCTCTCCCGCCACCAGCTTCTCCGAGCTCAATCTAAAGGCTTTGTGAATGCTAACGTAGGTAGGAGCATTTTCCTTTATCTGACCGCACATCAAATGATACGCTATCTATCCGTGGTGTGTGGGATTGCTAATCGATCAGATTTTTATACGTATTCTTCCAAACAAAGAGTAGATACATTCTTAATTCATTTAAATCAACACAACTAGAATCAATTGAGAAATGGTGTCAACAATGCCAAATCTAGCTTGTTCTGCTGATGTTATATTATACACCAGAACGAATCTGCCTCTATCACAGTCATAATAGCAAGAAAAATGTACAAAGCCGTCAATAAGTGAAGGATCATTTCATACGTTGAGGTCGAAATGCGGTGGAATTCTTGCAACCATCTGATAATCAAAATATAGCGTGCCATTGACCATTGTAACAGTACGACCCTCTGCCTGAATGGAACATTGTCTTCTAGCAAATTGTACAGTCAATGTCAATCACGTACATACTCCATTTCGCATGGGAACTGCGCATGCGCAACGCAAGGGCCCTGCGTGCGGACCTCCAATCGATGAGGCCAATTTAAGTGGCCGAGCCATACGCGCGCGAACGCGGCGCGAAGCTGATTGCGCTTACGGAGAAAGGGGCACGTGATTGATACGGACCATATGTACGATCTGTGTCAACAATGTGCTCGCTTTTCAATCAGCATGCGCAACGCCAAAGCCACGCGCCGCGTTTGCGGAAGTACCGTTCGAGTGTTCAAAATTGCTGCTCGATCGGAGATCGTGCGCAATGTCCACACGCTGCGGATGTAGTTGCTACGCAAAAGGGAGCACGTGTTGAAACAGACTGTAGATCGACGGTGGTACTCACTTTTGCTTTCCTGATCTGAGCATGTAAGGAGGCAAGATCGGGAGCAGGAGCACCGACGAAAGCACCCGCGTTTTGCATCATTATAGCGACACCCATCCCCACACCCATCGATCTGCAAGAAAATAAAGAATAACCGCTTCTTCACGTGTTTCATTTAGTGCATATATTTCGTGTTATATGATCCAGGAGCAAAAACCGGTTAGAAGTCGCGTTGTCTGTGAAATGTATCACGGTACAGTCGAGTAGATTTTCCGCTTAAAGGCATTGTCCAGGTCATTTGGAGGGTTTTGGGATTCTGACACAGTGCGGGAGCACAGCTCTTGACTAAGGCAACAGTTCAAGTCCGACTGAACAAGTTGGATTGTGAAGCGAGAAAATCGCTCCGGAAAAAAGGGGCGTTCCGTCAATCCCGCCTCCTTGACAAGTTTTGACGTGGCGAATGCTGTAGATTCAACGTATCAACCACCGTAAAACTTGTCAAGGAGGCGGGATTGGCGGAACGCCCCTTTTTTCCGGAGCGGTTTTCTCACTTCAGAATCCAACTTTTTCAATCGGACTTGAACTGTTGTATTAGCCAGGGGCCGTGCTCCCGCACTATGTCAAAATCCCAAAACCCTCCAATTGGCCTGGACAATGCCTTTAATATAGTGTGTTTGCACAGAAGGTGAAATGCGGTAAAATTCGCGCGTGAGTAAATAGCTTCGACTATGGCACCCGCCATACTTGATCCGCTTAATCCACTTGATCCGCTTGATCCGCTTCGTCATTGGTCGATTCAGTTAATTGAGCAATAGCGAAGCGGTTGTCCGCTTGAACCGCTTGATTCACTTCATCCACTTCACTATTGGTCAGTTCACTGAATTGGCCAATGGTGAAGCGGATCAAGCGGATCAAGTGGATTAAGCGGATCAAGTATGGCGGGTGCCTATGACGCCGGCCAATTACGCGCGCAAAATGCCGGGAGTGCTGGCGCAGCTACCTGTTCACGCCCAAAATTTACCGCGTTTCATAAACTGTGAAGCACACTATATTAAAAGGAAAATACTCGACTTAGTCATTCTTCCAATAGGAGACTTGTGTAATTGCACCACTGTGCGAATTTGTACCGGTAATCACAACTTCAAGTAGTACAAGATCTTTTCCTACTTTTTGCACTCCTCTTCATAGTCCTTGTTCGTTGTCTCCTCTTTTCTGAATCATTATTGTGACCAGGAATTGACCTGCTTTGGCGCAATAGTAAAGTGATGCAGTTGCAAGAAACAAGTGTAAGGATGACGGACCTATATACAGTCGAGCAGATTTTCCTGTAGTGTGTTTGCACTGCAGGTGAAATGCGGTAAAATTTGCACGAGAAGAAATATGGTAAGTTTCAACTCAGTTTAGGCAGAAAATGGACTGGCGGGAATTTGCTTCGCAGCGATTCGCGCCTCTTTGCGGTCTGCGTCTCTTCATTCCAATCTATCTCGCTGAGCCAGCGCGGTGCGGGCGTGTTGCTCCACCTGGAACGTTTCGCCTACTCCGGGTTGAAAAAGACTGTAGCAACGCCAGTGATGCCGTGATTTTGCGCGCGCAGTTGGCCGGCGTCATACAGTCTGCCCCAATCGGGATCAGGCCGAACCGTCGGCTAAATTTGCGCGCTCGCAGCGCTGGGGGATTGCGCTGCATACGCGCGCTGTCGCAGAGAGTGAAGAGATCGAGGAGAGAGCAGACTAGCTAGCCGCAGATGTGGCGCGAAACCCTTGCGGCGCGGACTCCCGCCATGCCGATTTTGGCCTGGTTAGGATTGGGGCAGACTGTAGGCGTAGCTATTTATTCACGCGTAAACTTTACCGCATTTTACCCGCAGTGCAAGCACACTATCTTAAGCGGAAAATCTACTCGAGTGTACGTCGACCGATACATATTTAACATTTCTTTTTGAAAACTAAAAGATCACAGTAAAGTAATCGAGCATATTGATCAGCTATACGGAATGCGGTTAAAGACATGTAGGATTTTTTGGCGTGCAATGACTTTGACAGCAAAAAGTATCTGGATCTCAACAAAGTAACCTCTTCTTTAATCGATGTAATACGCCATACAGGGTGTCCCAAAAAGATGTGCACACTGTTTGATTGTAAATAACTCTTTTGTGGTGAAGTGTTTCGGGGAGCTTTAGGTACCATTTTGTAGAGCGAGGTTCAACTTAGATTTACAGTGTAGAGCGGATCGCCGATCTCTCATTCTTACTGTAGGATTACGGTAGAAACTTTGAAGAGGGTTTTGAGCCATGAAAGGCCATATTTTGTTCCAAAAAGAAACCAAAACAACCTGAAAACTCTCACACTGGGCTAGCTAGAGTTACTGATTCTAAATGTGAAGTTCGCAACTCTTCCTAATGCTTCATTAAAAAGTTATGCGAGGTAAGCAGTAGCAGACGGTTTTTAAGTGTTCCTAAAAAGTGCGGTTACACCGTTTAGAAAGCTTTTCAACCTTGTAAAGAGTTGGGTATTGAACTCAGGGTCCATAAAAACCCTATTACACAAACTTTCACATTTTTCTGAAAATTTTTGAAACGGCCCCTTTTTTCGCAGTGACACCATATGTTCGAAGTTTCTACCGTACTCCTACAGTAAGAATGAACGATCGGCGATTCGCTCTACACTGTAAATCTAAGTTGGTCCTCGCTCTACAAAATGGTACCTAAATCTTCTCGAAACACTTCACTATAAGAGAGTTATTTACAATCAAACAGTGTGCACATCTTTTTGGGACACCCTGTATATGCGCCCGCTGTGATGATAAATACGGATTGAGTTCTATGCAAGCTTAACCTTCACAAGGCAAAAAAATGGAAGCATCCTTTTGATTTTTCGAACTTATGGGCAGCACGTCACTGCATATCATCTGAAAGAGCTTATATGCAAGGTAGACACACAATCAAAACGTGGGAATGCATTGAGGACAGAGACGCTAGGGCGTACGCAATGACGTCTCTTCCTTATGTCGATTTGATCACCTATATCATTTAATGGCTATATTGATAGAGTCAATAACTACCGAACAGCAGAAGTGTTTGGGATGTAGCTCAAAATTTAGCATTAACACGCACGTTAACACTCCGAAGCACTCTTAGATCATAAATTTCCCCTAGGCAGTCAATACGTAAGGATTTCGTCTTCTTTAAGAATGCAGCTTTTCAAATGCAACTTCGACATGAATCTAATTTCTCCCTCACGCGCCTATACATACTGCAAGAGAGAAAAGATTTCGAGTTAAACATATAAGATATGAGATGAACAACCTTAGAGTTTGTACGGTAAGTTCCGCAATCGGGTCCGACAAAATGTGAATGTTTGAACTTTTGGAAGCGAAGTCCATTAGAATTCACAAGAACTTATGAGACCCCTCTAATATAGAGAGAGCCCCTATCATTTGCATAATAACGGTAGTCCAGTGTGAGAAAACCAAAGCGAAGCAAAAAAAAAACTCAGCGAAATTCAACAAGTGTGACATCATAACGACAAGTTCAAATTCTAACGTTTTAGCGAAACTCGAAAACTAGGTACACTAGCGGATGCTGCCACTTTAGCTTTGATGGATGAAATGCTTGCAAGGAGGTAGGAGAAATGCAAGAATGAAGAATTATGGCAATGTATGCATGTAAATGTGTTCGAATTTCCCGCGCTGGCAACATTACTGTGAAGTATATACCTAATAGTCTCGTCTGCTAAATTTCTTTTTCGGGGACATATTATCAAACTTTATCTTGCGAGGCTTCCATTTTCTTATTAGCAAGACGATACTCAAAGTGCGCAAGCGTTACCTTAACCTTGGAACCACAAATTCAATTATGAAGTCAAAAAGCCTAGCCGATATTTGTTTGATATAAGTTCTCTTTTTCTGTGTAGCACGTTTACATTTTGTTGACGGTTATTCCGCAACTGACACCCGTTAAAAGTTTCATCGTATTAGTACAAATTTGTACTGTGAAATTTTTTCTGAGTCTATTCAAGGGGCCTTTGAAACATTGTTAACGCACATGCATGTACATTCTGTGAAAAAAGGGACAAAACTTACGACTGCCTTCTTTTTCGATTATCTTCGAAAGCTGATCCGTGTTCTGTGGAAGAGAAACAACTCCCCATCAAATTGTATGTTGAACAATGTGTAGGTTGTGTAGTTGTTAACAATTCTAGAAAAACAAATAAATCATTGAATTCACTCCGATAGATGGACAAAGTCAACTATAAAGGAATGGTTAGAGTTTCATAGAAAGTTTGTTGTCGATAATGAGGGCCTATTACAATACATACTTCTTCAGGGCTGATGGAACTTTCTTTAAGTGACTAAATGGATATTAAATTTAGAGGACACATCAATCTATCGTGAAATTCTATACTGAAGCAAAGTCCCTCGTCAAAAAAGCTGCTCTGCAACTGCAGCGTGAGGAAGTAGAGGAGTCAGTGATTTTTCCTTTAGCAACATAAATACCATTACGCCCTCACGAAGAAGTCTGTAAACAGAATTCAAACCGTTGAAGTCAACATGCTTCCGAATTTGAGAAAGATGAGTAGCGGCGAAAAGCTCAGAACTTGTGATAATGATCAGAATTAGATTAGATTATTGATATGGATGAGACAAGAAGAGTTCAAATCAAATGTTTTTTACGATATATTCGTATGAGTGAATTACTTGCGGTGTTCTTCAACTACAAAGTGTTCAAAATCCCGCCATCTAACAATTAAACTTTTGCATAGTTGTCTTTCTCGATCTGTCTCTTACTTTCACTCACAAGCAAATAAATATAGATAAACTTTATCGCTTTCTCCACAAATACCTCGAAGCAACTGAAGGATAAGGAGCATTATTTGTTAGACAATGATAATTTTTCGAGAATCTGCATCAGCAGAAACACCAGCAACAATTCAGGATAGAACTCAAGTTATGTTGAGATAGCGCCTATTCACAAAAATTTCCCAAATTGTAAAATAGCAAGTGCTTCTGATTAAAAACTTGAAAATTCTATATATTCATCAGGGTTGTAACACTAGATAAATCTTTTGTACATTTTGAAAGCGGTTAGATATCCCAATCCTTTCAGCAAAATTTGATCTACGAGTGTTTGGTCTGCAAACGAGAATTCGGTCTTTGGAGAAGAAAGTCGAAGGCAAAGATAATGGCATCATCTCTTGGTACAATTACTTTCTTTTGTAAAGAAAAAAAATTATAAACTGGCATTGGCACCTGACAGTTATAGCATTCGTCATTTTCAAAAAAAATTACATACAATACAAAATGCTTGTCAGAAAATAAAAAACCATGGCGAAAATTGCTGAACAAATATGCATTAATGTACTGTCTACTATCAACGGTGAGTTTGTCTTGAATAATAATGACATGGAACAATTTCACTCAATATCTAGAGAGCAAGCAGGTGAAACCTTAGAGATTTGAAAAGGTAAATTTTGTGCTATATTTCGCAAAAACAAAAATCACAAGAAAAATCTTAACTGGTATTCAGCTGGTCTAACTGCTTATAACTACTTTCCCAAAAATCTAGGAACTTTTCATTAAACTTTCCATTAGTGATGCAATTTTTGCAATCGTCGGTTATCATTTGGGTATTAGCCGATAAAAATACATTCGCTTACTTTTGGTGGCTACTGTTAATTTCAGCTGTAGTGTCCAATATTAGATGAACAAAAGATCCTCAGACTATCTAAAACATAGATTAGTCTAGGGAATAGTAGAAGTCAGAATATCATGTTTCATCTCATGTTTTCAAGATGAACTTTCTGAAAGGCTACATCTTTCGGAAGAAATACGAACTTCCCCGCAGGGCATCTGCCCTCTGACCAACTAATCGATAGCAAGAACTTTGAAAGTCAATATGAATAGTCGAACTCACCGATTTCCGTAGTGGAGTTGACAAAGAAGGCGCTTGAGAGCGAGCGAAATGGCGAGTAAACGATGTTACGGAGACGAATCCAATTCGGCACAACGATAAGCAGTCAAGAGTGACAACTGAGCATGAGCAGATAGCTGCTGAAATTCGGCACATCTGCATGAGTTTGGCATAAATCCGAAAAAAAGCTTGAAAAATCGTCCTCGGTAAGCTACGACTACGCTGCGTGGTCGAGCTTGGCATGGTTTCAGGTAAACCACATGTGTACCGTTTTCAAGCTTAGGCGAGATAATGAGCGGGGCTCGGCCCAGGTGGCTTATAAGCAAGCTGGATATCGTTTCTGGGACAAGAAGCAAGGAGAAAATCGTTTTCGACGGTCGGAAACAAGTAAGATTAGGTTTTCTTTTTAGTCGACGTTTCGGTTTTTAGGGTCGATTCAAATAAGGGTCAAAGGGGACTTCGTTTTTTGGATTTTTGGAAAGCCACCTCGTGCGGAGCCTTGATAATGAGAAGTTTCCGTTAAAGAAATGTCAGCATCGCATCTTGAACGTAAAAGCAAAAATTCATGTAACGCTGAGAAAAATTTTAATATGAATGCATTTGATTTTGCCTACATCGCCAACCCAAGTTTCTTCGGAAGGTGGAAATGCTTCAAACTCTCCTATCAAGAACTTTCTCATGTATAACATTTGACGTGTGGTAAAACAAGAAGTTTGTAATGATCAGTTTAGAAAGTTTTCCTAATAATTTTGCTTATTACCTTCTTGAAAAGGTGGTAGCTATTGAGCATTAGAGTAAAAGGTCTTTTTCCAAAGGCTATTCAAAGCGTATTCAATTGTGTCAAACTGAAAAATTTTTTTACATAAAATTATCAAAAGTGGGGTTTTGTTGAGTATAGCAAAGATGCAAAGGAATCAGACTAAAAACTAAAACATAATCAATTTTTAATCAAAGAATTTTACTGATAGATTAGACTGGTTCTCACTGCAAGATGCAGAGTGAAAGCATTTTTTTTTTGAAATTTTTTGGTAGTTTCTTACATCATCCAAAGGGTTCCTCATCTACATTTTCATGATTTCGTGTTCTATAGCTATGCCCATTTCAAAATTGCGTGTTTTAAAAACGAGACGAAACCTGATGCTGCACAGTCAGATTTGCAGCCTCCAGGCCATTGAAAATAAAACAGGAAGTTTACAAAATTGGTAGCACAGCCGAAGAAAAGCTGACGCTCCGATTTTCAACCAGGAAAAAAACGAGGTTTTGCTAGAGGTCAATTTTGCCTTTTCACTTTATCGATATCTCATGGAAAGGGCATTTTGATTTGATTCCACTGCTTCGAAAAGAATTCGTAATGTCTGAGTTTGGCGCCATTATATGTCGGAACCACAGACTACACAAAAACAAAATTGGCGGCCATCCAGCTAAGCTTTCTGAAGTAGTAGTTTAGATAAACATTTGTGAATTGGGCAAAAAAGAAAACAAAGTTTTCGTCAATGTCACAGTGTTAAAGAGGTGATCTTGTATTGCAGAAGGTTTGCTTATTATTAAGATTTTACAATAAGAAAGATTTCTTATAAAATTTACATGAATCCATACTTAGACTTCAAAACTTTGCAGTGATTGTTAAGCGATACAATGCGTAGATTGGCTTTGCGATCAGAATCTTCATTTATACAAATTTTGAGATGTGTTGGAAACTGTGTGTTTCCAGCACTTTGTGCTAGAAACTATTCCAGATGGAATATAAGTAAAACACAAATCGCACGTCAACTCAATTTATTTGAGAGCTAACATAAACGGAGTTGACAATGAAAGCGATCAAATAGAAAGAATTAAAGGATGCTTACATAGTTTAAGCGACCTTTCAATAAAGATTTTAATGTTAGTATTACAGCTTATTCGGTGTGAAAACAATGAAGTGATGGATTCATTCAAGAACTATTGCCCTGCACGAGGTGGCTTTCCGAAAATGCAAAAAACGAAGTCCTACTTGAATTTCGCAAGACTTTACGAAGTCCCCTTTGACTCCCTAGACGTAAAAAATCCCAAAAAACGAAACGTCGACAAAAAACGTAACTCAAATTGTGTATTTTTGGCGACAAAAACGTATCCCTTTGCTTTTTGTTCCAAAAACGATATCCACCTTGCTTATATATGTCACCTGTGCTGAGCTCCGTCAAGAATTATGAATCCAAAATTCGTTGGAAATCCATTATTAAAGCAGTGCAGATCTCAGCACGAATATTTCTGTTTCACATCATGCATAAGAACACGAAATTCAATAAAAGATTTGGTGATAACTTGTCGTTGACAAGTACTCATACTCCCACATAGCGGAAACGTTATCTGAGCGCCTTGACAAAAATACGACATTCTAAATCCGTTTATTTTTTCAAAACTATATAGATCAAAATGAAAGGCCTTCACAAAGAACGAACTTTCCTAACGGATAATGGCAAGTACATGCAAAGGACGGATAGTAAGTAGTTTAGAACGCTGAAGGAACAAATCTTCGTGATCAATAAATAATTACAATTAAAAATTTGAGAAAAGAGATTCAGATTAATTTTCGAAATCTTGTGAGCTTTCGCTTAGTGTACCAGACTTTTTTGGGAGGAATTTCCATGAAAATTGTCTTACCTTCGTTGTCCATTTTCGAACATCTACATACAGCAAGTCTTGAGTCGGTTACTTGATTGGCCATTGTTGTTGTTGAGTGTAGCCGGAAGAGCTCATGTTTGGATCTATAAAGAAAACCGCGAATTTCAAGAATAAAACAAAAAAACGAGTAGGATACATTTCATGATAGAAATGATGTGAATTACTTGCCTACATTAGCAAAAAGTAGGCACTTGATTCATACAATAAGTGAGAGTTGTGCAGTTAAGATAAACCTGTAGGTAGCAAGCACATTTTAGCAAGTTTTTAGCATTACCTTGAGCTAGAATCCAGTCTCTATGGTGTGACTAGACTAGATCATCGCTTTACAGTAGATTGATTCAGCAACCATCTCAAGTCAGTTAGCAGGAAATTGCGCACCTTCATTTTGACTTTCTCTATTAGCGACAATTGAATCCCTAATTCCTGGATTTCAGATAAGAATTCTAGGAACTTTTACTTCCAAGTCCTATTTTTGGCTGGCTAATTTTCTGAAAATTGCTAAATAAAAACGGACCATGATTAATATTGGGTGAGATAAGGATTCCTCCCCCCCCCCAAACTGGAAAATTTTTCATGTGAACTCCTCATTCTCAATTATTCCGCAGAAGATCAAAAATATTTAAAAGCGATAGTATCTTCAACATCAAGTTTTGCATTACAAAAGCAAAAAAGTGCCAAGAAAAGGTTTCACTTGAAGTAGTTGACTGCTTCACTAAAACAGCCATCCCGTTCGAAATTTTGTTCCAAACTCTATTTCAATCCTACAATGTCCGCAATCTGTTCTACTACGATTACGCAGATCCTAAACAAGGCCAAAGCGATAGCTTACGAAAACGGGGCTTGTTGTGCGCTTTCGCTTGTCACACCAATTGCCCCGTCTTCTCGTGCTTACACAAGCAACCGATGAAGGGAAAGGGGGGGGGGGGGGATCGAACAGGATTCTTGGGCAAGCGGCTTTCAGCTTTCTCCATTTCTTCTCCAAGGACTCTGCAAGAGATATCCACTCAGATTTCACAAGAACTATAAGCGAAATGCGACTTGGAACGCAGCCAAATCCAAGCGATTCAAAATTCGTTATTTTCTCTGCATCTTCCTCACTTGCACAAGTGGTTCCTCGCCGTCAAACAGGTTTCGGATGAATGAAGGCGGCAGACGACGACGTTGTCCTTCTCCACCTGAATGCCGCTGACTCATGCTTTGACTGTAGGCTTGGCTAATTACGTAGATAACCGGAATGTGAACTGATCTCTAGTGCTTCTCTTGCATATGAATCACGGCAATGGCAAGAAATGCCAAGACACTGCCATTCGCATGATCGCTAGCACTTTAGGCTGCTTGTTTCTTTCCTATTCGTTCGCGAGTTTCAACTCTCATGCTCCTCTGATCCTTCAAATAGCAAGCAGCTTCATTTATCAGGTGTGAACAAGCAGCCAAAATCGTACGGAATTCTGAAATCAACCTATTCCTGCGTCCTCTTTTTTAAATTTGCGGAAATCAAACAGCTACTTTATTTCCGATCCTTTAAGGCCTCAAAGAGCTTGCTTTCCATATCAACGCTACTCAGCGGATCACATAAATGATTTTCTGGCAATACCCCACCCCCCCCCCTCCCCCCGCTCCGGGGCTACATCGCACTCGTTTTCCACACCGCTTTAGCAACTGGCTGTGCTCGTGAAACTGAAGCAACCAGATCATCAGTTCTGCCTTTCTCGAAGAAAGAATTGCTTGATGATGCAAGAAGTGTTCCACTTTTTTGAAAGAAAAGTGATTATCATGTTTCAACGAGTATCACAGAAAATTCTGTACTTTAATGAAGGTATACAAATGAAATACATACAAATGATTAGAAGTGGTTTTCTATCCAAAGTCAGGACTAGCAACTATACTTATAACGGAGTTTGTAAGAAGGATATGTGTCTAAATTGAAAAAAATGAGTGCTCACTTTTCTGCTACCACTTTGGGGACTTGTTTTTGATTTTTATTTGTCGGATGTCTCTTTCTTGACTTGTCCTTATACATTGTTGTTTGAAGCTCCCGCATTCTCGGAAACACTGTTTGTACTTGGAAGAACTTTTCTGAATTAAGTTTGATGGAAGCTGAGATTGTGGTTGGTGACCCTACACTCTAGTATCCAGTGAACATCTGGAGCAGCACTGTGTCTGCAATCTTAATAAATAATTTTCATTACCGATTTTAGTGAAGTTTTTGAAAAATATAAGAACAAATTTTGGTGTTCAATAGACAGGAGAAAAATTTTTAGACTAGTGCAATTTCAATATTTTTCTGCTTCTCATACACCTTACGTCCGAATATTTTTGATGTATTGTAATATTTTTGTTTATTTTATTTATTCAGTTCTTCCTTCCCGTCCCGCATTATAATTGATAACCTAAGCGTCAGTATTGCAATGCTGCTTCGTTTTAAATCTTTCATTCTAGATCTCGTATTGTCCACTACCTCGCGCAAGCTGCCCAACACACTTCTTTCTTCATCCGTTTCATTGAATAGTAGCGAACTGGTTTGTTAGCCGTAATACTGGTACAAACTTTCACCGGCTTTGACTAGCAAAAACTGCCACCTAAAGATTTGTAGCACAATTGGTATGCGATTATGTCACTGGCCTTGGCAGCCAGAAAAATTATATCATTTACCGATTTGTGGCAAACTAATATAAATCTGATTTGGACTTGGAGACTTAATCTCGGAAAAGCTTTCCATTTTTCAACAAAGAGATAATTCTGTATTCTTGAAAATAATCGAGATCTGGCTGCGCAGTTACACCTGTGTCTGAAAATTCCGCCTCCCAAAGTAGTTGCTTCTAATAAATAAAATAAAAAAACGTGATAGAATATTGAAGTAGTAAAAGCATTTTGTTCGCAGTAGGAAAATGTCCACAATCAATATAAGAGTGAAAGGCTATTGTAAAAGTTGTTTCCAGTACAAAATTGGAGTTTCAAGTGATTCTTCTCATGCTAAACCTGGTGAAGAAAGCTGTTCTATTTCACTGATTCTACTTGTATCGCTTACTTTTGTGCATACTCGACAGTTTTGCTCCAAAAATGAGGAAAAACTTCTTCACTTGGCCAACGAATATACATGCAAAAGCAGTCCATAGGGATTCATTGACATTTATTCATAAAATTTCTGCGTTATAAGCTACAATACGGTTTCTTGCGTTATCTAACGCTAAAAACAAAATTTCAAATGAAAAATATAAAATCAATTGCAAAACAATCGAGCTACGCATCGCTTAATGTACAAATTTCTCAACATGCTGGATCTTTCATTAGTTGAGATCGGCTATGCCAAACTTTAAAGTCACGGAAAATTCAAAGTTACATGCTAGACAAGTTTGTATTGACGTAAATTCGAGCATACAATAATTCATTTCCTTCTCTTGTTACTATCTAATACATTATGTCTTTAGAATCCGTTTCCACTCCTGCTTGACACACTCTTGATTGTGAAGTTTCATCGACACCCTCGTTTTGCACTAAAAAAATATTATTCCATGATGCATAAATAATTCATTTAAACTGCATATACCTCACCACCATTTTTGATTTACACGGATGATCTTCGAAAATTCTATTTCATCTCCAGCAATAACAAAAAAGTGTTAATAGCTTGTTCCTGCACCATGTGTTTTCGCCGCATATCAAAGAACTTGCATGTGAAGAAATTATTTAGATTTACGGCAACATCTGGGACGTTCCATGAATGTGTCGCAACATGCGGTCTACACTATATCATTGTTATTTATATATGTGAACGCCTATACGAAGCAGGTATATGGTTTTTTTATGTATGTAAATAGCTGCCTTTTGGAACAAAATGCCTAGATTTCAAGTATACGACGGTTAATTTAGTGCTCCTTCGTTACCGACAACAGTTGCGCGTAACAGTGACAATGCGCGCCTCCAATGGCCAATTTTACGCCCGTCGCAAGAAAGTTGTTAGCATTCACAAGCATAGCAGTCTTCGCACAAATGTTGTCATTACCGTAGGGGCACTGCATAAACCCTCACATATGGCAGACTGTAACCCTGTCTTACGTTACGAGCCCGTAAAGCAACATAGTGTTGCGTAGTTTCGACCAGGCGCGAAATGCGTATCGTAATAGCTAGCGATTGGAGTTCACATCAAACTTTATGTTGAACGTAAACGTTTTTAGTTATAACTACAAACTTACAGAGAGAACCAGTCTACAGTACATCTTCAATATACATTCCAAAGAAGGCCGATGTCGCTAACAGGAGTAGCGTGTCTCCAGGTGTGTACTTAGCAAGCATCTCAACTTTATGAGAATCTTTTACGACTTTCAATCTACCTAAAATACATAGCCTCGAAACGTATTACATCAGCATATCTATTCAACAAATTTTGAACTACAAAACTGCAATCTTTCTGGTCAGTCCCTGCTTGAATTTCACTAAAATTGTTGCTTTAAACACCAAAAACAGGGTCTTCATTAACTTTAGAAGAAGCCAGATCCTAGAGACTATTCTGGACAAAGCGCTTTTTCCTTTGTTATGCTACAATTGAATGGCTACATCGTCATTATAGGGCTCTGATATTTGTTTTGGTTTGTCTTGTCTTCCATTTTTATAACTATTCTTCCTTCTGTGACTAAGGATTGGCTAGTCTTTTGTATTAATTCTGTGTTGCCTGACTGTTCGATTTCGGTTTTTTAATGGTGCACCGCGAATGTATACATAAATAAAAAAACAAGATAAAATGACTGTTTTGAACGATTAGAGTGTACAGTGATGATCTTCGACATTCACCTTCTTTCGATTTATAAGTATGAAAAATCATACTGATGGCCAACGCCTGACATGTACCATGATTCCACTATTTCGTTTAGTTTCTTCTATTTTTCAATTTTTAGTCTCTTATTTACTCTGTGCCATTTTTGACTGAAGCTAATTCCTAACAAATACAACATTGAGACTTGTGAGGACTCAAGGGCAGATTTGAAAGAGAGGAGTACATCTTACAAGGGAAGGACCAACATTAGTCGGCGATTGAAGATAAGATATATACCAGTAGACGCGCCTTTGAACGCTGATTCCAAATCTGCTTTCTTTTTTTGCGGAATAAGTTTCCGAAAGAAGTTGTGGGCGTTCAAATGTCCAAATTTGTCAAGGTTTAGGTGGCCTAAAATCGGCAAAAAGCTGTAGAAAAACACCAGAAAGTGGGAAATCATTTTTGTATCGAGCATATTGTTTGCAAGGAAGGAACAAAGTCGGTGGGAATCGCATAGGTGTTGTTTTAGAGCTTTTCGCTGATTTTAAGTCACCCAAGGCTTGGCAAATCTGGACATTCAAACGCTCATAAATTCTTTCGGAAACTTATTCCGCAAAAAAAGGAAAGCAGATTTGGAAACAGCGTTTAAAGGCACATCTAAAAATGTACATCACATCTTCAGTTGCCAACTAATGTTGGTATGCTTTCCTTGTTAGGCAATGCATGACCTTTGAAATATCATTTCAATCAGAACAGAAAGAAATGGTGCGGGACAGTCCCACAAATCCAGCAGATGATTGGCGATCAACACTGTTTGGAGAGCAAGGTATTCTGACTGCAATATTCAGAATGCTAGACCAACAAAGAAAAATAGCATCAAACAATCCTTCTTATAAGATAAACGATGGTAAGCTAATACTCTTGTCTAATTGTGAAAGACCCTGATATCTTCCAGTGAATAACTTTGATTTGAAGAAGGTGTTCGATATGTTACTAAGAGAGGATGCACGTGGAGACTTCGTCGATCCGAAATCTGAACTTTCGGAGGTAGGTTTTGACGGACTTTTGGCACTTCAGAAAGGCACCGAGACACCAATTCTTTTTTTGTAGTTTCTTGGACTTTGCAATAAACTCAGTTGTGGCGATATATACAAGTCGATTGATAAATTCAGACGGTCCGAGCTTTTCACTAACTTCCAGGTACGTTCCAGAAAAAAATTTCGAAAATATTCTTGATTGTTAGGATGCAGATTTTATCTTATCATCACTTCATAATATGTTTTGCCAGTTTAAAATATTGTGGATGCCGTCGTGTTCTATCATAATCCAAATCAAAATATAATTTTTATGTTTGTTCTTTTTGGCTTTTGACTTGTTCAAAACCGCGTATTGTAACACCAAACTCGAGGGATCATGGAAATTTTTAGAAAACAAGCAGTAAAGCTTCATTATTTTGGAAATGCCAATGCAAACTGGTGAACATTTGAAAATACCGTAGGTTCTCGGCGATTTTTCAAAAACCCACAATGTTCTACTAGTCATCAATATGTGGCAAAGGTATTCTCTGCACTTTGTTCTCCTTTTCCCAATCAGTTTCCCGTTTCCCACCACAACTCGATTTTTTGCAAAGTTCTTTCGGTTTTTATAATTCTAAGTATGCGAATGTGTAGCCAATATTATCTCTTGGCGGGTATGTTTGGTTTTATTTTATTTGTCGTACACTTCCTTCAGTTTATGCCACCACTTGCAAACATGTTTGCTTCCCTATCATAGTTTGCAGTTTTTGTCATTTCCACCATCAAAATATCTTGTCATCTAATCTAAGCCTATATTGAAAATACACACAGAATTTCACACAACACACAATTGGTCCATTTCTTGGGATAGTTCAAATCTGTTCCAAACTCGTCTCAACGCCGTTTACGAGCCGCGCGCAAGTCAAATTCGCCTGTACTCAGCTTATATGGACATCCTCACCATGGTTGAGCAAGAGGTCAGGCACAAGTCTTTCCAAAACGACCCCCCCCCCCCAGTGAAAGCCCCTAAACGACCCCTCTGCTTCACCTCCAGGACCTCAGGCTGTAATAATTCGAAGAGATCAGCCGTTTTTGGGAGGTTCTTGCTTTTTGGAGATTTGTAGGTCGACTTTCTGCGATTGCACAGCACACGCAACTTGACGGCAAGTTTTGGATTTTGAATAGCCCTACTTTTAGAGCTATAATTCCCACAGGGGTGTATAGTTTGGCTCCAAATTTGCAGTATTGCAAGAAGAGCCTTTGAGTTCAATACTTATAGCAGAAATGGAGAGATTTTTAGATTTTGAAAACAAGTTAATCGGGTCAGGCGCAACCCCTCAAAAGCTCAGGCGGCCTGACCTTTTGTGGGGTTGCGCCTGACCCGATTAACTTTATCATTGAAGAAGCTTTTTTATTCAAGTTTTATGTGAATCGCTAGCACAACCTTCGAAGATTCCACAGTAAGTGTTTGGACTTGATTCGACTTGTTTCTTCCTTGTGGTAATCCGTGGAGTTGAAGCAGTCATGGCGAAAAACGCGCGGTCGGAATTTTGGCATTGTTTCTTACTCCACTATTTGCAAGCGATACAAAGCGCGATTTTTAGCCTAGACTAGTAGGGAACAATACTTGTTACGAGTACAAAAAAAATTGACTTTTCTCACTTTTGAAAACAAGTTAATCATGTTTGAAAATCACGCTTTTTAGTCGTTGAGAAACACTAGATAATTTCATTTCATTTATTGCATAGGGTAACCCTATGATAACTGCAACAATAACCAAAAAAAAGAACATACGAAACCAGAACACAACAAAAATGGAATCATGAGTGATAGCTCGTGACCAACCCGTGTTAGTAACAACAAATTACCGAGACTGTAGATAGTTCCTTAAAACAGACTTGAACGTAGACAGCTTTGCAGGAAACAGGCGTTTTCTAATAAGCTTGTCCATGTCATTGATTACACGACATGTAAAAAAGTGTCGGCGAACTTTGTGTTTTGATCTGGAGATAATCAATTTTCTACTCCCTCCCCTTGTATTAGAAATCCTGGTAGGAAAAAATACCCCGAAATCCAAGCCACAATGACCATACGCAATCTTATGTGCCATGAGAAGGTCAAACTTACGCCTTCTATAGGCAAGGGAAGAAAGCCCTAATTCAGTGTTCCTAGTCATACCATTCGGTATGAGATCATATCTGAAACCAATTCTTCGGATGAAAAGTTTGCGTGTAAAACTATTCTGAACTCTTTCCATATAGTCAATCGTTTTATGCAAATGAGGACAAAAAATAACAGTTCCATATTCAACCATAGGTCTGATGAACGATTTGTAAGCTTTCAATAGAGAAGCCGTGTCATTAATTGCGAAAGCCCTGAACAAGTTATATACCGATCTAGTGGCTTTATCTGCTATCAACTTGCAGTGATCATCGAAGGTGAGGTCGCTTTTGACCATGAAGCCCAGATCTCTTATAGAATCAACTTCTTGAAGATAAGTTTCCCCAAGGACATACTTAAAGTTTGGATTAGATGTCTTTGGACCGATATGGATCACTTTAGTTTTCTCTGTAGAAATAGGAAGAGACCACTCCTGCAACCAATCATAAACCTCATTGAGTGCTCTTTGCAACCGTTCATAGTCTGTCACATCCTTGACAACTGCATACAGTTTGAAATCGTCAGCGAAAGCGCTGCAGGAAATCCCCTGGCTTAAAGGAATAGAAGGAAGCTCGTGAGTATAGATATTAAATAGCAGAGGTGAAAGCACACCACCCTGTGGCACACCGCCATGCATCTTCCTCAGACTGGAGAAAGAGCCATTAACACGCACCGTGAAAGATCTGTCCTCCAGAAAGGCTTTTATCCACGCCACAACACGTGGGTGTATTCCTACCATAACCAATTTCTGCAACAGCTTAGGGTGTGGTACTTTATCAAAAGCTTTGGTGAAATCCAAATAAATAACATCGGTATTCAGCCTATTCTCAAAGTTTTGTGTCCAATCATTGAGGCATTGCAACATGGCTGTCGTCGTGGACTTACCACTCTGAAAACCATGTTGGACAGGAGAAATAATTCTATTGCTCTCTAGATGCTTGATAATACGCCTTTTCAGTATCTTTTCAAAGAGCCTAGCAAAAATTGAGGTAATGCTAACGGGGCGAAAGTTATAAGGGGAGGTAAACGGTTTCTTTTTCGGAATCGGAGTCACATATGAAGCCCGCCACCTATCCGGTACCTCGGCCTTCATCATACTCAAATTGAACAGGAACTGGAGGGGCCCGGCTATCACGTGCGCAATCAATTTTATGAACTCTAGTGGAACCATATCAGGTGTCACGGAAGTTGACTTGGGCCAAGCGATCAGCAACTTGTAGATTTCCTCACCATAAAACCACGGTCCATCATCCATCACAGCACAACAAGGAGTACTGTGACCTCCATGATCAATGGAACAATCCCTTTGAAAGCCATTTTCAAAAACATCTGCAAAATATTCGGCTTTATCGAAATCATTTGTTACTACAGTCCCATTATCAGACAACAATACCCCTATCCTGCTCTTTTCCTTGAGTCTAGAACTAATAAGCCTGAAAAACGAACCCTTCTTTCCCGAGTCAATGATCTTGCGTTCTACAGACGCATTGTACTTTCTCAATCTTTTGGCGAATATATCATTGATTCTAATAAATTCATCCCAATTACACACGTGTCCGCTGTCAGCCACCCTATTCCACGCACGCTCCCTTTTATTATATAGTACCCGGAGGTAGCTTGGTAGATTGATTGTTGCCAGTGGGATATCCCTCAAGGGAACAAAAAGTTCTATGGCATGATGTAGTATATGAATAAATAGTTCATACTTTTCATTGATGGACTCAACTGTACCGAATGATCCGTACCAATCCACCCCTCTCAAGTAATCAATAAGTTTATCCTGATTAACATGTTTGAAATCTCTACGTCTTATGTATCCAGTTTGAACGGTGGGATTGGTGATCACAAATCTAACGGTTGCATGATCGCTTGAACCAAGAGGAGCCCCAACATTTACCTCCCTGATTAAATGCTCATCATTAGTTAAGATCAAATCAAGAATATTATGTCGTAGTGTATGAGAGAAAACTTTTTGGGATAGACCATGCAAGCGACACATATCCAAGAAATCCCTTGCAGCGGACGCATGTCCTGACACAACACAGAGGTTAGTCCAATTGATTCCTGGCAAATTGAAGTCACCCATGATCAAAACGGAGTTGCAGCACCCAATGAGATCAGTGATTGCATTAATCATTTGCATCGTTTTATAACTCGAGCAGGAGGGAGTCCTATACAACAAGATAAGACGCACGGTCTTGTAAGAATAGATGTCGGTGCAAAGAAGTTCATAACTATCGGGTTCAGATTCACTGAACACCATATGAGGGTTAAGCTTAGAGGTCATGATCAAAGCTACTCCCCCTCCTCGTTTCTCCACGCGATCACACCTGTGAATCACGTAATTATCAAGAGCTCCTAGTAACGAGCTGTCACTGATATTATGATTAAGCCAACTCTCAGTAATTCCAATGATTCCTAGATTGTACTTTGCGACAAGAAATATTAGACTCGCCATGTTCCTGCATAGTGATCTTGCATTAGCCAAAAGACATTTAAGTGAGCTATCAACAGTCCGCAGAAAATTTAAGCGTTTAAAGAATTCAATTCATCAAAACGATATTCATCACACTGAGACGACATAAGATTGGTGCCTAGTGAAGCAGCATGATCAGGAGCAACATTATGAGAAACATTATGAGAACATTCTTGAGAGGTAGTAGTTGTTGTACTTTTAGCCTGATTACGCTGAGCCACCCTTTGTTTGCGAAGCCGATCCCTCTCTTCCTTAGGAAGAGAGGGTCGCACAAAAATACCCCGTTGTAAGGGGAAAGTTTTTAGTTGGGGTGCTCGACGTAAAACCAGGTTAGCAAAATACGAACACGGTAAAACAACCTTGAGGAGCCGGTTATGGGAATACTGGGGTTTCCCCATGCGGTAAAAACAAAGAGGACGACATTCTACACCGAGATAATCAAGGATTTGTTCAATGCACATATAGTCGTGATTTACTCTAAGCCTACAAGCAACATTTTTTCTTTCGGGGACACCGATAAAAACTAAGGATCTCTTCCTTTCTTCATCAACGTTGGGCGAGACCGTGGGGACAGTGGGAGCAGGTTGAGGAGCAGGTTCACGATAAACAGGGGGACGTACACTAGGAGAGCTCAAAGATTTCAACTTGTCATTCTCACGCTTAAGACTAGTAACCTGCTCATTTAAGGAAACTATTTGATCATTCAACTCACGGTTTTGTAGAAGGAGTTCATCGATTTGCTTTCTAGACTCTAGCAGATATGCTATGATGGTTCTAGCATATAGGGGCAGCGTTTCGTCCTTGGTGAGATCGTTTGCTGCCTTGTCAAGCTCAGGGGATGGGGAAGTGAATTCTAGCTTCCTTTTTTTCAGCCTGTCGATGGGCCTGAGGGGGTATGCGGGTGTCTCCATCAGCAATACCAGAACTCAGGAAAGGAACAGCAGAATAATCGATACAGCTCAGCAAAAGATAGGCTGATCGATAGTGGGAATGCTGTCAGAGATGGAGCAGCGAGACAGCAAAGAAAAAATTGATGATCTGCTCTTGGTAGGGGTTGCAGGGGGAGGGGGATTAGATGCGGTAAAACTCCCAACAACAGGAGACGAAATGGGAGCAGACGAAGGGGCAGTAGAGCTGAGTGAACTAGCAACAGAATACAGATAGGGTGGAGGAATAGCTGCGGTAAGGATGCAGGACCACCAGTAGGCCAATGCAGACGGTCGGAACGCAGAAGCAAATAGCAAGCAATAACAGCAACCTCTTCACACCGACACGGAAAAAGGCTCGAAATAGCAACTCCCAGAATAGTGGAGGCTGACGAATGAATATACAGAAGTGTATAAGCCCGGACGAATAGAAATAACACCAATGAAGTAGGGTAGGAGAAGGAAAAAACCAATAATCAGATCTCGGTCGACAAGGCGGCAGAGGTAAGGCGCCAACCAACCGCTCGCTGGCGGGACACTGAGTCGAATGAGTGCAGTAAATAATGGTTTGTAGGGCTCATAGAGGCAATTTGACGTGCTCGGAAATGATACCCATTTCACACAGCAAGCTTCCTTGATGAATTTATAATATGTCAAGGTAGAAGATGAAGATTTGCGTTTTGGCCGAAACTTCGATTGTGGAATCAATCAGTATGCTGTTTAAGACCGTTCATTCCTTCAGTACTGGTGAGGTCGCGATATCCACTAAACTAGCGCTTTTCTTCTTCACCTTAATCGTAGTATCTCCTCAATCGAACGAATTCGATTCCTAATCACGACCCCCCCCCCTCTGTCTTACCCCAGTACGACCCCCCAGGTCGGGCGCGCCTGACCCCACGCTCAACCCTGATCCTCACCCTTCCGTGGATAGATTCTAACTCATACGCTTGCTCAACTTGATACAAAATACTTAGTGAGCATTCGTTTCGTGCCTTAGAGTTTGACCTTTTGATTCTCCAGATATTTGGATCTCTCTTTTCAGAAACAATTGATGCGGTTTTTTGCGAATACATTTCTTCCTTATTGATTAACCTTAAACAGAGCTTTTCTGCAAACCCATTAAATCTACTCTTCAAGAAAAATGCACAATGTTTACCCCTTACATAGCACCTATCGTACTGTCTTTTGATTCCAGATAGCACTAAGTCTCATACAAGATCCCAACGGATGGGAAACAATTGGAAATCTTCTATCGAACCCAGAGCTTATTTCACAATTTGTTGCCGGTACGGGAATGGAGGAACTCGTCGGAAGCGCACTAGGTGACAAGAAAGAATTAGCAAAAAGTAAGTTTTCAAAACATAGCATAAAGTATGAGGTTTAAGACAACTTCTAATGCTAGTTGTTTTTCAGTTTATTCTCTTTATCAGTTGTGAAAACGATGACAAGTTTAAAACTAATCAATTTTATCTGCAGTTAGCAGTACAGTCTATCGCAATTTGGAGTGTCCTATTTGCGGTACATCCACCGCGCAACCCTCGCTTGGCTTGCGCGGGGGTGGCGTCAACGACCGAAGATCAGCCGTGACATGCGCCAAGGATGCCTAGCCGCGTAAAAGGGACACTGCAGTTGAGACAGGCTGTATTCGTTTCCATGAAATACGCGTAATGCAATATTTTTGCGTTCAAACTAATAGTCGCTTCTAATGAAATTTCGGTCTGCTTCTTGAAGGCACTGTCCAAACTCGTAAAATAAAATCTCCATCATACTTTTTTCTTTGATGGATGAATCTTAGCTGGTGATTCTCGTGCATAGGCTGTTTGAGGTAAAATTTTTAGCTCATTATGCAGAGTACGATCAAGAAAAGTCAGAATTCAAAGTAGACTAATTTGGAGCTTTCACTTTGTTCTGCATGATATTTCGTCTCCGATTTTTGCCTTAATCGAATGGGCATCATGCCATTTCTGATGCTTTTGTTTTAAGGTTGCGCACTCGACAAAGATTTTGACTTGACGTGTTTCGAAGACCACTCACAAATTTTGTACCTTATTCCCGAGAATGGACGGTGTCTTTAAGCTCTCATCAAAAGCAACCTAGTAATATACAATCTACCGTCCCATAATATCCGAAAAGGAGATTGTTTTAGAGCAGGAGATGAAGTCGAAATTGATGCCAGAAGATGGAGATTTTGGCATCGAGTTCATCGACGGTACCGACGAGAAGGGTTTACCCGAGAAGAAGACCGAAGGAGAGCTACCAGAAATAGATTTCTCGGTTGACGGCAAAGGTGGCGAAGACTACTACGAGCAAGTTAGCGCTTAAAACTACCGTGACTCTATTATAGTGCGAATTTATCCTAGCATTTAAGGTCTCAGAAGTCATAGACGAAACCACCCCGCCACCGGTGGCTACATCCACTCTGGCAATGACTACAACCACAACTATGACAACTGGTAAAATCTATCGATTCTGACGATTTCTGCCGTCCAAATAGTCAAGATGATACTTACAGAACCGCCCTTACCGGAGATATCCTTCTCGATTGATGGCGATGGCGAGGAAGTCGAGACTGTTCAGGTGCCCGCACCGTCTATAAACATTCAGGTAAAAACCTCAGCTTTCCATTCCGGCTCTGTTCCACAAATTAGTTATCAAATAAGGCTTACAGAGAATAAATTGGTAAAAGTTCACCAAATATAAAAACAATGATTTATTAATTATAATTAAATGATTAATCATAATGATCACTACGTATAAAAGCATGAATTCGTGCACTTTCCCTAAACGATAGCTGATGGTAGACGCGGAGAAGCCAGACGAAAGGCGGACACGCCCCCTGTGTATTTCCATATGAGACATGTTTTCATTTGTACCGAACCGTCTCGAATTTTTTTCGCGCATAGCTGTCGCCTAAGGACAAATTCCAGACTATAAACAGACCATCACGAGTGGCACAACAGTCTCAAGACGATGTTTTCGCATAAGTCACATGACTGCATCATATGCGATCCTTGAACAACATCCATAAAATAACGAGGCAAATGTTCCCCCCGGTCGAGGTTCAGTATACTATGTCGCCATTATTATGAAAAGTCGCCTCGTGCAAGGTTGTTGCCGCATCGTCTTACGTAGGTTTTATCTACATAAATCTTTTGTTTGCAGGTGGTAAATATTTTCAACATTTCCAGTTTATGTTTCTGCCTTTGTGCGTTTACGTTTATTTATCGTTTTTTTGTTTCGTTTTTCTCTGCCTACACAAAAATTAAATCGCACAGATTGAGTGGGTTTCGTGGTAGAGCCAAAACCTGATGCTTTTCGAAGTCTAAGAAATACTGCAAATGATGGAAATTTTGCTTTTACAAGTTTTTGAGAAATCTAACTTTTGTCGTATTCCGAAAAGCGTGAAATTGCGTTCTCTTGTCGGAGGCGACCCCTCAGAAGAAAAAGCACTAAGACAACTACGCACCGCAGATAATGTCGAAATTTTGATCAAAAATGTTATCTGATGGACTTGTAGAAAGGTTAATTTGTGTAATTGGGTGTCGCTGGTGGGAACGAGGTTTTATCTCAGACTAATCCTGCTTTCGTTTCCAGAATTGAAAGTGCTCGAGTAATTGGGTATTGCTGGTGGACGAGTATATATTTGTGAAAATATACCCTGTTGTATAGAAAGGAAAGCGTAAGTAACTGGATTTCGCTGGTGGAGACGAGCGTTACTTAAAGAAACGCTTGAGTCTGGGTCTCGTTGGTGAAGGTTTTTTTTGCTTTGCTTGAAACTCAACGCTTCGGGTCTTTGGGTCTCGCTGGTGGAGGGAAGCGTTTACTCGGCGAAATTCTATGCTTTGGGTGACTGGGTCTCGCTGGTGGAGATGAGCTTCTAAAGAAATCCAACGCTTGAATGACTGGGTCTCGTCGGTGGAGGAAAGCGGGGCGTCGGGTAAGGAACCAACGCCAGTAAGTGCTCTCGATGGTGGAGAAGCGTTTACTCGCCGATTCAATGCTTTGGGTGATTGGGTCTCGCTGGTGGAGATGAGCTTCCATCTGGGAAAATCCAACGCTTGAATGACTGGGTCTCGTTGGTGGAGGAAAGCGGCGCTTCGGGTAACGATCTCACTCGTGGAGATGAGCTTCCACTTGGGGGAAATCCAACGCTTCAGTAAGTGCTCTCGATGGTGGAGGAAAGCGTTTACTTGGGGATTCAACGCTTCGGGTCTTTGGGTCTCGCTGGTGGAGATGAGCTTCCATCTGGGAAAATCCAACGCTTGAATGACTGGTCGTTGGTGGAGGAAAGCGGCGCTTCGGGTAACGATCTCTCTCCTGGAGATGAGCTTCCACTTGGGGAAATCCAACGCTTGGATGACTGGGTCTCGCTGGTGGAGGAAAGGGAACGGCCATAGGTTGTCGGTGTTGTCGGTGTTGTCGATGTTGTCGGTGTTGTCGGTGTTGTCGATGTTGTCGGTGTTGTCGGTGTTGTCGATGTTGTCGGTGTTGTCGGGGTTGTCGGGGTTGCCGAGGTTGCCGGTCGTTGTAGGACCTCATGATAGCCTCCACGTTTCGCGCACTCTCTAAACTGTCTCTGACCTCGACAACTCCGACAACACCGACAACACCGACAACATCGACAACCTATGGCCGTTCCCAGAGGGTTCACTTGTGGAAATTTAACGTTTTGGGTAACTGGGTTTCGCCGTTGGGAGATGGGTTTCCACATAGGAAAATCCAGCGCTTGAACTACTGAGTCTCGTTGTGGAGGACTTTTACTCAGGTTATGCTCTTCCGTGTGGAAGAGAAAGCTTTTAGATTACTGGGTTCCGCTGGTGAACATGTGTTTCTGTTTGAGGAAATTCCACTAGCGGTAACTGGGTCTCCTGTTGAAAATGCTTCTATTAGGGTGATCACTAAAAAAAGGGGCACCTAGAGAATAAATGTAGATTTCTCAAAAAAGAAAAGTGATTGAACTTTCCAATTTTGCTAGATATTAGAATAAATTGTTCTCTTTCAGAAAATACCTATATAAGGTCATTTACATACGTAATAATTTTTAGAGTGGCTGAAATGCAAAGTTAGTCACTTTGACAAATTATAAACTTTGGGCAGTATCTGCGCAGTGAAACATGTGAGACCACCCAAAGTACCACTGCTGGAGTGGGTGGTGGGACAGTCACTAAACCCACGACAGCTTGATGGCCTCAACTTTCAAAGTCAGGAGATATAGCCAATAGTAGCTTCGGGAACAAAGATACGGGTTATTCAATTCTTTCAGGTGAACGCATGTTTTCTAGGTATCATTTGATAGAGCTTTTTACGCTCTATCCATTCTTATGCAGCTTACCTCACATTTCATCTATCTTCGGAAAATACAGATTGAAAATTGATTTATTGGTTTTTGTTGCGCCAAAAAATCGCGATTTTTCAGGTGTTCTCTTTTTTTACCCAGGAATAGAAAGTTATCCTGTATGTTTAATATATTGTTTGAAAGAGTATGAAGAGCTCTTTCGAATAGTATATCAATTGCTCTATATCTTTGCGGTATGGCAGCGCAAGAATGAGCGATGTTCAAAAAACCCTGTTCGAGTCAGGGCGCCACGCGTAGGGTTGTGGGAGAGGAGCGTTGAAGCTTTGCCAGAATAATAGGCGAAGGTGCTTATATAAGCGACGTTAACGTTGCAGCCTGCTTGTTGTTGATCTGAAAAAAATCTCAAAATTTAATAAAAATCAAGCTGCCCCATTTTTTAGTGATCACCCTAATAATTGGGGTTATACGCTTGAGTAGTGGGTCTGGCTGGCGAGCTGGTGAAAATGAGCTTCTGCTAGGTAAAGCATCAATTATCCTATAGGAAAGGCGGTTGGGAACGAGCGCCTATCCAGAAAAATTTGCTTTTCTTTGAAGAAAGTAAAGCATTCAAGTAAGTGGGTCTCGCTGGTGGAGATGAGGGTTAATTCGAAAGATCTTCCTATTTTGTATGAAGGAGAGCTTGATGATTGAGTCTGGCTGGTGGAGCCAACGCTTTCCATAAAGGATTATAGCGGGTAACTTTTTCGTACATAATTGGCAAAATTTGATCGATGATTGAAGGGCAGGGCATATAAAGAGTAACAGGGTTTCGTTGTTCGATGGCAGCTGACTCTTCAGAGAGGTCACTACCGGGGGTGACTTGGTGTCGCTGTATCGCAAAATCCGTAGAAGAAAATAGTTCTGAGAGTGCGTGTTGAGGAAATTCTGTTTTTGTTGAAAGCGAAGCGTGTGAGTGAGGATCTCATTGATGGAGGCCATGCTTTCAAGCGAAAGGAACCTTTTCGGGAAGTGCGTTTATTCCACAGATTTTCCAATATCTCATAAAAATCTGCTTTGTGGACGTTTTCATGGGGAAACCTCACCTATACTTGTAGAAAAGCGAGTTATTTACGAGTCCCGCAAAATAAAAAGGCTCAAAGTTCAGGGTAGAGTATCAGTCCAGAAAACTTTTTCAGATGCTTCCACCCGATAAGGAGTCTATCTTGGAGCAAATTTGATGATTCGGCGGAAATTATGTTCAAGTAAAATAAAATGCAGGAAGATGTCATTGAGATACACAAACTTCCAAAACATATGCTTCATCCACTTATAGCGACCCGCAGGGTCGCTAGTTAATTAATCAAATGATTTATTTATTTTTTAACTATATAGATGCTGTCATACAACTTCTTTATTCAAGTATGCATGGTTTTATCTCAAACATAATCAAACTGTCAAACTGAAAAAAGCCGAACATCGTAATCAGTACATACAATAACCACAAAGTTCAGCTATAAAGAGTAAGTGGCAAAACCATAAGCAAAAACAAAAATACATTTTCTTGGAACTTTTACCATTTTGAGGACCAAATTTCGAAAAACCAAGATTTGTGCGATTCTCTCGATCAGCTTATTTCATCATGTTATGCCAACATGGATTTTGCTTTGAGCACTATTAGAAAGGGCATGATTTTCTCGCTCTGAGCTTCGAAAATTTTGGAACCACGAAAAAGTTTCTCAAAAATTTTGATGCAAGATTTACGGGTAACCATCCTATAACCCCAAAAACATTCAAAATCTACACGCTGAAACTATGAACAAAAAGCTTATTTGACACGCTGGTCACAAAAAATGTAAGTTCGTATGTTAGAGCGTCTTCATGGGATTAGAGAGTAAAGTATGAGTTACGATTTCAGAGTTTGCTGTAGCATTGCATAGAGCGTTCTGAGGTTCAAAGTGCTGATCATAAGTATCATGACCATTTCTTAAGAAAGCTTCTCAAGGTGAGGTCACTTTGAATGCATCGTGTGCCCTAGCTTGACCCCACCGTAAAGTTTTACTTCGATATTGTGAATATGTCATTAATGAGTGTGTCAGTATGGTAATTCTGAATCTCGGCTTTACCGTATACCCACCGTAACCGCAGAGAAAGGTCATATAATGTGAAAATGAACATCATTGTGATGACTAGCGTGGCAAATTTCTGTGCATAGCTTGTTAAAGGTCCAAGACTTTGCATTTTTGTGTTCTACGAAGTGTAATAGTATCTTCATTCCTACTTCTCAAAGTCCCTACTTCTTCATGTATGCTGCAGCGTATCTTTCTTACAGGTGGTTCCTTCGCCCAACTCAACACCTCCTCCTGCCAGACCTCCGAGTTTCATGCGAAGGTCGGTCAGTACAGTATATCCACCCATAATAACAAGAACCTCGCCGACGACGACATTACCAACTACGACAACGGTACGAACAACAGTGCGGACGACAACCACGTCGCGGTTGACGACAACTGTTCGCAACCATCGCAAAGATAGTGATTATTATGCCATGTACTATGACGAGCAGCCACAGTAAATATCTTGTGCCATATATTTCATTGCTTCTTGCATGAGTCAAAGAGTGAAGGAAAGTGAAAGTATAGGGCATTCCAAAAATCGTGGCGATTGCGCGAGTCGCACGCACCTTCAGGCAACCGCATTTTCTTGGTTTTAATCTCTACTCGACTGGTTTTTTTTTGCTTAAGTATGATAGTACTTGGGCATTGGAAGTGGCTGAGCTGAGTGTTAAGATGATGCCTTTTTGTATGAGGGTGCTACGCTCCTGTACTGATGGCAGCAATGATTAGCGAGCTTATCACGCTCACTAAATGAACGAAACTGATTCAAATGCGTTAAGGTATATAGTATAAAGTTGAATTTCGCAGTTAACATACTTCTACTACCAATAAGACATTATAAATGTTCAACAAAATTTTGTTCACAAATCACAGTAATTTTCCGTACTGCAAGGCACCACAATCTGTCAAAATCATTGCTTGATTAAGGTCTTATACTACACATGGAACAATTCGAAGCACGAAGTCCTTGCGGTAAAATCAGACTTGCCATATCCGTGACAACCATCTCCTACCAAGACAGATGGTCTAAAAATAAGACTTACTGACGTTCCGAACTGAAAAGTTCAATTTTTAGATGTCATTAAAGGTAGGGCCTGTCCTATATTGGCATAGAGTTAGTGGTATAGTCGAAAATTTCACTAAAGTCGGGAATCCAGTGGTGATAGCAAACAGTAATTAAGTACCTAACAATTATTTTAGATACAAGTAAGAGTACAGTCCAATATTTCAGAGTAGTGCGGATTTCGTCAAACTTAATCTCGAAGTTGTCTCTCACTTATGCCACAAAAACTGACAAAGACATGCTATCCATCAGCCCTTTAACTGCTGACCTTCTAGTCACGATAAGTAGTACTTGCTTATCGCCGTAAATCGAATGATTCACAGTAAACAATGCATTAAAACTCCTTCCGAAGCTCAAGAGAAGAATAGCAGTACTGAAAGGTTCTCAGTATGCAAACGTGCCCCGCTACAGCGACCGCATCGCTACTCTGCTGCGAAGGCCCAATTTTCTTCACACGACCCTTGCTTTTCAGACGTTTTTAGCTTCTTCATTTTTTCTTCTTTTGTACAAGTTAATTCACCCTGCATTGTACAATGTAACGTTTGCTTACTCATGTCATATTTGCATCTTCATCTTAATGATTTTAGTAGGCTGAACTTTTAGGGTAGAGGACGCTTGTCTTAACATTAAAAGTGCCCTTCTCATTTTTATTATCCACTTTTCTTCAAGATATCAACGCACTGTGTTGTTTGGCAGTCTTATCATTCTTGTTTTAGAAGTCTTCCCGATTCTAGGGATACTTTTTGTCTTACCCACCAACTACTGCTAAATTATACCTCGTTTTCTTCTTGTAGGTCGTAGATACCCTCCATTTCCACTAATCTTGCTAGTCGTTACTCTGTACACTTTCTCGCTATCGAAAGCTCATTCACGTCACTAATGGTATCAGAATCAGGAGGAAAGAGGACTTTGTACAATTTGAAGTAGTTGAACTTCGTGCAGTCTGTAGTAGCTAGATGAACTGATTTTCATAAATACATGTCGAATTTATAAGGATCACCCTTATAAAAAGTAGCTTTTGATTGTTATCGAACACATGTTCTGAGATAACGGCATTACGTTGCCGCCTTTTTTCTCATGAGCGCTGACTTTATAATCGGGTAATGAACTACAAATTTTGACCAACGTCGCTAATTTGTGTGAAGTATCTGTAGCGAAAACTTCAAATCTATAATTTCAACGCAAAAAAACTGATTCGTCCCAGCCGAAAAATTTTTTGCAGTCTCCACGTGCAGAAGTGCAAATAGCATTCCAACAAGTCCTATGATTGACAGTTGCAAGTGCTCATTAACAAAACATCATCACATCACCATTGTTCATGTTTTTTGTGGCATTGTAAGAATATGGATCACACGATTAAATCTAGCTTTTTATCCTACTTTTTTACCATTTGTTTTACATACAAGTCAATGAATTTGTAAGACTACCTATGGAGAACTGGAACAGCGCATCTCATTTCCTTTATTCACTTTCTTCTTATTGAGATAGATTGTTTTCACACTTGATCTTCTCATTTGATTTATGTGAAGTTTACTATACAACAAATGATTGGATGTCGTTGTTATTTGCTGTAATGTGTCCTGATTGTTTTTTTTTCGTTATTGATAAGTGCCACTTGGGAGTTTTTACTGATAAAAGTAATAGTTGCTATTAATTCCGTTATTTTTCATGTTCTTTTCTGTGCGGCTTAACCGCGTACATCTAATGCCTGAGCTTTATTTAGTCTGGGGTCCAGAAGTTGATGGAACTGTTTGCGTAGGAAATTATTGCTATACTCAGGACATGCCCACATATTAGCGAGGAACAAGTAAGTGAACGTACGTAAAAAATCCTTTTCTTCTTATCAGTTTTGGGTTGCATTATTCTTCTCACAGCTACCTATTGTGTGAAGTGGTTAAACACTGCGGTGTATCCTAAAAAATGTCTTTACTGTTTGAGTGCGAATAACTCTCTCACTTCTGTCTTTCGTTAACCAAAGATATTATTCCATAGGGCTGGCCTTGACTTAGATATGCATTATAATAGGGTACGCTGATTGCTCGTCATTACTGTAGGGTCACGGTAAGCACTTCCAACAACTACCATTGTGGAAGAGGTGCCGTTTTGGAAACATCCCAAAAAAATGAAAACCTGTGTAGCAGAATTTCTTACTCAAGCTGACCACAACTTGATCGTGTACAAATCTTTAGCCTTACATCTGGTCTGTTTACAATTTTAGGGACATCGATCATTACACTTGGCATAACTATTAGTAGTCAGCAACTCAATAATACCCTATTATAAGGGTTTTCAAGTTGATTGGATCGCTTTCTGAACTAAATTATGGTCGTTAAAAACGCGGATTTCAAGTCTCTACCGTATCCTTACAGTAACGAAGAGTGATCGATGATTCGCTTCACGTTGTAATTCTAAATCACACAGTTTTACAGTTTAAGGTCCATAGGTTCGTGAAAGATCCTCAAGGCAAGAGTAGGGATTTTTTTGGAAAAAAATGCGTTGAGATTATCACTAAGCAGTGACATTTTTATAGATAATGTGCTAAGACAGTTTTCTAGATAAGTCAATCTTGTTTATATCGTATAGTATAGTGGTGGCAGTGAATTACAACGCTGGTAGTGCATGAAGCTCAGTTAGTTTTGAAGCCCAGAGCATATCGTCGAGAACCTCATTCGTTTTATCATCCCATAATCTAGTTTTCCATTGCGTAGCAACTGCCAAGTAGTATGTAGCAACCGAATATAAAAGTTTATTTTGGAATATGTGTTTTGTCATTTGCTTTGCGAACTTTTTTCAGAATCTGAAGCTGACTAAACCGGAGCGATTATAGCTCTATCTACCATCTCGCTAATTTTGTACAAATTGTGTCACGAGCACCACCTCATCATCGCATGAGCTATATTTATACGTTTCTTTGTCCGTAACTGCACAGCACTATATCACATCCTTCACGAGACTCGCATCTTTTGTTGCGCTTTTATCGTGAGTCCAATCTATTGGCATCTCTTTTTCATTAGTGGACATGCAAGTTCCGGACTAGTGAAATTTCACTCAAAATTCTGTGCTGCATCTCACGTATCAAGAATTGATTACTTGAATTTGCGTCTTTGCGAAAGTAGAAACGGGTGGAAAGTCTACGAGAGCTTGTCCTTAGCGGCACGATGATGGAATAGTCTACGAGTGAAAGTACGGCTGTTAAGCAACAGTGGACCGGCTGCAGAGACCAAACCCAAATCTGACCGTCCATTCCAAGAAATAACCAGCTTTAGTTTTGATAGCGAACAAAGATGATGCTCATTCATTTGAAGATTCAGGACCTTTTTTCAACGTCTCCGTCAACACAGTTCTTCAGGTTTCATGCCTCTGCTTGTAGCGAGGTACTTGTGCTCGTGTCTCGATTATCCACACCCCTCCGTCACTTCCGCCTTAGGTACCACAGCCTTTCTCGAGAAGCGAGATGTCTCATAACAGAAAGAAGGATGAAGGTAATGTTTACCTTTTGTATCAGTTGAACTGTTGTGGTCAAATAATGTGTTTGTGTGCACTTGAGCATTTGCAGTAGTATATCCTACTGACTTCTTCAGAAAGACGTCATCACATTGAGTTTCTGTGTGGATGGGCAGCTGGATGTATTGAAACCTGTATTTTGTATCCATCGAACAAGATTATATTTCGCCAGCAGTTACATGGTTTCTCAGCCAAGGTAGCATGGTCTCAGGTAATCTAATCAGATCTCTTTTTTGCATTGCTCAGGTTAAAGGTTTGATTTCAGGTGAAATCGGAAGGGATACATAGGCTCTATCGAGGTCTCTTACCTCCACTCATCATGCGCACCTCGTCCCGTGCCGTAATGTTCGGCTTATATGATAAATTCCAAGTGAGTAGTTTGTCTACGTTTTAACGACTTCCTTTTGGAAAAACATCCCCAGCACTGCAACATTCTACATTCAGTCTTCGCTCAGATGTCCCCACTCTCCACCAAATACCTCGTTTACACTTTGTCATGCTCAAGCAGCCTTTCTAGGCAAGTGTTGTAATTTGTGACATATAATACCAAACCACTACATTTTTGTTTCAGCCGGTATCTGTGAAGCCTCGCTTTGCCCCTTGGAGCGGGTTCAAGTGTTACTGCAAACGTCTGCTTTCCATGATCGCTTCAAGAATACCGCTGAAACATTTTGGGCCTTACGAGTATGTCTGATTTGACGTTGAGGTGGTGGTGAGGCAATGCTGTTTTCAAGGCTTTTGGCTACCGAGAGTATTACCGTGGAATCTCTATGGTGATGATAAGAAACAGCCTGTCAAATGCCCTTTTCTTTACGCTCAGGGAGCCGTTCAAAAAAGCAGTGAGTCTTCTTTTACTATTTGCCATTGAGCTCTAAGAATTGCCATCATTTCTTTTGCTTTTATTTCCTCGCTTCAACAAGACAATCAAAGTATTCTTCTATTGTTTTGCCCTCATTCCACGTTTTGAAATTGAGAGCTTAGACTAACTGGCTTTTTTGTTGTTTGTCTTTACCCCTGAAAAGGCAGCCGGCATCTAAGGCACTGCTCTCGATGTTTTTGATTTTTTCAAAACTTATGTTGGCCTGTTTTACTTTTACTCGGGCTTTCTTTTACTGATTTCGTTGATTTCATAATTTGATTATGCTAGAAATAGAACGTGAATATTTTTCTATGTAATAGAACTAACATTTCTTTTACTCAAACCTGGTTGTGTATGATTTCAAATGTGTTCGCTTATTCCGCTCTTATTTCATGATTCACTGGAGGGATATATTACATGTGGGTGGAGCGCCCTCTGGTGGTCCTTGACTCTAACATACCTAAAACTGAATACACCACTTGTCTGTCGTCCACAGAATAGCTAAAGTGAGAAGCCATTTTTCATGTGGGACCAGAAGTGTCCATATGTCAGTCCAATGTACCCAATAAAAAAACTTACATAATTTTGAATTTCTTCCATAGAACACTTTTCTTGAGCATGACTGTTTTGGCAAGCTGTGCTTTTGGGCTTAGATTTCCAAGAGTGGGAAGTAATCCATAAAGATTCAGTAAGCATCTGGGATAGCAAGGAGAGACATAATGGTTTTCATGATATTGCAGTAATTGCAAAACTTATAAAATAGATGCGTCAAACGCAAGGCAACTAAAAATTGGACAGAACTTTAGGAAAAGTGGTGTGGTAGCGTCCACGATATATAGTTCTAAAGCAGTTTCTAGCCGCAAATATCGTGTATACAGTAACTTTTACTGATCGTGTTATATACTCTGAAGGAGTTTTCGTCTCGTACATTTACGGTTCCTCCCCCTTCCCCTCCCGCCTCCACTCCCATGGCTCCTACTGAATTTACACAACGTGGCCTTAGGAGCACTCACTGCCTAGTGGCGGGTCAATTATGACTCCTCAGAGTGACATAATTTTAGGTGATGGATGCGAAACCTACGCGCAGCCTCAATACCACAAGGATTCTGGCAGATTTTGCTTCTGGTGCTATCCTCGGTGCTACAATATCGACTGTCTTCTTCCCTTTGAACGTTGTCAAGAATCATATGCAAAGCAAGGTAAGTCTGCGCGATTGTTCATATCTTTATGTAATGTTCTCACCTTTTCTGATATTCAGGTGGGCGTAGCCTACGACAATCCCCTCAGAGTCTTTTCCGAAGTATGGCAAGAGCGGCAAAGATCTCTTCGAGGATTGTATCTGGGGGTAAGTTATCCAACTTCTCACATCATCCCTTCATTGATTTTGCCTAGGTTCATCTGAACTTCACTCGTTCACTGCTAGCTTGGGGTATAATAAATAGCACTTACGAGCTGCTTCGTCGGACATTCAGGCCCCTGGAAGACGAGTAGTGTTTTTCATCTGGTAGCCGAAACAGCCGCCAGTATTGTTAAGAGTCCAGAGTATCTATGGCATATTGAAATTTGCTTTTTCGGCTTGTTCTTTTTAGATTACAAGTTGAACTGTAATGTGATTTTCTACCTGCCTTTGTCTTTTCGAAACGCATCCACTGACAGATGCGTTTGCGTTTGTTAACCTCAGTCTCCATATATTATAATACCTCAGTGCTTCTTATTCGCCAAATTGTTTTTTTTTTGCTTTTGCTCTTTGTGATGAAAGCAATGCCTTCTAATAGGATTATTTTTATTCATTGAAATATATTGACATTCGATCCAAATTTTGCGAATTATGTTGCTGTTTTGCTACTTCATACTTCATTGCTTGTAGTCGTAGAATTTAAATTTTTTAGAGTAGATATAACTTTAGGTCCCTATGAACTGATATAAGTTTTCGACTAAGCTACTTATATCATCTGTGGTTCCCCTTGACTGATGCTTTGGTGCATTCTAGTCAAGGGTAACCTGCATTGTGCGTATTTAGGAAATGAAGAATATTAGATAGGTTAGACAGAGAAGTCTTTTCTAGTGAGTAGTCTCTACTGTCAGCGATTTAGATCTCGCCTTGACATCTGTTAGGAACATTTGTTTTGAATTTAAAGAATTTGTTGGAGACACTGCATAAAAATTCACTTGATTTCGCTATGCTCTTGTTGGTTTTTGAATAGGATTTGAAACTGCCATCGAGCACAATACAAACGATTCACAAAGCCGTTGTTTGCTTTGAGCATGCGGCCGCCGAACAATTGTTGTAGTAGATAATTGAAGCGCTTCCACTTGAACGCAAAAGTTACTCACGGATTTCGGTGAAATTCGCCCGGCGGGGGAGGGAGGGGGAGGTATTCGACCTGCAGAATACGGAAATGATATCCATTTCGCGTAGTTTTTGAAGGATTAGGCAGGCATACCATATGGGGTCAAAATCTCAGAACTCGCTAAAACTTTGCATAGTTAGGTGAATCGACACGCTGACCACGAATTTTATATTCATAGTACGGTGTCAGGATTACGAAATCCGCCAAAACTTTGCTTGAAGGGGTTATTGGACATGCTGATCGTGAAAATGATAGCCACTCCTCTCGATGACACCATATGGTAGGGTTACGGTAAGATTATGGTTTGGGTTCAGGATCTCAGAATTCGTTGGAACTTTGCATGGAAAGCGTTACTGGACATGCAGATTACGGATAAGAACTTCAATTGATAAAACGCTTGAGTATCTAGCCTGCAGTGTAGGTAATTTGGTAGTGATCTACGGTAACCCCTCATAAAAGGCCCTACCATGCAAAAAGAATATCCATGAACAACATGTCCAACAACCCTCTATGCAAAGTTTTAGCGAATTCTGAGATTTTGACACCATACCGTATGTCTGCCGTGACCCCTCAAAAAGCTCCACCACGCGAACTGGATATCATTCCGTAACAGGTCGAATAGCCCCCCCCCCCCCTCCCTAACTTTTTGCGTTTATTAAGTGGAATAGTACCGATCTTGAGAATTGTTTTGATACAAAAACGACCAAATATACGAACTACCTCGTACAAATATCATAATTTCTCAAATCATACAGTTTTCTGCAGTAAATACATTGAAAAAGCAAAAAAAGCATTTACGAGTAGAAATTGTATTTTAGTAAGCCTCAGTCGATTCTTTGATGCTACTTGTTAGATGTAAAACCCCCAATTAGCTCTTGAAATGTCAGTCAGAGTATTTGTGGGTGATTGGATTTTCAAATCGCAGTCTCAGACTTCAATCAAGGTTCCAAGTTGTCCGTTGCGAAAACCATGCGATGGACTGATAAGCCACTGCGTCGCTTCTCTTGAGAGGAGTATGAAACGGAGATTTCCTGAAAAAATTGAACAGTACACATTTTGTACCAAGTAAAAATTTCGGAAGCAGTTTTTACTCGATAAGTTGATTACAAATATAGTGAGTGTTTTAATTTTCAGAGTCAAGCGAAGAGGTACTGGAGGAATATGGTGCATGATGGCAAGCCAAACATTGTAGATATCCTGGAAGAAAATCTTTTGAATAGTAATTACTTCGTTCATTTGAACGAGAATAACTTTTGCGTAATATTTTGCTGAGAAAGCTGTTTTTTCTTGAGCTACTATTTTGGAATGATAAGTTGTTTCAGATTTAAAATTGTCTCTCAAATTGCAATGTTACAAAGTCACAAAATAAATTGCACAAATATAATACAGAGTAAGACAAAGGTCGCCCAGATGAAGATTCAGTGTTTAGTGACTAGCTGAAATATGTAACTACATTGGAACTTGATAAGAAGTCAGTTTATAACCTTGAACACAAAATTTTGAAAAATTGCACTTGCGTCCGACAATCGCGCTCTAAACGCTCTGGAGTGAAGCGCACTTCCGCAAGCGTGAGAACGACGGTGATAAAATTTGGTTTGTGAATTTTCGTGTAAGCATTTCTTCGTCATTACTTCGATTTCAGTAAATGCAGCATTACCTCTTTGATGTTATTTGTAGTTTTGTTTGTATAGGGCACCCTCATGTGTTTGCATTCTCCACAATTTTCTTCCTAGCATTACTCTCATGGCGTCAGGTTCATTGGCATTTGTTTTAATTCTTGTTTCGAAGAATGAGATAATATAATTCTTGCATTTTTTAAAATTTCGAATGTGCAAACAGCTAAGCCAAAGATTATCTTGCGGAAAACAAGGAAGTAGTGTTTTCGCGTGTGTTTATCTGTTTGACTATGCATAACTTCCTTTTCCGAGGATTTTCGTCCTGTTCTCCATTACTGACATCGATTGGTCTTGCTTGTTATTGGTAAAGATTTGTGCTTGACCGTTTCATTCATGGCGATATGAAGTTGGGACATCTAACCATCTTATCATTTGAACTTATTTAGAAACTGTGGCCCCATCTAGATGGCTACGTTTTACGAGGAGGACGACGGTGACGCAACGGATTATTCATATGGTCTAGATGACAATAGCGATGGAGAATCTAGACCTACGGTGGTGCTTATGGGCCAGAAGAGGTATGGCTTGCAAGATTTCATGATATAGGGATGCGAAAGATGTTAGTCACATGCATTATGGTCTCTTTAAACAACGGCACATTCGATTTATCCAGGCAGATGTTGAAAATCTTGCTCATTCTTCTGGTCACTGCATGGAACTTTTAAGCGCAATCAGTGTGGTAGAGTCAAAGTTCATGACTATCAGCAAAATGATAAGCCAATCTCATGGCATGGGGACGTTAGGGATTGTTCTTGCAGGGTCATGAAAGTGGAAATGCTTGAATTTGATCAGTTTGGCCTAGGCAGTTTACATTCACTGTTCGTGTAAAATAGCATTCTTTTTGCAAGACTATACCGTATGCGAGCAGTTGTTGATTTTTTGGTTTGGATCAGAACTTTTATACGATCATAAAGGGATATAATAGGTCTCAAACTCGAACAAGGAATGGTTGTAGCGGTGCCGTAGCCTTTGGAGGCTGCAGCTTTTGAATAAACACCGGTTTCATTATTCATAATGGCACAAATGAGAAGTTAGATGTCAAGTTTTATAGGAGTGGTAAAACCTCTATACGAAAAGTGGTTTTCCAAAAGATGTCACCCAATGAAACATTATTCGTGGAAAGCACTGCAAGAGTTACGAAGGACGGTAGGAGCCTAAGCTTCATATCTTGTCAAACAACTATGTAGATGCGAATGGGGCTGACTTAATCATTTGCAGTAATCGCGTCATCCTTCATCAATTTCGAAACGTTGGAATTTCCCGGTCAAATGGATCCTTTTGATAGTTCCCTTGATCCTGTAGCTACTTTCAAAAGATGCGGTTAGTGATGCTTGCTACGAATTCATAGCATGTGTTTGTTTTGTTATGTCACTTTCTAAAAACTGAAGTTCTTTAGGAGCTCTTCTTTTTATTGTGGATGCTCAAGACGAGTATGTGGATTCACTAAAGAAGATGTCCGAAAACTTTACGCAGGCGTTCCGAATAAATCCAAATATCAAATTCGAAGTCTTCATACATAAGGTTAGGCCTTGTTAATGTTTCTTTTACAAAAGAGGGCGGCTACAGCAAGGAAGCCGAGGTAAGATTGAGAATACTATTATTTGCTTTTTCTAGCGAACGTACCATATGGTTTGGGATTTTCTCACTGAATTCCGGCTTATCACTTGTTTTGTTTTATACCGATTACTACGTATTAGTGAACTGATATCACTTTACAAAGGGTGTATGGCATTAGGCGACAAACCGAGTTTCTTGTTCCCCTGAAAACCCCTCGTGCAAAACGTCTTCAGTGGCAAAAACGGGGGGGGGGGGGTGGGGGTCGCGACCGATACATAACTCGACCCCGTCAAAAATGGCGCATAGTTGTGAGTTACGAGCTTTACGCTGCTTGCGTTTTGCCCGTTTTGTCGCCTAAGGAGCCGCGCATACATCACGCGATCATCGCCTCGCAATTCCATCAAAAAGAAAACTGTTAGGAGTCCATTGCATGCCCATCGTCTTGTATTCCAGTTGTGATAGATTTCCGACTCGACTGATCGCGAACTACTATCACAACCGAAATGCAAGATGATCGGCATGCAATGGACTCGTAATTGTTTTAATAGGAGAATCATGAGGCGATGAAATCGTGTGACGTATGCTTGGCCCTCAACCCTCCTTTTGCAAATGGCAGTACAAATAAGCGGAATTTGGATGGCGTCATACTTGTTGTTTCACGATGTCGTTTTGTTGCTGCGTGCGAAAATGAGAAACGAAGTAGCCAGTCATGCTAGTTATATAGGCTTGAATAGGAATACCTAAGTGATGCTGTGTATCAAGGCCTTCGAATTGTATAGGACCTGTTGCTTGATGTCAAACTCTGTTTTACAGGCTGATGGGTTGACTGAAGAGAGCAGGGTTGATGCACAATATGACATCTATCACAGGGTTGGTACATGCTTTGCTCTTGTCCGATTGTTCTACGTATTGTGCTGTTTGCAATTCTCATTTCACATGCTTTCCTATGAGTTAATTCAAGGTCAAGTGTGAGCTTGCCGAGCAAGGACTGGAAGACTTCAATGTGACTTTTCATCTCACGTCTATTTACGATCACTCTATCTTCGAAGCGTTCTCGAAGGTTGTGCAAAATCTTGTGAAACGACTGCCTACCTTGGAGCGGTTACTTGATATTTTCAATCAGGTTTGAGTGCTTGATTTTCTGCAGAGAAGGGTAGTCTTCGGCAGTGATCTCCTCGAAAGATTTCGTTTTCTTTTAGGGTTCAAATGTGGAGAAATCCTTTTTGTTCGATGTGGCCTCGAAGATCTACATAGCTACCGACACCACACCCGTTGAAATGGCAGCTTATGAGTTATGCTGCGATATGATAGATGTTACCATAGACATATCTGGCATATATGGGTGAGGATTTTTTGCTTTTTTTTGTTTTTGCTTTATGCTAGATTACTACCTTGCTTATCAAAACCTTCTTTGAATTCTTGCGTTTTTTTACCAGTTATTATGTACAAGGTTGTAATTTCAAAACACATTTGCTTATATTCAAGAGCCAAAGAAAATGACGGAGAAGTCCAAAATCCTTTCGACGACAACTCCTATGCCGTCATTCGGCTAAAGACTGATCAGGTACGAGAGTTGTAGATATCTGTCTTCTAGGTCTTCACTTTTTCACCTCTCAAACAATAGTTCGACCATTCAGGTGATGTTCCTTCGCCAGCTGAACAAACATCTTGCTTTAGTATGCGTTATAAGGGGTGAAAATTTTGAGAAGCAAGGTCTGATAGATTACAACTTCAACTGCTTCAAAGAGGTGTGGTTTCCAACAATATGTTTCTTTAAGCGTAATTTCACATTTAGGGCATCGAGAATGTGTTTATGGTCCGGAAGCATATTCAAGAAGGATCGAAACATCATACTTGATAAAAAGAATAACTAGATGTACAGGTTCAAGACTTACTGACGAATTGTGATCGCCTTGCCTTACTTTGTTTGACATTATCTTCTTTGATGCTTATTTGATTTGTGGTCGTGGTCTTCTCAACTCAAGCACAGTTTTACTTTATGCTTTGTACAACATTCTTTGCTAGATCATCTTTCATTCTGCAGTTGCACTGATATTCCCGCGCACACGTTGCGGAGCATTTTGGACCACGTGTTGAACGGGTTGTGCATGCGATTTTTTTCGGAATGTTTTATCGTTTTATGTATACCATATGCCCTTTCAGCTGTTGTAATACTCAAGCAATCATTGAAACTTACTTCTCATGATGTCTGCAAAGTTTTAGTTAGGACCTTTACCAGTTGTTATTGTACGTACTTCTTTCCGATCTGTTTTAGTTTTATCTCATCTAGTTTCCATCCGTTAATGCTTATACTTGCTCAAATTATGCGCCATCAAAAAGAATGTTTGAGGTATCAGTAGAAAAGAAAGCGCATCAGATTATGACAGATATTTTATTATTGTATGGAGTCCTTTCTCAGATGTAATTATATTTGACATAAATTCTTGCAGTCATCTACTAGTGGTTCAAAGCATGTGTTTTCACATGTTTTTCAGAATGAGACACACTTCATTGTCATATAGGTGTTTTCAGGTTATAGCACGACATTACTGGCTACCGCTATTTGTGTTGAACATGGCCGGGTAGCTAGATTTTGAATATAAGAATGGTCCGTCTTTTTGTAAGTTTGTATGCTTTAGAAAAGCAACATAATCAAGACGCGTAGCTCTTTTTTGATAAAGAAACTAATACCGTGATCAGGCTTCATCTCTGCGGACTGTTGGTTCTTATACGCTACTAGCTGGCTTACCCGGCTCCGCCGTATGTTCCGAATAGAAAATTCCATTTCTTAACCGATCCGGACCAAACTTGGCACACATACATTTCGGGCCCCAGCGGGTGTCACAGTCCACTTTTCGTTATCGATCGATGTCGATTTTATCGATTTTTTGCAAAATTTGAGCTACGGGGCTGGGAGTTGGTACAGGGGGGTAATCGAGCATGCTGATCACCCCCACGGGGGGTGATCAGATGTTTGGTCCCGATCGGTTCAGAAATGGAATTTTCTATTCGGAACATACGTACATACATACATACATACAGACAGACAGACAAACAGACAAACAGACATTCAACTTTATATATAAGATACCATGGCAGGAAGTGCCGTAGTCCGTGGAAGAGGAGCTTTCCGGCGTGGTCAACCTGCAATCACTTTTTGTTTCTTTGAATTGCGTGTTTATCCAACTTGTATCCCATATCATGGTAAGACTGTCTTCAAAACTCGAAGCAACGCAATCTGGCAGAAGACAAGGGACGCATTAAAGGCAACGTCCACTCTAAATTAGGGGTTTTGACCGTTTGACATGATAGTAGGGCCTCCGATCAAGCCAATGCCCTAGTCGTGGCTCAAAAATTCGCTTCGAGAGCGACGAAATCGCTTCGGAATAACGAAGAGGCACGATGATTCCAAGTCGATGCCGCCCTTCTTTAGTAATGCCCACCCATCCCTGTCTTCCCAACCAATCAATCATCCCGACAGCCCCGGGTTCTTTCGGGGATTGTCGGGGTTTTCGCACATTCTCTACTTCATATTCGGAATCAGGGACATGAGAAGTCTCCGGAACGACAAAAACATGGAAATCGAGAATTTGCGTGGACGGTTCAAACGTTCATCCCTTTGTTAAACTTACGACCCACCAGTAGGTCGTATTGTCCGAAATGGTACTTTTTTTTCAAAAAAAGTTCAAAACATCTCTCCGAGAATAGATGGATATCAGATATGATCTATTTGTTGTTGGCATTATACTATAAGTTTACGGTAGTCATTCTGTAGGAACCCAACGTCATGAACTTTCATTGAAAAAAATGTATTTTGGGGTTATTTCACATGCTAACCACGATTATAGTGTCCACTTTGTTCACTACTGTCTACAGTGGGGCGGAGCAGGACGGCGTAAAAACCAAAAAACTGATATGAGAAGGCGGTATCAGGACTAGAGACTAACATTTTCATAGTCAGCATGCTGCAAAACCTATATATGTAAAATTTCAGCTTCCTGGGAGCTAGCATTGGTCTCTTGTCCACCTCGTAATTCTCGTGCATGCACACTTGAATGTTCAGAAACAGCATTATTCTGCGAAGTATCTGAGCTAAAATCTGTGCTTTATCTTTATCTAGGGTATACTTACCGTAACATTACATTACAGTATCCCGAGTTAGGACCACTCTGGCTGGTGCTTCGCCTAGGTGTCCCTAATCATGTGCCAGAACCCCGTAACATTCCATCGTAGACTGGCAAAGCTAGAACTTTAGGAATCTCACGGCCCACCGGTGGGTCGTATTGTCGGGAATGGTAGAATACGACCCGCCGATAGGTCATATTGTCGTGAATGCGTCAAGTCAGCCGCTATATGGCTCTACATGCTTGTGAGAGTCAGTGAGTCTGCCGCCTTTCTTATGCATCAAACTCTCCCAGCTTTCTGCATCTCCTTTTGAACGCTTTTCTGCTATCAGAATTTTGGAAAGCATTGGGTTGTTGAGTATGTTCAAGGCCTTGTGGCATCCCGCGTGTGCAATGGCCGCAAGCTCACCGACTCTCGCGATCACGCATAGCCATAGGGCTATGCGTGATCGCGAGAGTCGGTGAGCTTGCGGCCATTGCACACGCGGGATGCCACAAGGCCTTGAACATACTCAACAACCCAATGCTTTCCAAAATTGCTGATGTTGCATGACTTTCAAACTTTTGCCCATTGCTTTATTTTCGTGATCATTTTCTTTCTTCTTAAGTAATCACAAAAACTACAGATTGGATAGAATGTTCGGGTTGGGGAATCAAGTCAGAAATGTTCTGGTTTATTTTCGTTTTTGACAATCATAACATCTGCTAACATTTCTGTATGATCATAGACCGTTGAACAAGCAGAAAAGCACAACTGCTTGTTAGGGGATGGTGGATATGAATAAAAGATATTTACCGTTTAGCTGGTTATGTTTGGAAGTGGTCGAAGCAAAAAACTGTCTTGTGGAGAAAGAGATTTTGCAGGCGTTTAAGACTAGACGACATTTTTCCTTTGAAATCGAACCAAAGGATCAGAATCAGATAAGGCAGTTTTGAAATCCCGCAATTATCTCTAGTGGATACGGTAAATATACGCCTCTAAAGTGCCCAATTTTGCCGACATTTGCGCGTGAAGAAACTGGTCGTAACTTAAATTTTGTTACACTTTGACTTTTACCGCAATAAATCATAGAACCAGCTCTCGATCAAGTTTCATAGTACAGACGATTCACAGAACGCAAAGACTGCGGACGTATCGGCGTCTCTTCGATCGAGCTCTCTTTCGTTCCTCTTAAAGTCCGCTGCCTCTCCCATGCGCGAACTATCTCGGCCGGACGCAGCGGCGCCCAGTCTTTGAGTGTCATGAATCGTGCATACCTTTCAAGAAAGCAAAGCAATTACAAAAGTGTCTAAACCAACTTGGACCACGTGAATTCTGGAGCCAAAAGCAAATATCCAAATGCTCGAAAAGTAGAGATAAACAGAACGACAAAAAAATGTTTTGAACATAAGCAATCGTAAAACAAATACCTTCAAAAGTACAATCAAATATTTATAATTTTCAACAAGCTCTGATTTTCGAGAAATGATGCCTTTAGCATGAAAACCCTATCAAGGAAAACCAAACTCAGTAATTCTTGAAAGCTAATGCCCATGGAAAGCTAAAAATTCGTAGTCGCACATTAGACAAAAAATCCGACTTTTGGCTGGAAATTTTTTTTAGAATTTATTTTCAAATTTCACGTATCAAACTTTTTTGTGATCTTGAAACGCCATTTTATAGAGCTTGCTCCTTCCTATCAAATGACTTGTTATTTACATTTTACTATCTTCTCTCGGTTGGATTAGGAACATGCATTGATTTTGCATCAACCTAATATTAATTCACAGCTTATCGCAGTGACAGTCTCAAAAAGTTGTTTGGGGGAAGTGGGAACAGATAATAGATTTTTTTCCGAAATGAGGCCTGCCCTCGGTCATCGCTTTCAACAATTCTTAACTCATTACCTATACTGTTATAGAATAAATAATTATTCCAATACATACACATCGAGTTACTTGCATAAACTTTTAACTAAAACTCAAAAAATCCGCAATCCAATCCTGGGTGGAAAGGGGAAGGGGTCGGTCCGTCACTGCTTAAATTGGTCTCAAGCTTCAGGAAGAAAACAGCATTTGAGTCGAAATCACGGACTAGCCCGAAGGAAAGATTTTCTGGTCCAAATCATGCTTCAAATCTCCTTCTTTTCATTAGAAATCATGAGAAGCTTTCTTTTTAAAATGGTGATAGCTTGAAAATGTTGGAAGAAATACAGATTGCACATGCAAAGTCATATACTCTAGAAGAATCCATCTACTTGGTAGAGTTTGAGCAGTGAATATTTATCAGTAAGATTAATTTGTGCACATGGGGTGTCCCAAAAGTATGTATATAGTCGATGTCAATTACGTACGCAGTTTGTAGAGCTGGATTCAACTCACAATTTGATTTACAGTTGAGCGAGTCACTGATCGTTACTGTAGTATTACGGTAGCAGCTTTGAGGAAGCTTTTGACTCAGTGAGGATATTTCACTTATAAAAAAACAGCTGAAAACTCCTAAAACAGGTTAATCGACACTGGTCCTAAATACTGGAAATTGCACTTCACTATAATGCTTCTTTCATGAGTTACGCTATACCTTGAGCCGTTTTTTGATGTTTTTTGAAAATTTGATTACGTCATTTGAAAAGCCCTGAGAACTTATAAGCTGTTGTGTAGTGAAATCAGCGTGCATGAAAACCATGTTACGCAAGTTTCAAGGTTTTTTTAAAGAAATTTCCTTACAAACGGCTTATCTTACAGTGGCTCCATTTGCTGCGAGTTCCTTTTTTAATGCCACGTAACAAAGAGTCTAAATCAGGGTTAAGCTTGGAATCAGACGCGCCCGACCTGGGGGGTGGTATTGGGGGTTAGAGTGAAGGGAAGGGGGTCGTAATCAAGACAATTTGTTCACAAAATGGCGGGGATGCTACGATTGAGTGAGGTGAAGGAGAAGAGCGCTAGACCAATGAATATCATTCCACTGGAGAGGGAATGATTGTCGTTAATTGCATATTGGTTATTGGTTAACGAAGTTTCTGCCAACGGTAAGACCAAGAAACTTGCTGTGTAAAGTGGGTACGATTTCCGTAATCATGCCAAATTACCTATACGAGCTCTCAAACCACCACTTATCACATTTTCTAGTGTTTCCTAACGTCTAGGAAGCGTGAATTTCGAACATGAATAACTTGGTCACAAAAGTAAAAGAAGTGTGCCTTCTTAGGCTCAAAACGAAGTAATACTCCTTATCAGTCTATGACAGAAATTAGATCTTCTATCTTTCAAAAAGTGGATAAAGAAGTGCTGCCAAAATTTCAATCACCGCGTTTTTCACCTTGAGTGCTTCAACTCCACCGATCACCACAAAGCCGGAACAAGTCCAAGTAAGCTCAAATACCTACTATGTCTCCCAGGTTTGTACCCGCGAATCACCTAAGACTAGGGTGGAAAACCTCAAAAGCTCAGGCCGCCTGAGCTTTTGCAGCCTTAAGCCTGACCTCCTTAACATGTCTTTAAAATATAGAAATCGCTCCATTCCTGGTATGATCATTGAGCTCCTAGCTCTTCCTTGCTACAGCGAAAATTTGGAGCCAAACATTCCGGCCTCAAAGGAATTATGGTCCTTGCAAAAAAAATCATTCATATCAGAATCAACCGTCAAATTATGTGGGGTTGTAAAGTGCAATCACAGACGGGCGTACAGACTGCAAAAACCCAAACACTCTAGAAAAGGATGGTGTACTCCAGATTGTCGCTCTCTGAGGTACTCTAGGTGAAAAGGAGGAAGAAAGGGGTCATTTGAGGCTTTCAGAGAGGGGGGAGGAGGGTCGTTTTCAAAAGACTTGTGCCTGACCTCTTGCTCAAATCTGCAGTGGGTTCCGGAACCCATTAGGTTAGTGCTTTTGATGAAAATCGATTCTACTCCAGGGTAGAATCGATATTCATCAAAAGCACTGACCCAGTGGGTTCCGGAACCCGCTGGGTTTGTTGATGAATACGGCCACTGGTCTAAATCAAAGCTCTACGGAACGGTATCAAAAGATAGGCAAAAGACTCCTTGGAAAGAGAGATATCAACCATCAAACAGTGTAGACATACTTTTGGGACACCCTGTATAATAAGCATACAGAACTGGGCGGATTGCAAATTGAAGTTTGTTCATTATCCAGTAGAACGCAAAATAATTTTTCTGATTGCGGGCTACCGGATAGAGGACTATATGTCGCCAAAAGTGGGAGACTTCCGCGCGGACAATGCAGCGGGTATCCAGCCTGTGCATGTGTGGTAGGTGTCAAACTTCTCACGTTCGACCGATTCATGCAAACCCATTTGCTATTGGTCAAGTCACTGAACTGACCAATCGCGAATGGGGTGAACAGGATGAATCGGTTGAATCGGATAAGTCTGGCACCTACCTATTAGAAGGTGTATTTGTAGCAGATGGCGGGACCTCCCCTTTTCGCGACATATAGTATCCTACCCCGCGCTACTTAGTGCTTAGGTCTGTAGTACGCAGCAGAATTTCGATTTTATAAGGTGATCCTAGTGCTATGTACAAGCTTTTTTTAGTTGACCAAAAAGGCGTGATACGTGTACCAGTTTGTCTCGAAATCATTTTGTAGCATTTACTATGCTGAAACCGAGTCCAAGCATCATTTTCAGTAGCTTGGGAAATTCAAATGTCTCTCTTTTCAATATCTCCCTCTGCAGAATTGCGAAAAATTTCCACTTAGGTTTTTGTTTTGATCTACATCGATCTCAACGATAACAGAATTAGTCTTCTTATGTCCGGGTAGCAATATGCACCTTGTTATTGATCAGTGTGTGCTTCTTTTATCTTTTTCTTTGGAAATACTTACTCCGCTTGTTTTTTTCATGCATAAATCTACTTTTGCTTCATTCTATCGCAGTGAGTTTAATGGTTTTTGTAGTGCTCAAGTGTTTCCTGATTTCCCGTTTTCTTTCAAATTTCCATGTTACGATCATCAGCGTTCAGTCCAGTATGGTTGAAAACTGAACGTTGCGCATGTCTCAGTGAAACTTTTTGCACTTAGGTGAACTCTGGATAAAGATTGCAGAGTCGTATCTGGACAAGGGTTCTAGTTTTGTATTGAGTATCAAATGCGCCCTAGAGAGGGCTGGCATGAGGTGCCTTTTTCATGTTTTAAGAAACGAACTCCATAGACTCAAAACACGACATGACCTATGACGCGATCATGAATGGATCAAACACGAATCACAAAAAGTAATGGAACAAAACATTGAAACAAAATTGAACAGAGAACAAGAACTAAAGAAGTTCGTCTCCGACTTAGCGGCATGCTGTGTCCGGCGTGCACCATTGCGCGCTTGGAGCAGGCTTGCCGCCGTCATACAAAATATTTGAAGGGCTGTAACTAGACGGGGAGTGAGGAGTTTGGGGAGATCTGAAAACTCAGTTCAGAGTTTTTAATGTGGAACAAAGTTATGTTAAACTTGTGGAAAAATTATGTGAAGGAAAGGAAATTTATGACTTTTCACAGCCTCCTCAGGAGGGACCGTAGATTCGCCCGCAGGAACGATTACTTTTGGCTTGGAGCAGGAATCTTCCGTAGAGCACCTTATCCTTCCAACGCTGATTTTGGGGATGTGTTTGCCAAATAACTCAATGTTGCGTCTTGCAACAATCTCCGTATCAAGCCTGCCGCCACTTTCTTTGGTCATGATATGCACTGACTTATATCAGTGAAGTTTTTGCGCTCGGATGTTCTACACAAACAAAGTCATGGAAATGTTCGAGACTTTACGGCTAACACTTTTTTGCAGACGCTCTTGCCGCGTCTGTCATTTGAGCGGACTTTTTAAAATGCCATGCTTGGCAACAGAAATCTATCCGAGAATATTTGAATTGGCCACAAATTTGTGCAAGTTGTGTGCATTATCAAACTCTCTGCCAGATAAACGTGGAACAAAGATTGATTTCATGAGGGCATCGCAATTCAATGTATAAACACTAAAGCATGAGCAATAAGAAATACATCGCAGCGCTTTATTGTTCCGAAAAGGAGAACATTTCGCAGTCAAGCTCTGCCATGATTTGCTTTGTAGTATTAGATTTACTTGAATCATTCACGCCTGTTGTAGAATCAACTTTTCTCCTTTTGGTGTAAGGCACATTTGATACAACAAACTTGTATTGTGGTCCCAATCCTCATATTTCATGTCACCCAATAATTTACAATGCAGATTTTCAGACTTGAGAAGAGCATTGTTTCAGGAAACAATTTTGTGCCAAGTACCAAAAATTGGGTATGATTGATTCTACTGACGTTTTATCATGTTCTTGTAAATCTGAAACACTGCAAGGGCTGACATGAAAACCGGGGGCATAGTTCAAGTTTGTTGAAGGTGACGTTGCAATTTTTATTGCAAACGGTTTCGGTTAATGGTGCGCACATTTTCGACAAACTAAGTCGTAAAACCTAAGCATCGGCATTCCAGATTCTTTTGCAAACTTATATTCTTGGCGAGCTTTCAAAAATGAAGTACACTGGTCTTTTTCCCCGCTTACATTTCTGTGACCGTACCGTAGTAGAAACTCGCCAAGATTATCATAAATCTGACTTTTTCTCAAGTATATTTGTATGTATATCGTCGTCTCCCCGGCGTACGTTGGGCGGAGCATTTGCGGACATCTGAACGCGTTGGTAACTTTTCAAACCTCTACTGCAAAGTATGGTTCTTTGTACTCTCTAAACTGCCACGTGTATATGCTGTTGTCATACGTGGCAGAGTTGGTAGCGAGAGATTACAAAAAACAATGCCTGCAGTAGAGGGTTTACAAGTCCAACAACGTGTTCAGATGTCCGCAAATGCTCCGCCCAACGTACACCGGGGAGACGACAATATTTGAATAAGGCAAATTCGTTTGGATTACAAAAAGTAAAAATTTTTCAGTGAAAAGGAGAGAGTTCTGTGCATCTGAAACTTGGATTAGCCTTTCAGGTCCAAGCAGCATGATGTATGGTGACATCTACAATGTATCCCAAAATAATGTGCACACCGTATGATCGTTAATAACTGTCTTGCCTTCATGTCTTCTTGAAGAGGGCTGTACAAATTTGACGGAGCTGAAAAAACAACCACTTCTCAAGAGCGAAGGCCATTTATGCTCATACACTGCAAACTAGGCATGTGCATATCATTAAAAAGAATAACAACCTCGACAATAAGCTCTCAACATGGTTAATATATATTTATCTCCTTACCTTCGTACCTGAAATTTTTTCAACACAGCAATTCGACTTTGACAAAAGCACAAAAGAACAAATCTTGGCCGCTCTCGAGAAGTCACAGCAAGAAGACGACGATCAACCGCTGATCAGTGCGCAACATTCACAATTAGAGACAAACTACGATGTCAAGAAGCTGGTACAATCGTAGTTTCCTAGTGCCACCTTTTTTGCAAGAATTTCGCTTATAGGCAGACTCCCCAATAGTCAAGGCATTCAATGAAGCTGATAAGAGACGGTTGTCCAGATCGAAAAAGTGATATCTAGTAAAGAGAAAAGAAAAAAGCAAATCAAACTTTTATGTACAAGTTCAAACCGCATTAATAAAGAATTTCGTACTTGATGCTGATAGTAATGGAGACTTAGAGCTTGAGTAACTCATCTTATGCTGTAACTCTGCGCGGTTTCCCAAAATCAGTTTCCGCTGGCGATACCCATTTGTCCAGATTTGCCTGGACGCCGCTTTCAAAGAAAGTGGCTCGGCAAGCTTGATAAGGAGATTACAGTTGCAGTAGTAGAGTTGCAAGACGCAACATTGAGTTATTTGGCAAGCGCATCCCCAGTCAGCGTTGGAAGGATAAGGTGCTCTACGGAGGATTCCTGCTCCAATCCAAAAGTAATCGTTCCTGCGGGCGAATCTACGGTCCCTCCCTCCTCAGGTGGCTGTCCATGTGGCTGGAAAGCCACCCAACTCCGAAAAAGTTTGCCAAACCCTCAGTTCACATAAGTTTTTCATATTTTTTTTCTACACATAAGTTAGTTTCTGTCCTAACTCCCTTGCTCATCTACACAGCAAGTTTGGTGTCATTTCATTTTCTCTTCGCTGTAAGCAAGGTTTCTGTTGATCTCGGGGCAGGTTTTTGAATTCACGCGCTTAACTGGCGGATCTGTTGAAACAGGAGTATGGTTTTTTGTAGTAATGGAATCGGTAAGGAATGACAATCTGCGTCCTCCATAGAGAATGGGTGACATAAGAGGGAGAAAGTATTGTGGGGGAAGGGGAGGGGGAGGGGGTTCCGTGAACGATATCCCCCTTGTTTTTTTTACTCCGAAACGATATTCAGCTTGCACCGTAAGCCACCTATGCCGAGCCCTGGCCCTATGTCGTCCCTTAACTTCGCTTTGCGGGATTTGGCATCCATTCCTTTTGTTCGCTTCACGCTCTTGTAGGAGGTTCAGTAGCTACTAAATGAGCGAACAAAGTGTGATACAGTATCGTCGATTCGTTGACTGTACGGACTGGACATAAGCGGAGCACGCGCCGCGAGGTAAAACGCTTGCTCCAATACAAACTCGCCATCGTTAAAATCGTGCTCTCGCAACATTTTAAAGGTAGTGTCCGGGCAAAAACTCGATTTTGAGATTTTGTGCTTACCCGGACCTATCTGCTACGCTGAATCCGAAAATCCATACTGGAAAGCGCGAAAACGGCGAAAAAGGGCTCTTACGCAGGAGGGAAATCAAAAGCGGACGGGGTCTTCCCCAGGGTGAATTCACGGTCCCAGCTCCCGGACCGCCCACTTTTGATTTCACTCCTGCGTTACCTTTTTCGCCGTCTTCGCGCTTTCCAATGCGAATATTCGGATTCAGCATAGGGAATAGGCCCGGGTAAGCACAAAATCTCAAAATCGACTTTTTGCCCGGACACTGCCTTTAACGGCGCCGCGCGCGGTCCGCAGCGGTTGAGCAGTCCATACGGCCACGAATCGACGATAGTTTTATTGGGCTTCTCCAACTGGTTTTTCGGTATTTTTAAGAGCTTTTAAAAAGTCTTCACTTTTGAGAAGTCTTGTCCGCGTCATACGCTGTAAATCTTCTCTATTTGAAAGATTCAGAAGTCTATTATGATTCAACACTGTTACGACACATGCGAAGCATTTCATGTGAAGTCAAAACATGATACCGCATAGTTTCTATGCACAAGGCTTCAAAATAATTTACTAGTCTCAACAATGTTGACGTGACGCATCAAATATGTCGGAATTCGAATCCATACAACATTATCGTTTTTTCTTTGTCTGAGAAGAATAGATTTCCATATCACAAAACGTCGGGGATCGAACTTGAGACGAACCCTGTTCTATGGATCATGGAAGTAGTCTCTATCATAGCATTGCCAATCTTTGGACGGGTTTGGTTGGTATGACTGGTTATAGGAACTTTCATTTGATTGGAAACATTCTGTTGGCTGGTGATCATACACTTTTTTCATTCGCAAACTGAGGTGATGCCTGATCACTTTGAGTGGATGAGGTGCTGTAGACGATATAGTAAAGCACATTTTGTATTTCTGTGGACCATCTCAGCGATCGAAACTCTTTATTGTAAAGCTGTATACAGGAATTTATTGGATATTGTATGTCGTTTCAATGGTAAATAATCACTGTGATTAGTGCAACTAGTAAGATTAGTTGTGTTCATTTTCGCCTTCTTCATCGTTTTGTTTTTGTTTAACGCAGGTGAAGTGAATCAACGCCCAGCTCGTATTTCTATCTTCCGTCAAACCATGCTTCTAAATTGCAAATATTATGGGGAAGTCTGCATTGAGATACAGCACACCTCATTATATTCATCAAGCTCTTCACAATATAGGCGATCGCCTGGCTCCCAGGTTTTAACCAGCGCGCCATTAGTGAGCTCCCACTCTACCTGAAATGACCCTCTGACTATTCCTGAATAGGTAGTCGGTAATGTGCATAAATAGGTTACCAGGTATACCCATCTGCTGTGGCTGATTACGTCGCTTCCTATGAGATTGATGGGAATTTCATTACGTCGAAGGAAAGCTTCTTCGAAGCTAAAAATAAGCTGGAATGCTTGAAGGACTGGGAATCCCTCACGGCCATCTGAATCTGACCTGATATGGTCCAAGATTGCCGAGATTCTTAGACGATCGTCTTGCGGCATAACGAGCGAGTAGGATCAAATAAGTGAACCTTACTCCGATTTGCGAATGAATGAAATGTATGTTTACACGTTTATAGAACATGCCTATTCGCATCAGAACTGTTGTTTTAAGTCATTCGGTAAGATACAGACGATCTCTCCTGTGAGTCTGTGATCTTCTACTGTTTGAACAGAAGAAGTGTGGGTTTGTGGATCAACACCACTACCTTTGTAAAAGTTCTGGCGTCATTTGAAAATCAGATGCTTCTCGCATACTACATAGGTTTGAGAAAATGTTTTGATGGATGAAACAGAGCAAGGCAATAAAACTTTGACCTGCTATGCTTATACTGCTCGCATTTTTTGAAAAAAGACGCAAAGTGCATGTGACATCACCGCAGCGCTGCCATATCTCGCTATCTCGCTTCAGAGTGGAACTCTTAATTCAAGGGCACTATTCGACTCAGCTTAACGCGGCGCATCCTCTGACATATATAGGTTGTACCAACCAGCATCCGTTAAGCGCTGGTATGTCTTGCGAGAACGCACGGTCGCTTGCGACGTGCTCTCGCGCGTAACAGAGTTCGCACGCGTCATCCGCATCATCGCGAGCTGCCGCAGGCGCGACGTCGCATAACCGATGTTGGTTGGTACGGCCTGTAGAAGTGCCCGCTTGGACACAGTAGTAGGATTCCACGATTCGTTTCAGATTTTTCTTACGGTGGATTACTCAGTGTGCTTATTCAGTGCACTCACCGGGCAGCTACCGCAGCAAAAAATCTGACCTCTTAGTGTGTCCAAGTGGGAAGTCTATACAAGGTATCCCAAAAGAATATGCTTACTGTTTGATCGTTGATAGCTCTATTGCCACGAAGTCTTCCGAGAAATTTTATATACCATTTTGTAGAGCTGGCTTCAACTTAGATTTACAGCATAAAGCGTATCGCCGATCTCTCTCCGTTACTGTAGAATTGCGGTAGGATCTTTGAAGAGGGCTTTGAGCCATTGGAGAGCCATATTTTGCCTAAAGGAAACGGCGACCTGAAAACTCTCACACTAGGCTAATCAAAGTTGCTGATTTTAACTATGAAGTTTGCGTCTCATCTGATGCTTCCTTGAAAAGTTATGGCAGGAAGCAGTGGCAAACGGTATTTCGATGTTCCTAAAAAACAGTTTCCACCGCTTAGAACGCTTCACAATCTTGTACAAAGTTGAGTATTGAACTCAGCGTGCATGAAAACTATCACTTTTGTTATTTTTTGAAACAGCAGCTTTTCACGGTGACGAAATGTGTTGGAATTTCCTGCCATAAATCTACCGTAAAGAAGACCGATCGGTGATTCGCTCCGTGCTGTAATTTTAAGCTGAAACTAGCTATATAAAATGGCACCTAATGCTTTTTGAAAGACTTCATGGCAAGAAGTTACTAGCGAAACAGTAGGCACATTTTTTTTGACACCCTGTAGATCGGAAGATGCGCCGCGCCAAGCTGAGTCGAATGGTGTCCTTGGATTGAGAAATCGTCCACTCTGAAGCGAGATATGGCCACGCTGCCTGATGTCACCTGAATCGGGCGACTTTACGCCCTTTTTTCACAATATACGAGCGGTATTGTAGAGTTGACAAAAATTTGGTGTGTGCACCACTCTAACAATAAAGCAGAAACTCTCGATCACAACTTGATATTACCGCCTTTAGCTTTTGCCGTCATAACCGACGACGTCCTTCCTCCACGCACTGATTAATATTTCCCGAATTTTATTTTACAGATGATTTGTATTTGGAATTTCTTGTAAGTATTTCAGTCAGCTTCCTATAATAAGTCACTAGCACAATTTTATACACATGAAGTAACTTTCAGCCCCTCTCGCCTTCTGCTTCCCGGTCTGCCGCTGCTGTTTCCATATAATATTGTGCAGATGTTCTTGACCAGATGTTCTATGAGCACTTCATCCGCACTGTCGTTTTAGTTTCATTAGAAACTCTCAGTGGAACCCTTTCTACATGAAATGCTCAATCCGATTGCATGTGAAAGTTTGTAATCTTATGCCTTTATCTCGCTGTAGCTTTGTTAACACGTTTCGGACCGGTGCTGCACATGGTGCAGCACGCTGCTTTGAGGGATCTTTCTGGTATTTGCAGAAGGTTTCCTTTTAGTCTGAAGTTGTTAAGTTAAAGGTCTAACCTCCTACTTTTCAAATGATTCTGTATAGTTGTGCCGCCGATATTTGTTTAGGAGATATGAGCACAAATCGAACAACAGTTGCAACGAAGTGCGGCGACGCGAACGACGCGTGCGACGTCGCAACTTTCCTTTGCTTTGATATCAAGGAGAAAAACCGTAGTTTTGATACTGATGTATACCGTGTCCAACATAGATACTTTTGAATACTATTAGAATCTGAGTTCTTGTTCCTATCTTTCAAGAAAGCACAAAAGTCCCTCTCAAGCGACAAAATTCAAACACTTCGATTTCACTCAGAACTTTGGATATGGAGCTTATCTGACATGCTGATTACAAATGTGGCCCATAGGCTGCGAAATAAGGTCCCTTTGTAGGCTAACGGCTGAAAGTACACTCTTTTTCGCCGCGCGCGATTTCGCGGTCCGAAACGTGTTAAGGAACTATATGCGCCGTTAGTGCTTTTCTCTCTTTTGTCATGCTCAGTCTCATTGAAGACCACTGACATACTTTGTGAACTCTGGGTCTCTGGTCTGGTCGTTCTAAATCCTGTTTCTAAAGTAAATGTATAGTGAAGGAACTTGCATTTTGGGAGTTTTATCGAAGCGACTTCTAAGGAGATTCTCCAGTATCTGAGTATGGATGCTCGTAATAGCTCCAGTCATGCACAAACGAACTATAACTACTCACGTCGCCTTGTAGATCACTCTATTAATTTCATACAAACTAAACAGCTGTTCTTTTGTGAAGCCAGTAATATAGAGGAAAAATGGACAGCGAGTGAAATGATGATAGTTTTGCAAGTGCGTTCATTCATAGGTAGAACACCAGAAGAAAAATGTGTGCTAGTTTATAGATCATCCTGAAACAGATGGAAAGTTTCACCACAAGTGAGAACTGATATCAAATCACGTAATGCACAACTTTCTGTTAGCTTCAGGTAACAAGTGCACATGAAAGTGAGTAGTTAAATTTTGCAAAAATTGAGTGGCGTTAAGCTCTTGCGTTGCGTCCATTGTCAAATCACTCTCCAACTTCTTTGTGGATTTTCTCCGTAAGGGAAGTGGTGTTAAGAAAGCTATCAATTTAACATGGTATTCTCATAACATTTTGAAAGCGTAAAAGCTAACATAACATCTCCAAAAACAGCGATGTCCATGGGTATTTTCTCCCACTCGTCATGGACGTGGGATAATCCTCCTCGATGTGATCCGTCCATGGTTTCAGTTTTCGAGGAGTGACCGTAAAGGAAGTTCATTACAAATTGTTTCCCAAGTTATTCGTTGTAGTGTACATAGACTGATTTGCAGGTGAGCCTAATTATGACATTATCAAGTTTCATTTACCAGTCAAAAGTATAGCAGTGAGTTTGAATCCTATCCATGCGTATCTTTTTTTTCGGCAGCCAATCAATAGTCGCTTTGAGCTCGTTAAACTTGTTTACTGTACTAAATATAAGATGATACGATTGATGGTATAGGCTCAGTTCATATTGCAAGTTCGTCAGATGCACCGCTGTCTTGATTTACATTTATTCAAAGTTGCTTAAAGCTCTCTTAGCAGGCTTACGTTTGTCTTTGTCTCAGTGGTCAGTTCGTATATTGCGCACTTCCTGTAGTTGCATTGACAAACAATAGCTATTGGATACTGCTCTTGTTAGTTTTTGCCCCTTCTTTTCTCTATTAGTTGGTACTAAACCTACCGCCAACACGGCTATAGGCGATTCATCGCACGCAGAGACAGGTCGCCGCTGCGGACGTTGTCGGCATCTCTCAAAACTAACGCACTTTCATTCCTCTAGGCTAGAGGAATGAAAGAGGCTCTAGCCATGTGCTTCTCCCCATTAAGTACAGTGAGGTTGGCTTATAAATAATTTAGATCGGTTTTGCGGCTCCTACGGATGCTGCAAACATATTTTTGTCAGGCGTTCGGTGTCTCTGGAAAGAGCACTTCAATGAGCATTGGAATGTAAATGCTGTTTGAAAAGAATCTATTTCCCACTGGAAGAAAGGCGCAAAGAAGTAACGAATTCCAGTTTTCTCACTGTGCGTAAATGTGGGAAGACTTCGATTTAACTAAGGAATATCAAAATAGCAGATCACAAAATCCAATCGTTATTCGCTAAATGGAAAAATCTTGGTTGTATCCGAATACCAACTAACTCCTCTCTGCATCCATTACAGCACGAAAACGAAGTTTGAATCAAGGAGGTAAGCTTTCGGAATTTAGCCATATTGGGGCAGAACTATCCTTTGCTGACAAAGTTTCTGAGTAGAAGTAGTTGTTCTGAGTAGAAGTAGTTTGTGATGGTAGAAGCTTTGAACTTGTTTCCCTCAATAAGTCATAAATAAAAAAAGGGATATTTGTACGAAAAAAACGAAATTATTTTTATCAACCTAATATCTTCGCAGGCAACAACGTCCAGTCTCCGCTTATGAGTTGCCTCTATTTATGCTGTTGTACGTAATGACTGCTGAGAGGAGACTGTACGTTTGGATGGGTTTTATCAACAAATGTACAGTCTGCCCCAATCCTAACCAGGCCAAATTCGGCATGGCGGGAGTCCGCGCCGCGAGAGTTTCGCGCCACATTTGCGGCTAGCTAGTCTGCTCTGTCCTCGATCTCTTCACTCTCTGCGACAGCGCGCGTATGCAGCGCAATCCCCTAGCGCTGCGAGCGCGCAAATTCAGCCGGCGGTTCGGCCTGATCCCGATTGGGGCAGACTGTACTACCAGTGGCGGTGAGATTCCCGTTCGGGAGAGGGGGCGACAAAAATGTCTTAATGAAGGTGCATGGCGTTATACACGCGCTCCAAATGCTTTCTTGGGATGCTTCCTTAAATTTTTGTCAATTAAGTAGGAACATTGTACCTATTTCGAGATTTCCTAACAAAATCTATGCGGATCTGTATTTTTTCCGTGGTGAAAAACAAAAGCAGAACCGTAAGATATCTGTCGCAAGCTATCGCTTGGCGTGAGAGCGTGCTCTGCACGCAGTAGGGAAGCAACAGCTATCCACACCGCAGAGAATGGCGTGGTGTGGAGTTCCTCACTCTCAAATCGACGCAAAATCATCTGCATGGTGATCCGCGTCGATCCGCGCCGCTCTGCCACTCTCTGGGTGGGGTTCCCCGGAACCCGGTTAGCAAAATAATCATTGAAGAACCAAAAAGCCAAGTAAAGCCCTCATTGTTAACCCCCTAGAACGTGACTTTCTCCCAGTAAGAGAGAGAGAACTGCCATACTGTTCATAATAGGGTAGTATTTGAATAACAACACAGCCAAGTTTGGAACTTTTAACAATGATGAAATCGAACTCATGGCGGATGTGCTCTCGTAATATCATACTTTACACTTTTATTAATAGTTTAAATTCTTTTCATCTATCTAGGGAGATAACTGATATTTTTTCAGCAGATGCTGCGACAGACAACCGTTATCGATTTTTTGTCACTCAGTTGCGCTGCAGGTCAATTTGTGCGGAACTAATTTCTCATTCGGAATATCCCCTAGATCCCCGGAATATCCCCCGTTCCAATACTTAGCCAGGTATTGCTGTATCAGAGAATGACTATTCAGAATGCTTTTGAGACGATAAAAGTCAAAGCATATATTTTCTTAATTTCAATCAGCGTTTTCGGTGCTAAAGCTTTTTTAAATAAGTTTGGGTGGATTGAGAAGTTCCAACATCTCCTAATCAAATTTCTCCCATATGCAGATCAGAAAAAGCGAAACGTATGAAACTATTAGTGAAGTAATACATATTTTCTTTTTTTCAGTCATACATATCACACCCGCTTTACTCTTAATGTCTCGTTTACTCTTTGCAACTATTATCAGAGCAGCTCTTCCATTGAAGTGAAATGGAAATGAAAAATAGGTGAAACAAGGGTAGGTAAAAATTAGGGGTTGAAGTTCCGACGATTATTCGAGCGACCATCAAGGATTTCGGCAGCAGCATTACCGCTAGAAAGAGAGAATTTTCTGCATCGAGCACTATCTAGAGCATTTCTCTATCATCACTCTGAATATTTTAGGATAAACTCAAAAACGATACGAACTTTCGGACCGACCCAATATGATAAGCATGCTGAGATACTGGGAGGGATTGCTTACCGAAGATCGTTCCTTATTCGGTGAAAAAATACAAAACTATTTTATTCTGTGCTGCGGCATTTATCATGTGAGTTTCTGCAAGATGTAAGATGCAAAAAGCTACCGTTTACTCAGATATGTAGTAAGCAGCAGAATTTCAAATAAGGTAATATTAGTGCTATGTACAAGCTTATTACTTAATCGAGAAGACGTGATACGACTACCAGTTATCTCAATATCATTTTGAAGCATTCACCATGCTAAAACCGAATCCGAGCATCAATATTGGCGGAAGTCCAAAATCTTTTTTTTTCTAAATTCTCCCGCTGCAGAACTGCAAAAAATTTCCACTTAGGTTTTTGTTTTGATCTACATCGATCCCCAACGACAACAGCATTAGTCCTCTTATGTCTTGGCAGCAAAATGCACCTTGTTATTGATCAATGTGTGCTGTCTTTTATCTTTTTCTTTGATACTGCTTACTTCGCTTATTTATTTCTATGCACTGTAAATCTACTTCTTTGCTTCTCACAATCGCAGTGACGTTGATGTTTTTTGTAGTCATTTCATGTTCATGCATTTCCTAATTTTTCCGTTTTCTCTCAAATTTCCATGTTTCGGTCATCAGCTTCTCGAATATGATCGAAAACTGAAAGCCGCGAAAAACAACATTGGTTCCTATGTTATAAAAGATATGCATGGAGTTTAAAAATTGTGTTTCAAGGCGAAGATCGCAGTACTTGCTAGTTCTATGGATATTAGGAATTAAAAAACATGGCAGTTTCCTAGACTTGGAAAGTAAAAAATTTGGTGCAAACTGCTGAAAATGTCTCATTGAAACTTTTTGCACTAAAGAACTCTGGATAAGGATTTTAATTTTGAGTTTCAAATGCCCTCTAGGTCTTCACAATTTCTTTACGGGATTTGGCAATCATTCGAACTTTTTGTTCGTTTCACGCTTTTGGAAGAGGTTCACAGCTATTAAAATGAGCCAACAGAGTGTGATACAGTACATTTATTGGGCTTCTCCAATTGGTTTTCAGTACACTTTTGCGAAGTCGTGTCCGCGTCATATGCTGTAAATCTTCTGTATTTTAAATATCCATTTCGTGCGCAGTTTGGGGCGCACTTGAAAACGAGAACTATGTAGATTCTAATTCCAAAGACTGCATGAATCACAAAAAAAAACATTGCTAAGAAAGTGGAAAAAAGCTTCATTGAATGACGCCTGATTTGCTCGTCAGGTGATGTTCCGTGAGGTTTGGGTTGATCGAATTTACATATGGTTGACTTGGTTACATCATAATTGTAGAAATTTGATAAGTAATGCTGAAAACATTGCATTTGAGTTCGTTTACTCTTTCCACGTCTATTAAACCCCAAAAAGTGAAATAGAGACTGCTGTTTCTGCACATGCAACACATCCTGATGTTCTTCCTTGAAAATTTCCATATCGCCGTTATCTCTCCGCCGGAATATCAAAGTTGTGTATCAAATGTACAATACCGATCACATTCTTTGAAAAATAGACGCGAATGTAGGCGGACTTACGCGACGGTCGCATGAGTGATGTGACGGTCGCCGCCTAATGTACGGACATCACCGTCGGGTGGCCATATCTCGCTTCAGAGCGCACGAATTCTGAATCCAAAGCCACCATTCGAGTCAGCTCGGCGCGAAGCATCCGATATATGTGGGGGTACGATGTCTTCGATATAATATGTTTCCAATTTTCTCAAATTCTTCTGCGGAGCTCCTTTCGCGAAGATGTGAAGCAGCGCCTGTCCAATATAGAAGTTTACACTAAGCACTGTTCGGTAATACTGTTTTTGTAGATTATTGTGCGCTAAAAAGGCTCAGACTTCTTTCCAAGGACATAGAAGCATTGGTGAATTCTGGAAAAATCAAGCGTCTTAAAGTTCTACGTCTTGAAGTTCATAACTTCCTTCGGAATAAGTATATTTTGAATCCGAAAACAGCGCTGTGCTCAGCTTATCAAGGCGATCTTCTGGTATACAGTAAGCCTTTGATAATCCAAATTCAGTGTTCTTGAGTCTCTATGCGGACGTCTTTTCGCGAAGGTGTAAAGCAGAGAGCATTGTCCCGAGGAAATTATAGCAAGGATTTTTAGATAGTACTTTTTCTGTAGATTATGATGCGCTAAATAGTAGCCGCAGATTTCTTTTCAATGGAAATAGAAGGGCTAGTGAATTGTGGAAAAATATTGTCTCTTGGAAAAATCTGGAAAAAGGAACTGTCCTATCGAATGGTGCGTGACTCAGGCTCCAGTCTATAAAAGTCGCTGAGTTATGAGCTTAGGAAAACACGTCCTCGTGCATTCTGCCCAAAATGTAAAGATCGTATATTTCATCGGAATTCCACCGTGAGTGCTTGTATGACACCCGCACTGCGGATATTGTGTTCGCTTCGCCCAATTACTCCCACTGTATTGTATATAGTGGTTGCGTGTGCTTCATGCCCAATTGAATATCAAAGCCATTTCGTGGCTAGAACTCAAACCACCAAATCTAACACAATAAAGAGTGGCTCGGCAAATCTCAACCCAGTCAAATTTGCGCTTACCTGGGGTTATTCAATGCGCTGATTCGAAAATCCACTTTTGAAAGCTTGAAATCGGCGAAAATAAGCGTTTTTTAATGCCCTTCCCTGCTTTGGAACTAGACGAGTGGAGCAAGGCCGATGACGCTAAATCGTCAGGACCCAATAGTTATAGCGTTGCGGCGGGCAGCCTCCAATGGTGAGAAGGAAATTGCCAACTCGTCGAGATGCGTGTAAGATTGGCCTGCGCGTGTAAGTTTGAGAGCGATTTTCTCGGCAGGGAAAGCATGCTGTGCAACACCGGGATTGCACTGTTTTCATACCTGGGCGATAAGGAACCTACGGCGTTAAAATCCTGAATCGCTGGATCTTGCCGATCCGCTGCCTTTAAGGATGAGAAAAAGACTTGGTAAGCGTGTCGTACAAGCACTCACGGTGGAATTTCAACAAAATATGCGATCTTTACATTTTGGGCAGAATTTATGAGGACGTTTTCCGTAGGCTCGTAACTCGGCGATTTCTACAGACTGGAGCCTCAGTCATGCACCATTCGATAGCACAGTTCCTAGTAAGTTTGACACCCAATAGCAAGCAGGCAAGGTTTCTGACAGATACGCGAGAGGGGCAGGCGAATTTACGCACTTTCGCGATTCAGTTACAGTTCCCTCGCCATCTGCAAAAAGAGCCTGTGCTCGACAGAGACCACCCTTCATAAACAGCGTGTCCGAAAAGCTCTATAAGCGAAATTTCTATACAATCTAAGATCATCAACATTTTGACCAAAATGCACCGGCGAGCTTCAGAGCGTGAAATGAGAAAAAATGAAATAACCCGAACATCTCGGAAAACTTGCTCATAGAGGTCATCTGACTGCTGATTTCGAAACTCACATCTGCTTAGCAATATAGATTCGTGTTCTAGGGGCTATGACGAGTAGAATATGGGCGACAAGATTTTTCCACAAATCACCTGCCATTCTCTTCTATCTCCTTTGGAAAGAAGTCTGCGGCTGCTTAACGCTCCATAGTCTACGAAGAAAGTGCTATCGAACAGTTTTTGCTGGAATCTACTAGGGCACTGCGCACTGCTACATACATTTGCGTAGAGATATGCGCAGAAAGATTTAAGAATACTAAAATCGGAATATCAGGGACGTGCTGTATATCGAAAGATCCGCCTTGATATGAGGTCGATGATTTTAATTCCGAAGACTGTACAAATCAGAAAAAGAAACATTGCTAAGAAAGAGGAAAAAAGCTTCATTGAATGACACCTGATTTGCTCGCTAGTTGGTGTTCCGCGAGGTTTGGGTTGATCGAATTTACATATGGTTGATTTGATTATATCATAATTGTAGATTTGAGAAGTTACCTCTGATTGCTAGAAAACTGCATTGCATTTGAGTTCGATTAACCCCTGCAAAGAATGTGAAATAGAAACTGCTGTTCCTGCACATGCAACACATCATGATGTTTTTCCTTGAAATTTCCATATCGCCTTTATCTCTCCGCCGGAATATCAAAGTTGTGTATCAAATGTAATGCAAAGCTTGATTTCTCGTCAAGAATTTTATCTTGTCGGTGATGATCATGGCTACCTTTGTTTACCTATTTTTGTTCCATGAGGTACACATAAGAAGTTTAGAATTGAGTTCTTGCTTTCTTTATCCTTCAACCATCTTCGAAGAATCGATCCCATGCGAAGCATTTCATTTGAAGTCAGGATAGGATACTACATAGTTTCTATGCACAAGCCTTCGAAATAATTTACTAGTCCCGACAATTTTGACGTGACGCATTAAATATGTCGACTCTTTTTCTGAGAAGAACAGACTTTCATATCACAAAACGTCGGGTTTCGAACTTAAGACAAACCCTTTCTATGAATCATGGAAGCAGTCTCCATAATAGAATTGCCAGTGTTTGGACGTGTTTGGTTGGTATGACTGCTTATAGATACTTTCATTTGAATGAAAACTTACTGTTGGCTGGTGATCATACAGTTTTGTCATTCGCAAACTGCGATGATGCCTGATCTTTATAATAGTTTGAGTGGATGAGATCCTGTAGACGATACAGCACACATTTTGTATTTCTGTAGAGCATCTCAGCGATCAAAATTCTTTATTAAAAATCTGTACAGAAATTTATTGGATGTTGAATGTCATTTTGTTATAATGGTCTTTAGTCTTCTTGCAACTAGTAAGATTAGTTGTGTTTCTTTTCGCCTTTTTCATCGTTCTCTTCTTCTTTAACGCGGTAGAAATTTACCCCATCGTTCTCTTCTTCTTTAACGCGGTAGAAATGTACCAACGCCCAGCTCGTATTTCTATCCTCCGTCAAGCCATGTATCTAAACTGCAAATATCATTGGGAAGCCTGCAATGAGATAAAGCACACCTCATTGTATTCATCAAGCTCTTTACCACATAAGCGATCGCCTGGCTCCCAAGTTTGAATCAGCGCGCCATTAGTTAGCTCCCACTCTACCTAAAATGACGCTCTGACTATTCCTGAATAGGTAATCGGTAATGTGCATAAATAGGTTACCAGGTATACCCATTTGCTGTGACTGATTACGTCGCTTCCCATGAGGCTGATGGGGATTTCATTACGTCGAACGAAAGCTACATCGAAGCTGAAAATAAGCTGGAATGCTTGAAGGACTGGCAATCCCTCACGGCCATCTGGATCTGACCTGATATGGTCCAGGATTGCCGAGATTCTTAGACGATCGTCTTGCGGCATAACGATGACGAGTATGATGGAATAAGTGAACCTTACTCCGATTTGCGAATGAATGAAATGTATGTTTACTCGTTAGCAGAACAGGCCTATTCGCATCAGAACTGTTGTTATAAGTCATTCGGTAAGATACAGATGATCTCTCCTGTGGGTCTGTAATCTTCTACTGTTTGAACAAAAGGTGTGTGGGATTGTGGATGGTTGAACACCAGTTATCTTTGTGAAAGTTCCGGGGTCATTGAAAATCATATAGTTTCCCGCGTATACAGTACTTATTTTTTGAAAATGTTTCCATGGCAGAGCAAGGCAATTGAGGTTTTCCTAATAGAGTTGACAGAAATTTGGTATGTGCACCACTCTAACAATGAAGGCGAAATTCGTGCTCATAAGTTGATATATTAGGGCCTTTGGCTTGTTGACGTCGTAACCGACGACTTCATTCCTCCACGCACTGCGAAATATTTTTGGGATGTTTCCGAAAGTTTTTAGGGGTCCATTACTCCGAAATTTTTTTTTTACAAATGACTTGAATTACAAATTTTTTTTTCAAAAATTATTGCAGTTGACTAATAATACAAACAACAAGTCACTGGCACAGTTTTGTGACTCTAACTTCCAATCCCTCTCCTTACTCGCTCCTCGGTCTGCCGCTGCTGCTTCCATATTATTGTGTAGATGTTCTGGACCAGTTATCGTGCATTCCATTGGCAGACTGCAATGGGGTTTAGTTTGATTAGAAATATTCACTCTAACCCCTGTGCATAGAAAACAGCTCAATCCCACTGAGAACCTTTGAAGGTAATCTTGTTTCACTTCACAAGTGGAACTCTATTGAGCACTGTATATGTCAATTGTCCTTTCTCTCTCAATTTATTTGCCATTTGTTTCGCTTCATTGTGGTCCAGCGGCACACTTTGTGAACTTTGGATCTGTATCTCCTAGACCGCGTTTCAAAGCGAATAAGTGAAAATTTCGTAATTTGGGAAATGGAGCGGCGCGAGGAGGGGGATGCTTATATCTCAGTATGGATGGTTATAATTGCTCCAGTCATGCGAAAAGAGTTGGGACTAAATAGAGGTGACATCGCCATAGTCATTTCTTTTTTGTAAATAACTATGATGCTCTCTCATGAAACCAAGTAATGTAGAGAAAAGACAGAAAACGAATGAAATGATGATTTAGGCATGCGTTTGCTTAGGGGTATAACACCAGATAGAAAAATATGTGCTAGTTCATTGAAGATTATCCTACAACATATGGTTTTATGACAACTGACAACCGACTTGAAATCTCATGATGCATGACTTTCTGGATCTTTGTCCTAAGTAACAAGTGCATATGGGAGTGAATAGTGAGATTTAAAAAAATTTGAGTGGCGGTCAAGCTCTTGCAGAGGAAATGTTTTCGTCCATATTGATCCGAAACGATGATAGAGTTGGATCACTCACTTTTTCGCATCCAATTTCCCACTCTTGCTCTTTTTAGGCGTTCGATTTGAGGTTCTAGCTCTTTCTTCTTTTTTTTAAAGGTTTGTTTGTAGGACATGCGCAATATCATCTTCACGACTGCGATGATGCTGGTGCTTTTACAAAGTCATTTTGTACTGCTCCACTTTGTCAAACTATTATTTTATTTCTTTTACTAGTAATGTATGCTTGCAACCTCTAACCTCTGCTTACACTTCACTGTTCCGCCAATCCCTCAAAATCCTTGTATGTCCATTGCCAAATCACTCTTCAAATTCTTTGCTGATTCCTCCGTCAATGAGGTGGTGTGAAAAGCGATCTGTTCGAAATACTCGACTATTTAGGAAGCACTAGCTGGCTTACCCGACTCCGCCGTATGTTCCGAATAGAAAATTCCATTTCTTAACCGATCCGGACCAAACTTGGCACACATACACTTCGGGCCCCGGAGGGTGTCACAGTCCACTTTTCGTTATCGATCGATGTCGATTTTATCGATTTTTTGCAAATTTGAGCTAGGGGGCTGGAATTTGGCAGAGGGGTGTAATCGAGCATGCTTGAACCCCCCGTGGGGGTGATCAGCATGCTCGATTACCCCCCTGTGCCAACTCCCAGCCCCGTAGCTCAAATTTTGCAAAAAAATCGATAAAATCGATATCGATCGATGACGAAAAATAGCCTATGACACCCGCCGGGGCCCGAAGTGTATGTGTGCCAAGTTTGGTCCGGATCGGTTCAGAAATGGAATCTTCTATTCGGAACATACGTACACACATACGGACAGACAGACAGACATACAGACAGACATACAGACAAACAGACATTCAGCTTTATATATAAGATAAGAGCAAACGTGATATCTCCACAGATAGCATGAAGTCCATGGCATTTTCTTCTATCCGTGAAAGACACGGCAATTCCTCCAGAAGTGAACGTCCATGGTTTCGGTTTTCGAGGAGTGATCGTAAAAAGAAGTTAGTTATTACAAATTCCAGATTATTCTAGTTCATAGTATACACAAGTTAATTTGCACATGAGTTATTATGACATTATCGAGCTTCATCTGCCGGTCGTAAGAACAGCAATTTGAATCTTATCCATGTGCACCTTTTTCGACAGATAATCAATAATGGCTTTGAGTTCATTAAGCTTGTTTATTATAGTGAACTACAGGGCTCCTAAATTGCAGAGTCGTTTGCACCAGCGGTCGCGCGAGCGCGTCGCGCCCGTGCATTTTGCCGGCGCCGCCGCCATCGATCGAGACGGCGCCATTGATGCTCGGGCGCGACGCGGTCGGGCGACCGCTGGTGCAAACGACTCTGCAATTTAGGAGCCCTGTATATCGGATATGTAGGCTTATTTCATACTGCCAATTCGTTGGATGTATCGGTGAGCCGACTCAATTCTGTTCTCCTGTTTTGAAGTTATCTTCGATTCGTTGACCGCACGAACTGCTCAAACGCTGCGGATCTCGCGCGGCGCGGCCAAATTGTCGCGAGAGCACGACTTGCACAATGATTTGTAGTGGGGCAAGCGTTCTACCTCGCGGCGCGTGCTTCACAGTGATGTCAAGTCCGTGCGGTTAACGAATCAACTATACTTATCAGGAAAGTGTCTCCACTTAAGGTGGCGAACTGTAATGAACCGCCTATCTTCAGATGCGCCCTGGTGAGCTGATTCCAAATCTACCTTCCCTATTAGTGATGCGATTCTTTGAAAAATGTTATGGACGTTCAAAAGTTCAAATTTGGAGGACATGCGGCGCCACGTCTTCAAAATTACTTGTTCAAAAACGCTCAATTGTGTTTTCGGTAAATATGAGCATTTCTGACATCAGCACACTCAATATCATCCTAGTCATACACTCCCAAGCTAGATTTTAAAGCACATTAAAAAACCTCACTGACTTCACACTTTTAATCGCTCATAACGTTTTCCAGAAAACCGCAATCGCAAACAAGGAAAGCAGGAATTAGCTCATCAAAATACATCTAATGATTTGCGGTTCATTCGAGTATGCTACCTCAAAGGCAGTGTCCGGACAAAAACTCGATTTCTAGAAAATCCACTTACCGGGGGTTATCCGCAACGCCGAATCCGAAAATCCCTATCAGAAAGCGCGAAAACGGCGAGAACATACGTTTTCCAAAGCCGCACAATTTGAAATTCGACGGTTCCCACCAAGGCAGAGACGCAGAGTCGCTGGGACCCCACATTTTAAAGGCAGTGTCTTACCAAAGTTGAGGTCGCGCAGATTTTCACATATTCTATTATAGAGACCTCTAAATAGGCCATTGCAACAAGTCCCACTCAATTTGACCCCCTCCACGCTGAGAAAAATTCACTCAAAGTGGTACGCGGAGAGCGTCTTGGTACGCGCGGACGACTGCTTCGGTCTCCCCCCTTACGCGTTTGAACATGTCCCTCCACTTGGCATTCACCTCCCTTGTGTTGCTGCCACTGTGGCTGAGGCTGAAGTTGGAAGGCACAACTCGTCCACGTTGCTTCCGCGGGGCCTCCAGAAAACGGGGCCTCCAGAAAACGGGGTTTTTGGGAACTACGTGCGATTTCAAGCCCATACAGTGCTAGACAGGGTCCGACGGGTTTGCAAAATGCAAAAATCTCGGCAACTAAATTTTGGTGAGACACTGCCTTTAACTGTGGCGGCATGCGTACTCTGCCGCAAAGCAGGAATTCGGACAGCTCGGAGGACCCCGCCCCAAGGCGTAAGTTTCCCCACTTTCTGGTTGTTTTTCTTGCTTTAGGATGGATGCTTTATGACGTCGTACTTGAGCGATGTTGTGTCTGAGGGAGGCCACTCTCACATGGCACTGAAAACCCTATCCCAAAACCCCATCTTGCCCGGACACTGCCTTTAAGTTGGGATCGTTCCCTTGTTAGAGCTCTCTAAGCAAGAGCTTACGCTTATACTCGTCTTAGCAGTCGGTTTGTGTAATAGCACATTTTCTATACTTGCCTTACTAACGATGACCATCGGATACTGCACCTTCACTTTTTCACCTTTCCAGTCCTATAACATCGGTAGTAAGCAGGGACAAGTAAGGGGTGTGGCACACGATCGCTGGTTACGACCCCCCCCCCTGATTGCTGTCTTAATAAGACCCCCCCCCTGAACCATACACTTAAGATAGCATTACTTGAAGGCCCTGTCAAACATAATGGGCAACATACCCATAATTAGCATGTCAAATAACCCCTGTAGACAAAGTGTGAGCGAATTCTGAAGATTCAAGATACTAGGCTACTCAAGTGAAATGGTCAAATTCCAACATGGTTAACTTTGTTTCAAAGGTGAATTAGCTATTCGTTTTTGCACTCAAGACAAAGCACTACTCCTTCATTGTCCATCTCAGGAATCCCGCTTCAGAAGACCTCCAAACTGTGGAATTAGAAGCCAACCAAAATCTCGTTTTTCCCATTTTTCGCTTTTGATCGCTGTGCTTTCACCAAATATTACCAAAAGCGAAAAATGGGAAAAACGAGATTTTGGTTGGCTTCTAATTCCACAGTTTGGAGGTCTTCTGAAGCGGGATTCCTGAGATGGACAATGAAGGAGTAGTGCTTTGTCTTGAGTGCAAAAACGGATAGCTAATTCACCTTTGAAACAAAGTTAACCATGTTGGAATTTGACCATTTCACTTAGGTAGCCTAGTATCTTGAATCTTCAGAATTCGCTCACACTTTGTCTACAGGGGTTATTTGACATGCTAATTATGAATAGGATACGAATATCATGTTATCACTATTACCAGATTACCCAACTACGACCCCCCCCCCCCTTTTGACTCCTCAATACGACCCCCCAGGTGTGGCGTGCCGCACCTCACGCTTGACCCTGGTAGTAAGTCTACCGCTACAGACTATTTAACAACATTTAACATGCAGAGACAGGTCGCCATTGCGGTCATTGTCGCCGCCTCTCAGATCGAATGCACTTCCACTCCTTTTACGGTGTGCTGTTTATATCTAAAAAAGTACTATCTTTAGAGGCAACAGTGTCCAGTCTCTGCGTACGATGAAGGGTCTTTACCTATGCTGCAAACATTAGAAATGATACACTTACACAAAATGGCTGGGAGGACGACTGTACGTTTGGATTACTTCTATTCAAAAAACATGTACAGATATACATACACATCATTGGCGTTCCCAGGATTCCGGGGAGGTAGAGGCAAAAATTTTTTCCCAAGAAAGGGTGTATCGGTGCTTCCTTAGTTTTTGCGGACGAAGAAGGAGCAATTTATGCATGTTAAAATTTGCTAACGAAATTTATGCCTATCTGTGATTTTCTCCGTGATGAAGAACAAAATCAGAACAGTGAGATATTTGTCGCAAGCTATGGCTTGGCTAGGGAGAGCTGCTTTGCAGACAGTGAGAGAATAGTAAATTCTCAAACATTTCAGAGAATGATGTGGTGGCCCACCGTTCATCCAACCTCAAATGGACGGAAGATTGTCCGCATGATGACCAGTGTCGTTCCACGTCTCTCCGCCAATTTTTGGTGCGGTTTTTAGGAACCGATTAGCAAAATAATCCTGAAAAGACCAGCAGACCACAAAATAGTCCTATAGACCAACAAGCCAAGCAACTTCCTCATTGTTAGAGTGAAATCGGATGACTTTGTCACACAAGCAGCCTTTGTGAGACAGGTAAATTGCGCAGAACTGATTTCTCATTTAGGATATTCAAGCTAGAGGCCTTTTGAATACTTATTTAGATATTGCTGCATTAAAACTTCTAGGATGCTTTTGAGACAACAAAAAGTCTTGTATTCCATTTTCCTTGAAAGCATTGTCACCATTTTATGTCCTAAAGCTTTTTTTTAACATCGGTTTGGGTGGAGTGAAAAGTTACATCTTCTAATCAAACTTTTCTTAATAAGAAATTCAGAAGAAGCGAAACGAGTGAAACTATCCCTGTCGTTCGCATTTTCGCCTTTTCAGTCATACACATCACCGCTTCACCTTTCATGTATATACGGATTGTTGAAAATCTTTTGTATACAAAATTCATGCAGGTTATCAGTCGAATCCCGAGAGAAAAAGATCTAGCTCCTTGCAAAGGTGCAAGTTACGGAAATCGGCAAAAATTTGAGGTCTCATTCCAGGCAAAGTAATCATTTCTGCGAGATGATTATTAGTTCCTTATAAAAATTTGCGAAGCTGAAACTGGAACGGAAATTGATACACTTCCCAGTTCAAAGAACTCTAATAGTATCTGCTAACAGGGGAAGATATGTACTTGGCGACCATGGCCATTCATAATGAATAGTATATCAAAATGCGCCTGAACGCTGGTTCGAAGTCTTCCATATCTGTGAAACGATGAACTGGATGGAGTATGCTTCAATTTGCAAAAATGAATTGAGCTACTGCAGAGCATTAATCTTCAACAGAAAATTTTCTCACATTTTCGACTGCTGGATATGATTCAAACAGTTATAATTACAACAATACTTGGCCGAAAATTTTCTTTAATAGCATCAGCTGTAAACTAGACCAAATTCGATGTTCAAATACCCAAAAGTCCGCGTATTTTCTAAGAAAAATAACTTCTTTCGGAAGATTGTAACGCAGATACCGAGCCCAGATCTAGAATCAGCGTTCTTAGATCCATTTTATGGTACATACTGCATTTCAAATGGCCATGTTTCTTCATTTAGCCTGACTGCTAATTTACGCACTTGACTCAGAAACACTCAAGAGAGCAAGGATTTTACGCTAATATGACGGTGTCATTTGCGAGACCAACAAGACCCATGAAATTTTACTGGCAGTTACCGTACGAGGGAATGTTTTCATCCACATTGATAGGAATGGTAACAGATTTGGATCCCCCACTTTTTGGTTTAAAGTTGATCTATCTCCTCTCTCTAGTAAAGCTTTTTCTGGCCTTCGTCTATCAAGGCAAATAGCTTTGATGTTGTTTCATGTTAACACCTTATCTGGTTAAAGGCATTGTTCACCCAGGTTCTCGACTTTCATGTTTTGATCGTTCCGGGGCCTTCTCATGTCCCTGATTCCGAATATGAAGTTGAGAATCCGTGGAAACCCCAACAATTCCCGCGGAGAACCCACAAGCCGACTTTCCGAGACGGTGATTGGCTGGGCGCGCACGGATGGGCGGGCATGGAGGGGAGGGCGGTAACATCTGGGGGTCCTCGGGGGTCCTCGAGCATCTTCGACTCCGGTGCGTTTTTCGCTTCCGAAGCGACATTTGCGCCGCGACTTGGACATTGGCTTGATATGGGGCTCTACTATCATAAGCTGCCAAAAGTCAGAACCCTTAACTTAGGGTGAACGGTGCTTCAACTTTACCATTCAATCGGTGCGGTGAGGCTTGGTCAGAAAAAGGCTTTGTGATCAGCTTACTACACTATTTTGATATCTGGTTTTCAGTCTGCTTGATTTTTTCTGGGTGCTTCCTTTCTAATGAAGACGGGTTTTTGTTGTGGTGTGACGCAGCGCACAACAAACAGGAGGACTCTAGTAAGCATAAGTTCGTAGATCTTTCTCCGTAAATCATGGGGCATCAGTAACTAGCTGGAGCTTTCGAAATGAGGAAGAAGGACAGGTGAACTGGGAAAAGCCATGTCTCTCAAACTCTACTTACCGCGACCCTACAATAAGACGCTAACTTGCGGAGCAGGTCAGCAGGTTCTAGCCTGCTGATTACGAAAACCACACCTGCTTTGCAAGTTAGCGTCTTACTCTAGGGTCACGGTAAGTAGAATTCAGAAGACATGATACAGAACTCACCTACTTTTTTCTTTCGAAAGAGCCCTCCAGCTAGTTACAGATGCCTCATAATCAAACTTCCAATTTATGCGTACTATAGTCTTGCATGTGCGTTGTGCGCTGCGTTATACTACTGCGAAAACCCGTCGTCACAAAAATGAAGAGCCCACAAAGAAAATCTAATGGGCTGAAAACAAAACACTAGGATGGTGTAGTATGTAGGAATGTTTTGACGAGCTGAACGCAATGGTTTTTTTCGGATTCATATTCAATACAATCTGCAGGAATTTAGGGGCTGCATAATTTGCGCTATTTGCGTGATTTGCGCGTTTTCGCCTAAATACGATAAATCTAGAACTGTTCGATAGATTTTAAGTGGATTCGAACGACGTAAAGAAGATGTACTTGCAAAGCGATCAGGTTATGAACAAATAACGGAAAAAACGCGGAACGTCAATTTTTTTTGTTTTTCGTCGAATAACGCGAGTACTAAACACGTAATATATGCCTCTGTATTCTTTCTGAAACTTTCATTTATAAATCTTCAAATCATACAAAAATAAGTTTTTATCACATTATTATTCTACTCAATCAGATTAGGCGCGATAGATGCAATAAACTTCATTGTCATCTTCAAGATTGTATCGCTGAAATCATCTTTAAAGAACTTTACAATGAATAAGTAAGTCGAAAGCTCTCTCATCTTCAAACCAAAGTTCGTTGATGTGTCAGAATTGTGTAACTACGTGTAGTGGTGAATGTTTATTGGACGTGCTTGGTTACTGACCAATACACCGTCAGGTTTCCTTTACTGGCCGTCCAGATCTAATTTGAAGCTATTAATTGACCAACAAACTGCGAAAGCTTTCCTGTGCTTGCTAGTCTAGACCTAATTTAAGGGACTACTCAGTGGAAAATGCACCCGCTTAAACTTTACCAGTAAAAACAGCCAGGAATAATGGACATCATTGATGTCACTGTGAATGTCAACCAGCAATTTGGACTTCTTTCGCGCCTGTCAGATTGCATAGTGATAGCAGGTCACAAATTACTTTTAGTCATTTTTGGATTTCTTGCATTTATCTTGCAGTTCGTATATCAGAAATGTACAATTCACTTCAAGTTATTTCTACCATGTGCTTCTGCATCATCTCACCTAACTGTGCTGTTTGTATCCCAGTCTTTGTAAGGCGGATGTCTCTTGGCTTAACGTTCTACCCGTCTCCAGCGATGATGGCAGCTCATTCTAGCTAATACTTACTTACTTACCTAGATACTTATTGTTAGATGGCCCGTCTTCACGTAGCGTGCGAGCCTCAGCACAAAAGTTTCCATCGATCCCTGTCCTTCGCTTCAGACATCCACGATCCTTTTGGTCGACGTCGGTGGCTGCGTCCACGAGTTCCAGGTGCGAAAATCGTATCCAGCTGATTTCTCAGCTGGTTCATCCGTTTCATGAACACGTCTGCCCATCTCGTTGGTGGTCTTCCTCGGGGACTTAGGCTTCGCGAGGAATCCACTCAGATGTTCATAATGTCCATTTGTCATCTGTTCTTCTCATGATGTGACCGACCCATCGGTGTTTCGCTTTCGCAATGTATTCCGCTGGGTCACGAAGACGGGACATTCTTATACCCCCACTGCGAAGTCCGACTAAATGTTGCTTTCGTCGGGTCATCTTCAGAAGACTGCGTTCGAGCGCTCGGGGGGGGGGGGGGGGGAGGGGTGGTCCGTAAAGCTTTCGACGTGGCTGCAGTGTCGGCCCAAGTCTCAGCTGCCAGAGCGCCGGGAGAACGGTTGAGTCGGACAGATGGGCAACAGGTGACCTAGCTAATATAGTGCCGGCCAAAAGTTTGCAGCCACTCAAGTCTTTTGCGGCAACGCAGCCATGAGTGGATGAAATCTGTTTTAGATTTTTTACTGGTTGGTTATACTGCGATAAACATTACGGCATAACTTCATAGACTCCTCCGAAGTACAAGAAAAATATAGAATGACGTTAAAATAAGGGTGGACACAACTGGCAGCCGCTGTGTAAGAAACAACAATGAACTAATCAACAATAAATAGCAGTAATCTGTCGTTTGCGCAGCGGTAGTCTTGTGATTAGTGCTCTAGGTATTGGTGTGCTCAAGGTCACAAGTCTGATCCCAAATTGAGCCTATTTTCAGTGGCAATGGTTCTGCTCATTCCAGCGTGCTGTCCTTTCAAAGAATAGCATGCGACAAGCCGACTGAAACACCCGTCGCATCAAAACTTCAGACATGCCTCATAAAGTCATAAATCTTGAGTATCTCGAGTAAAAGTTAGGGAAACAACACGCATTCGAGCCTGACGATTGGAATATTGGGCGAGGATTATCGTCCCAGCAAGGTGAGGGATAAGGCTGCGTTCATACTGATTCCCTTGTTCTGGAACTGTTCCCGCACAGTTCCCGCACAGTGCGAGAACTGTGCGGGAACAGTTCCAGAACAAGGGAATCAGTATGAACGCAGCCTAAAGTGGCTACTTCACCAGAGGCAGTAACAGGCATTGCAGACTTTGTCCAGCTACCATCAATATGGGTACATTCACCTCACGTTCTCGCGAGTTAGAAGATCTTCCAAGGCGACGGCGACTCATTCTATCCTGCATAGAGACGAAGTGATGCGGGGCAAAGTCACGCGACATCGGAGATGGATATAAGCTCCTCTACAACGATGTCACCTGTATCAGAAATGGAGTTAGCATAGCTGTCCCGGACGGACATGTGGGAGAAAGGCGAGAGGGAGCCGAGAAATGTCACTGAGGCCACGGATGCGGAACAGCATTGAAGAAGGTGAGCGCATTCTGGAGGCGCCTCAACTAGATAGACTTTTATGTTGAACAGCTTGAACTCAAAAACGTAAAGGACTGCAAAGTCATTTCCAATGAGAGCTGCATACCTCAACCAGACTACTACTTCTCGAAGTCAGAACTTAATGAATAGGCACATTTCAAAAGCTACGGGGACCAAGACACGCGTCAAAGAGTGGAGATTGAAGGCGAACACCGCGGCGAAACGAGCGCTATTGACAACTTTCTCAAGCTTGCTAACAACCCAGAGCGACCTTGGCAAGCTTGAAAGATAGGGTCCACCAAGTGGTACACATATCCTGGAACCAGTGGCGTACCCAGGATTTCCGCTCGGGGGGGGGCGCGACAAAAATTTTTTTTCAAATGAAGGTGCGTGGCGTTAGCCACGCGCTCCGAAAAAATTTTTGGGGTGCTTCTCAAAATTTTTGCGGGTCCCCAACCCCTAAAATCTGGATGTATAAGACGAGGAGGACAATCGCCAGACTTACCAACAAGCCGCAAAACATGTGTACGTGGAAGTGCTCGGGTGTATGTCAAGAAGCGCGATTTTTATTGCCAGCTGAACACCAAATAGCACGTATTAGGTGTTCTGCAACTTTCTAAAAGTATATGAAATCTAGAAGAAGATATATCAGATAGTTGCATGAGTTGTTCAATCTTGATACTCTAGAAAAGATTCAAAACAGCAATTTTGAAGGTCAAAAACTCATGAGAATGCGTTTCAGAACAAATTCGTAAATATTTCAGTTCTATTTATAGCAAAAACCATGAAACTCAGCAGTTGGTGACCTCAGACAGATAGGAAGCTAATGCACTTTATCCGGTAATTTTCAAAGACTCGCATAGCACTAAACTGGACTTTTAAGTTGGTTGACAGCCGGGGAAATCGCGCCTCTTGACCGTCTCCCGAAGTGCTCTACGAGCAGCTAGAGTTTCTCGCAGGAGAACGTGAGATATACCGGATAGGGAGAAGAAGGCGTAGTCCACAAAAATATGATGCACTACCTCCATATCAAAGACAAGTCTGGTAGTACGCTAAGAAAACCAGTGGACATCATTGAAGAATGGAGAGCCTCTTTCGAAGAGATGGCCACCATGAGCTGCACCCCATTCCATCCCAGGAGTCAGTCCCATAGAAGGACCAGTACCAGCAATCACGGAAGAGGAAGTTTGCCTAGTCTAGTTGTAAGAAGAAGAAAGATTGGCAAAGTGACTGGTCCAGACGACATGGGGTGCGTAGCAAGTGGTACCCAGGCAGCCGACTGCTACCGCAGCCAGCCGCCATAGCTGCCGGCAAAGCCGCTGCAGATGGTACAGTAATTACGTTCGTCGTCTAAAACTCTCGCCGAGAGGTTTTCTCGCACCTCGTCGCTCTGAGGTGCGAAATCAGCCTCAGGAAAACGTGATATCCTAATACCTATATTATTTTGAATAGCAGAAAATTCATGTTTTTGAGAAACATATAAATAAACAAGTTAACAGGGGAGAGGTTTCTTGAAGGAAAATGTCACAAAATCAAATCACTTCAAAAACTCAATGGTAGAGTTCAGAAATTTCTCAAAATTCTAGAATTTTTTTTCGCTTTTACAGAACGGACGAGGACAATTACAGGAAAATGTCATGGATGTGATGGTAAGAAAACTCTGTCAGAATGACTATTTCATATATATTGGTGTTAGGCGAGCTAAATAAGGCAAAGTAGGTCAATCAAATTGAGTAGGGCATTAATAAAAGATGAAAATATGCCACATCTGCTGATGTAGAAGGGAACATTACCTAGAAGCATGTACTATTTTAATATCTACAAAGTTCACTTCTTCAGGTGTTTTGATAAAATAAAAATTGGTGAAAAAATCGAAATTCTTAACACAATGCAAATAATAAAAGTTCACAATTGAAAGAACCACCTCTGATAATCCTTCAACAAAACCGCATTTCGGATTCTGAAGTGTTCATAGAAAAGTGAATTTGATTTCTAAGAATTCTTCATTGGACAAGGATCCTTAATACAGCGTCAACAAATATTTGTTGTACTCTGATTTTAAAATTTGTGACAGAAAAAACTGATTGATTTCCTATTCATTCATATTTGATTTCTAACAGAGGAAAAAATATGGCAAAGGCATATATAGATGTTTTATGTGGATAGTGTTTACGTGAGCAAATAAGAATTTTTGTAGGATTTTTATGAACTGAGTTAGGATTTTTTTTCGATTTTCGGGCAGTTTAGTCTTTTTAGTTTTTGACTCGAAACTCGAGGTGGATCAGAGCTGTTGCAAAAGCAAGATGGCCATCTTATAGAGCTTGCTTTGCTCTATCGATTTGTACTTTGCAACCTATTTAGAAATGAGACATGACTTATTGCGGTTTAAATCCAAAACGGGCATTCATTTTCGGACAACCTAATACTTTGCCTTATTCAGCTCGCTTAACATCACTATGTATAAAATAATCATTCTGACACAGTTTTCTTAAATCCATGACATTTTCCTGTGATTGTTCTCGTTCATTTTCCGGCGTAAAAGAGACAAATCTCTAGAAATTCGAGAATTCCTAATTTTTTCAGCTTCTGCCTTCATTGAGTTTTTAAAGTGATTTGATTTTGTGATCATTTTTCTTTAGAAAACCTCTCCCCTGTTTACCTTTGTTTATTTGCATGCTTCGCAAAACGTGAATTTTCTGCTGTTTTAAATAATATAGGTATCGAGGATATCACGCTTTCCTGAGGCTGATTTCGCATCTCAGAGCGATGAGGTGCGAGAAAACCTCTCGGCAAGATTTTAGACGACGAGCGTAATTACTGTACCATCTGCAGTGGCTTTGCCGCCAGCTCTGGCGACTGGCTGCGGCAGCAGTCGGCTGCCCGGGTACCACTTGCACGCCTCCCGACGACATGCCAAGCGAATTCTGAAAGATGTGGACAGGCCCGTAGCTAATAAGTCTCCTCAACCAAATCATAACGAGCAAGAGTATGCCTCACGACTGGTGTACCAGCACAACGATCTCGATGTGGAAGAACAAAGGGTTCGAAAGAGTTCCAAATCAAGGTTATACACCAAGGTTTAGTTCTCTCTTGCTCTTCTCACTGTGATGACCGTGATAGAACCATTCAAACGTGGACCTCGAACATTTCTCTACGTGGATGATCTGGTCTTGATAGCAAGTACCAGAAAGGAGCTACAGGACGATGCATAAAAATGGAAAAACAGAGGTTGCATGGCGCTCAACAAAGAACACGGAAGTGGGGAAACAAACTCTAGGTACCATAAGCATTAATGAAGAGCTAAAAAGACACTTTCATGCAAGTACTTAGGCAGTCACATCTCATCTGAAGGAGGCCTGCAAGAAGAGGTCACAGGCAGGATGAACACTGCCTAAATGGAATGGAGAGCTTGACAGGAGTTCTGTGCGGCAAATGAATGCCAGACCAGGACTGCACAAAATTTAGCTCATTAGTAACTCGCAATACAAAAAGATGCAAAAACAATAAAATGAAAAATAAAAAACAACACGAAGATACACTACACTAAATTTACAGTTGAACTTTTGCAATTATACTAGGTGGCACAATTTACTCTGATAGCGGACATAAATCGGTGTTTTTATCATTAACTCCACAACACTGAAAATTTTAAAGCTCTTCTACACTAAAGGTGGATAGGGATTTATGTCGCCGGTAGGTTTATGCTGCTGGGTAGTGCCCCTTTGTGCCAAATACAGCAAATCTGGAAATCGGAGGATTCCGATTTTATATCGAAGTGAATAATGTGAAACACCCACCAACACAATAGAAACGATTTACAACAAACGAATTCAAACTTTTAGTGCAAAATCAAAGCGAGAAGCGCTCCACAATGCGTATGCGCTTCATATTCAGACAATCGCTACAGCGGACCGGTTGCCGAACCGCTCTTCTCTGCTGAGGGGCGGGATTATATCTCAGCATTACATGCATCAGGTCCAGCAACGGCCCATAGGTGTGAACTGGCGATCCGCGCTTTAGGCTCTTAGTTTCACTGGCGGCCTTAACTAAGGCACGGCCCAAGCGGCAGCGCAAACGACTAACTAACGGTTGAGATATACGCCTCCAAGCTGAACCTCAGGATCATACTATCGGACGACTTGCGTCGTGTTTGCAGGCTTTTTGCGCGAGAACCCACGCGAAACTGATGTGTCGCGCCACGAATCCATGCGAATTACGATCCTGAGGGCCAATTTGGATACGAATATCTCAGCCGTCAGAACATCATTAGAGCTGCCGGTTGGGCAATGTCGTAGTTAGGGTCCCAAGATACTGTCCACGTGAAGTTCGCATATGTCCAAATTTGCCTAGACTCTGCCTTTAATAGCGGCCCACTCGTCAACACGGATTAACACACTTTGTACACGCAAGGATTACTCGCAAGAGATATGGCGCAGTGAACGGGATTCCATCGGAGCTGACTCCGCATGCATGTGTGGGCAAGCGAAAACCAGTCCTAGGCTGGCCCTGCTATACGCGGGCCAATAAGGAAAAGAGACATTGAAACAGAAGATGGCTCGGTCGCCCGGGTGACAGGATCGCTGACACACCGGGACCGCGCTAGCATGGCAGGGCCACCCCCGGCATAGGTCTTCATTCAGTCGGCCATGAGCGCGCCAAAAAGTGCCTAAGCTATTCAGGGTGCCTTCATACCGTGCCGGCAGCCGCCGCTAGCAGCCCATAGCAGCCGCTAGCAGCCCGTAGCAGCCGCTGGCAGCTCGTAGCCGCCGCTGGCCGCTTCTGCCCTAGGAGCGCAAAATCATCAAATTCTTAGTTTGAAGTGCAAACGCCCTCGCTTTCCATCTTCCACGCTTTTTCCTTCCTGTTGTCGCAATTTGATATCATATATCATCTTGTGTCCATTGTTGTTGAAATCTTGTTGCCGTAGATTGGTTATCCTATTGGTCCCAGTTTCCCTCTCGCACTTGAACCATATTTCGCCGAAGTTTGCGGTGTAATTTCTTCTAACTTTGGGTGCGTCCAGGTATGCTATTGGTTTATTTTTTAAGTATGGTTCTGCTTCAATCATATCCTTATCTTGAATGAGTCTGTAATTTGTGAGTGTGGGAAGCGTGGAAGATGGAAAGCATGGGCGTTTGCACTTCAAATACAGGGTTGGGGGAAAGTCTTCGAACAGTTTTTGATGCCATTGTATGTTCAGATCTTCCACATATTCTTGCATGCTAATTAAATGTATTTGCTTATTATATCCTTAGTTACAAGCCCTCCAAAAACTAGACTACTACAGTAAATTCCGACCCGGCGGAAATTGAATTGGCGGGAGTCCACCTCGCAACAGTTCGCGCCGTTTCGCAGCTACAGTACACCGTATCGTGCTGAGAACCCAATCTGCGTCTCTTCATTCTCCTTAGTCTTTGCTTGGCAAAGTGCCAGCGCTGTGCGCTCGCGAAGCCTCCAGCGATGCGTATGCGCTGCTCCACCTAGGATGTTCCGCCTAATCCGGGATGAAACCGACTGTAGCTTCATTTCTATCGGAGATATGCCTTTTGGAACGGAGCGAGCTTGGTGGCGAAGATGCACGAAGAGAGGATGGCTAACCAGCAGATTGCGCGGGTTCCCCAAATTTCACAAATCAGCGTCTTTTCCACGTTGCCTGGTTTCCAGGATATAAACAGCACCCAGAACTGCTGTACGAGTGATAAATTGGCTACTGCGGACATTCACAAAATTCTGAAGATCGTTCACCAGCGTTCATCGCAATCCTCGGAGAAGCTTGATTGAGCTGGGTTCAAAGCTGTTTATCTCTTGTAGAAAAGTCTCCGACATCGTGGAGCAAGGCCTCGCGATGAAGCTTTTCAGGATGCTAAAATTTATGCTTTTTGGGAGGACAAGAAGCTGAACTGACTGCGCAGATGCCATTGATTGAACGCCTCTCCAAGGCACGCCACCGAACGATACTCTTTTCTGACGTCAAAATTTTCACCGTGAGAAAAGTTTTTGATCGCCAAACAATAAAATCATCACCTAGTCGCCCCCAGAAGTCAATAGCAAGGGTTGACTCGCAAAAGGAAAGCTTCATCCGGCTTCTGTAATGGTTTGCGCGGCGATCGCTTCCAACAGCAAGATACTGGCGAATTTTGTGTCCCAAGACATCGTGATGGACACCGCTACGCACGTGGATAGCATCTTGAAGAAGGGATTGTTGACCTGGATCATGAACCATTTTGCCAGGAGCGATTCATGTACCCAGCAGGATAGCGCACCTCCGCACAAGGCGAAGTTTGTTTAAGCATGGCTCCAAAGCAACATCAAGGAGTTCATTACTTTTTTGGAATGACCTCCGTATTGGCCGGATCTGAATACGCCCGACTACAGTGTGTGTTTAGTTCTTTAAGCCAAAGCCTGCGCTCACCTATGCATGACTGTGGCGTCTCTGCGACGTGCTCTTCAGAATGCGTGGGAAGAAATCTACGTGGAGCACCTCCGTGCCACCATGGACAGCGTTCCCAAGCGTTTCCGAGCTTGTGTTCGCGTCAAACGAGGAATCTTTGAATTGTAAAGTCAGTTTTGTGTAGCAGACATTTGAGTAAACATCTATTAATTTCATGTAATCATCTTCCTTAGCTTCGTCATTACGATAAAAATACCGTGTTCAAAGACTTTCCCCCAAACTTGTAGTAAGAATACGAAGATTTTGCGTTTCTAGGACAAATGCGGCCAGCGGCGGCTACGGGCTGCTGGCGGCTGCTGTGGGCTGCTACGGGCTGCTAGCGGCGGCTGCTAGCGCGGTATGAGGACACCCTCAGACATTTTTTCGCCCGCCCGCGCACTCATGGCCAGCTGGGAAAACCCGTGCCGGGGCTGGCCTTGCCATGCTAGCACGGGCCAGCAACTGTTCCAGTGTGCGCAGCGAACCTTCACCCGTACGAGCGGGTCAGCCTGTATTTCAATGTCTCATTTTCTTTGTTGGCCCACGCTAGCATGGCAGGGCCACACTGGGGTGTGGGTTTCCGCTCGGCCGCACATGCATGCGCGGGTCACCGCAAATGTAGATACATGTGATATCAAAAATAGTGAAACTTGTTCCCTGCGTTCACAATATCAATCGGACTACACGAGATTATTCGAAACCCCATCAACGGTCAACGCATAAGGAAACCTGTTGTCAGCCCAAAAGGCAAATGTTACTCCCTCTGCAAACTCTGATGGCATCCCTTCACTGCGTCGTATCTAACGCGAGTAACCCTTGCGCGTACAACGTGCGGTAATTTACGTGGATGAACGGCTCGCTGTTAATTTCAGCGTACATCTGTGTGGGTGCGCGGCCACCAGTGAAATTATGAGCCCATACACGCGTACGGGCCACCGTCAGCATGGCCCAACTACGTGCGCGGGTCGCCAGCTCACACCTGTGGGCCGCTGCTGAGCCTCATGCATGTAAGGCTGGTATTTAGGTGCCGCGGCTCAGCGGCGAAGCCCAGTTGGGCGACGGGCCGCTGCAGCAAATGTCTGAATAGATATAGGTCATTGACGACGGATTCGACTGCGGTCTTTGCGCCCACATGAGCATAAAACGCTCATGCAGAAAGGCATCACCCCACCGCTCAACTCAGTCACTTCCAGTGTCGAGATACTACCATACGTAAGCAGGAAAACCATCAGACATGAAAACAAAGAAACGCGATTGCCAGAAGCGCGTGCGTGTTGCACCATGTCACGGTTTTTCGAATGCCCTATACCTATAATAAAGTTGGGACACGAATATAGATCGAGAAGTTGGGTGAAATAAACATCCACCAACACCTGTTAACACTACGTTCAACTAATTTTGATGAATAAGATAGATGAGTACATGAGTACATACCCATTTGTACAGAATGAGATCCGGTATGACGAGCAGTAACTGCTCTAGCTCCCACGTGCGAATGAGCTCACCATTTGGACGCTGCCATTCAACCTGAAACCACTACTCTGTAAATCATGGCAGGGTAATGGCTGTAATATTAACTTCGTAAACCCATTTGTGCCTGATGATACAATCATCCGGATGCAACCTGAGGTTTATCTCATTTCGACGCACGAAGGCGTCTTCAAATCTGCAATAGTTGAACGCTGCAGGCGATGACAGTTTTCCAAAAGATGTTCCTTCGTACCTCATATGATCTGTAATTCGGACAAACATTAGTTCATAAGTAGCCGACCTAGACATCGCGATGAAGCAGAGAGAAATGAACCTTACTGTGATTTGCGAATGAATGAAATATGTGATTGCATGTTGGCAGGATGAGCTTGTCTGAGTGAAAGCAGTTACAAGTCAACAAAGTGACAAGTCATATAAATCAATGATTAATATTGAACAATGGTCGCATTCTTCGGCATTCCAGCGCACAAATCTCTAGAATCAAACTCGAAATACCTTTTTGTTCTTGTTGCGGCCATACTTTCGGCTAGCTTGATTGCGCGAAAGCGGGTTGTCAATACCGTGGAACAAAACAAAATTAAATGGCGATTGGACTCAGAGTGCTATTTGGCAATACACTGACTACACGTTCAGTGTCTACTCAGACAATTATTGCGACCATTCGCGCAAGCGCGCCGGCCGACATTTCATCCATGCTGCGGGTGTTAGAATAAACACGCGCCAAGCTCCCGGTACCCAAACGAAACCCGCGGATATATGCAAAATTCTAAGAGATCTAGCCCCCAATCCGCGCGCAGTTCAGCCAATTCGGGTGGAGGACTATGTCGCCGAATGTGGAAGAGTCCAAGGATTTCCTGCAGGAACGCATATCCGCGCATATACAAGGATGCGTATTTGGGCAGCATGCACTAAACTCCCCGCTGGGGAGGGGATCGCAGCTTAAAAGAAAGCTTTATGATTCGAAACTCCAGGTACCTGATTTTACATTGTGTACCTATCCGTAAGTATTCCTACTACCCTTCACTATGAACATGTTGAACAGGAGCGAGAAGCTGTACGAACCGCATTTTCCACCTTTTGTATGATCCCTGATGATCCCTGGCGCTTTTCTTTAAAGTCATTTTTCTTCTCCGAAGTTAACGAAAACCTTCCAAAGTTGTACTGAACATCTAACACAACAGTGCTAAGCATGTTGCTCATGAGAACGAATGAGTTTTTGAAAAGTCGAATTTTTCGGTAAACCTCAAATTTCGACCTATGGATCATCGAAAATTTCATGACTCCGATACTTCACTTTCTTATCAGCAACATGCTAAGCAGTGTTGGGTTAGATAATCTGCACAACTTTGGAAACTTTTCGTTAACTTTGGAGAAAGAAAAATGACTTTAAAAAAAAAGCGCCGGGGATCATCAGGGATCATACTAAAGCTGGAAAATGCGGTTCGTACAGCTTCTCCCTCCTCTTCAACATGTTCATAGTGAAGGGTAGTAGGAATACTTACGGATAGGTACAAAACGTGAAATCCAGGTTTCTGTAGTTCCGAAATATAAAGCTTTCTTTTAAGCTGCGATCCCCTCCCCGTGGGGATGTTAGTGCATGCGGCCCTTTGTCGCAAATGACCGCGGGGGCCGCCCTTTTTCGGCGACATATAGTCCTCTACCCAGCCAAGTCAGATCCATGCCTACATTGATGCCACAAACGAGGAACTGCTCGGCTGGTAATTTATTTTCGATGTTTTTGCCGTACCGTAATTATGCGATCATCAAGGACTTCATTGCAGAGATGAACTGCTGGAGTAGTTTTACGCCCGCAATTGCATCCTCGAATACATCGCGTAAGTTTTTATTTGCGATGAACCTTTTCAAGTACTTCGAATATGATTCTATATTGCTGACTTTTGTAAACTTTTTCGAGATGCAAAGATTGGCTCTAAATTATTCTTCGATTTAAGGCCTGTATGTAAAATCGCAACCTAAGTTGTCAAAGCCAGGATTGGTACGAGGATGGCAAATGGACAACTCAGGGGAAGGGAGAGTTGAAACAAATATGTAAACGGTAGGTGTACAGTAGATCTATGAAAGTATGAAAAACGCATTTGAACTGAAAGTATCGCCTCAGGTGGCATTAGCGTCCTAAATGCCACCTAATTTTGAAGACATTTCTCCATATAATCCACACTGTTCTTTAGTCCCACTGCGCAGATACAGATCAAATTTTGCGTCATACCTTTACCTTTGTTTGCAAACAAGCTTTTTTCACCCAGTAGTAAGAAATTTTTAGAAGAATGCTCGCCACACCATGCGACCACATGACTTTCCAAAGTATTTTTTACTCTGTTTTCAATAGTCTCTCTATGCGCCAGTCTGATTCCATATCCTTACTGTGCGCTGCAAACGAACTAATTTTTCACAAGTCGGTAGTAGTGAACTTCGAAAAAATTGGCCACAATCCTTATTTAGGAAATTTTTACGAAATTTTTCGTAATTCATCCTATCACTCCCCATAATTGTATCTAACTGGCCTGAGGCTCCCATTTGGATTACGTACAATTTCTCTGACGATTTCCCCGCAAAAGATCTCGGGAAGAGTTTTAGAAGCAAGATGCTTTTTTTTTTCAATGTGTTACAAACAGTCAAATTTTTCCTCTGTTCTCAGTATGCAGCTCGGTTAATAATCTTAATATGCAGCGTCCCCTACCTGGCTTACTCAAACGCAAAATGGTGCAATACCTTGGGCAAGAGCTTTATCAGGGCGGGAGCCCCTGTACGCCACAATTTCGTGTCTCCCTGGACGCTGCGGGGGAGGGGAGGGGGGGGGATCTGAATTCTGGGTCTATAGGTCCGCTAAAATTTTGGAAGGCATCCGAAAATTTTGCTTAAAGCGCGGCCTACGCCCACTCGTTCGGAAAATTCTTTGCAGTCTTACTTACACGCCCCTCCTCAAATCTCGGACCGCCACCAGGGCCCGGCACGAGTCCGTTTCTAGGCTTTTTGAAAACGAAGGTCCCCTTGACTTTCGCAAAATTTTACGAAGTCCCCTTAGACCATTTTCGGAAACGTCGACTAGAAAACCTAATCCAATTTGTGTTTTTTGGAACCCACAATATATCCCCGTCTCTTTTTCGCCCCAAAAACGAAATCCAGCCTGTCTCCAGAAGATCCATTCCGGGCCCTGGCCGCCACTGGCCTCGATGTGTGCATCACTAAAAATACATGAGTTCGAGATCGTCCGAACTTCCCTGAGGCATTAGGCCAGTCTTCGATATTGCTGTCTATGCTTGTCCACTCTGACTTCACAGCCAAGACCTTGTGGAAAGTCACTCATGCTTGCCATCTCATGGCTTGATGTTCAGAAATTCAAGTTTTCGAGTTTTATTCCCATAGGCTGAGAGTAAACACTATCTTCAAGGAGATCGAAATGATTTATTACCTTGTTGAGAATGGGTTATATCATAAAGTTTATATCCGAAGCATCGAGATCTATGGGAATATACAGCTTATGTAAGATACCATAGTGAATCAACAACATCCAAAACGTTTCTTGTTCTGTTGCCGCGTGTTATTTTCCAACCGTACATGACCTTCTAGGCTAGCAAATGGCACATCGTACTGACCATTCATCTCATTCGCTAAGATCTGAAATTTATAAAGTATGAATGAAAAATCAAGTTAAATTTTTCATTTTCTATCACGTAAAGTCTATTTCGCGACGGAAGTGTTTGCCCGAGCGAGGTAAGCGAGCGCTAGTGCAGCGTGGTACATCGTTTCATACTCGCACCAGTGATGGTGCAACGGCCGCGTTCGCGCCTGCTTCGCAAGCTCACTCACCTGCCCTCGTCCGAAATTAGACCTCATAGTTTTAGTTTTGGCAGAAACCCACCTTTTTCATAACCGTATTGAGAGCTTCTTCAATTCCATAATTCTCTTTAGCCGAAGCTTTGATCACTTCAATAAATCCATTCTGTTCCTTGAAATCTTTGATTTCGCTGTCCTTTATAGTCACGTCCAGGTCACACTTAACAAACACATTCAGTGTGAAACTAAGAATAAGCGCTAAACGAATGGACAGTAAAAGTTAATTGAAGGAAGTATGACTGTGAAAGGAGAAACCTTCTATTTCTCGCAACTAAAATGTTGTAAGGAGCAATCATCTTTTTGAGTATAAAAATCGCTTTACTCTAATAACGAACCAAAGCGTGTTGCGTGGCGGCGTTCACCGTTTACCGTGGAGCGCATTATCTCACATCAGACAAATGTGCGAGAGCATACGCGCAACGACATGCTTGTTTTGCTCGCATTGAATATAAGCAGCCTTATACATGTGAAAGTAGGGTAAAGTATAAATTGAATGATTATTTGAAAAGGTCTTTACCTTGTTAATGACGAGAACAGCCGGTATTTGGCCTCCGTCTTGTAGCACCACTTTTTGATCCAAATCATTTTTCCACCTTACTGCACCTTCCTTTGTTCGCTCTCTGTAAATACATAAAAATAAATGGAAATACTTAGACAACACACGGAACATGGATAGATAAAGTGTTCGTGTTCTGTCGCATATTGAATAACTGTGCCATGGTGTGCTATCAAATTTCCCAAACGTTCCCATAAAAAGACGATTATGCCATCGAAAGGTCTCATTTTCAATGTTCAGGAATGGATAGATTGTGTTGTGAAATCGACCAATTTCTAGAGGAGAGCTGTTTGACCCGTTTGAGATTCAGTTCATCAATCATTTTCTCAGATCAATGCCTATTCTAGAAGCATACAATGCTTATTTAACATTTTCCCTAGATGAAATTTCATTTTTAAGCAATTATTTGTCAGCGCGCAAAGGATGTTTTGTAATATCTTCAACATAGAATGAATCAGAGAAAATGCCATTTGCTTCCTGCACTGCTTCAAAAACATTTTTTTGCAAAAGCAGGCTATCAGATTTCAAAATCATTCAGACAAATCTTTTACCCTTTTCTCAATTTTTAAATTTCTCAGTACTAGAATATAATTCGATGTTTGAAAGTTTTTCACGCAGACAGCTCCGAAAGCAATGTAAAGGAAAAAAGCTGGAAATCCTATTAGCGCAAATTCTGCAGTAAATTTCCAGTTTTGTTTTTCGTCGAGTTGTACTCGTTGTTTGAAAAGTTAAGCTTAGTAAGCTGATTCGAGAATGTCAACACTTTGTGTGCTCGAAAACTGAGTCGGATGTTGTTCTCGTTTTTCAGCGTTTTCAAAAAACGTTTTCGACAATTCTACCAATCGAGATTACAAAAAGTAATGCGTAAAAATTTTTTTCAAAAACCATATCCAGGGAATCTTAACTCGCATTATAAAAATAAAAAAGTAACCAGGAACTATTCGAATTCAGTAGCAATGTATCGAAGCAAATACTCTTTTAGAAAACACCAATAAACACGAGACAATCTTTTCCTAGAAGTGTTTGTGCAAGGATTTGTGCGCAAGCAATGAAGGAAAAAACTGGTTAATATGGGAGAGACAACACTAATGCAACTAACAATTCGACATGAAATTTGAGATCGTTGGCGTAAATAATCGCTTTTATCTGGATTATATTCGCTTACGTTGCTGTACGAACGAGTTTTCTGATTCTATCAAGGTTTTAAGCTTTAATGATTTGAGCCCTTTTTTTCATATATATGTTGAGGTCATGAAAGTGCGAAGAAATGTTAGCAGTTTGGAAAGAGGATCAATTTAAAATCTATCATTACACCTTATAGAAAAGTTGCCAAAATTTTAGGATTAAATTTTATAATATAGCTACAAAATTTTATAATTTAAAATTCCAAAATTTCAGGATAGCAGCCTAAATGGCTTGTTTGAAAGTGTCAGAGTTTAAAAGCTATGTTTATTCAATTTTGTATATGCTAACTAGTTGAACTGGAACCAAAAGCTCTAAGACTATGTTTATTATGTCAGAAGCTTACCGTCAGTCAATGAGCACAAACATGAAATCGACTGCCGTCGATAACAAATTCGCGCTTTATCGACGTAGGACGAGTATTGTCAAAATTTCGCACCTAGGCTTTGACAATGTCTGCTTGGTCCGTGGTCTTTTTCAATTTATTGTGGCATTTTTTTATTGGCACAAAGCTGCTCTTTTTGAGTTTTCTTCAATGCTTGCGCAAATGTTGCTTTACGAACTTTTACCGCGTCTGTTACATTGTAAAAGTTGACTCAAATCTTCAAAGATATATAAATCAGTCATTATTTCGTGCTCTTATGGTGCAAATGCACGCAACACACATAGTGTGCCTAACTTCCTGGATCATGAAAACACTTTTTTCAAGTAGATGCATTAGCTTCTTTTCATCTGTTGGCATTTCCTAATAGTCTCCAAAGCAATACCAGAGACAACCAGGATGTTACGCACAATATGAATTGTGTGTGCGTTCGCACACAGTGTATGTAAAGCATATGATTCCTTGAGCACCGTGGTTTCAAATGATCTGACCCTGCATTCTCAAGAGTTTCGGAATTTGAATAATCTCACTACTTTCACAATATATTCTAGAACAAAGCTCTTAGTCAGCAGTTCGCTTTCCATTCTAGCAAATCATCGCGCAAAAATGAACATACGCATATTTTCGTGGAAATCTTTGTTCTTACCGCAAAATGACGTGAGTTTTTCGGTCAACATTTGGTTGCAATTTTTTCCATCGCAAAATCTCTGGAGAATTTGCGCACGTGTATGTTATGAGTACAACTACAAAGTAAACATCTGTATCTTCAATAGTGCATTGCTAAAGAGGTGCACCGCCCCGACGCGCACTCCTACTCCTATGTAGTGACGCAAGTTTTTGAGCAAGAACACCGGCATATATCAGGTTACTCTTAAGCTTTCTAAGGTCATTCCCTTCATTCAGTCTCTTTTATAGGTCATGAATAATACATCAGGCTTGGAATCGATTTTGCTCACGTCTTAGTACATTTACATGATAATTTTCTGCAAATTTATCCTTATTTCGCCAGCGATAGAGCGTAAATTGATCATATTTTGTTCTTTCGATATGACGATTATCTTGGATATTTCTTCTAAACAAGTCTAATCTCTTTTCAAAAATTCCACACTAAAAGCACGTAAAGCTTCGTACAGTCGAGCAGGCTTACTTGCTAATGGTGCAATTGCACACCTCACAATGTGTGGGCAACTTGCTCAGGCTTCCACCAGAGTATGAATTGCAAAAAACGCAGAAATGTAATAAACATTGACAATTTCTTCCGAACTTTGGTTGAACGAGGATAAGAATGAAGAGCACCAAATTACCAAACCCGGGCCCTATGGCCAACGCAAAACATGTGCAATTGCACACAAGCAAGTAACCTACGGCGGTTCCAAGAAATGCATAAAATTCGAATAATGAAACTTTTCTGCATTTCTTATCTTGCTTACCTTTCTCACTCTCCATTGCTACGGAAACTTCGCTTCTCAAATTACAAGGGCGTTAGTCCAAATGTGAAAAATACGCAATAGCTACTTGAGTGTTCCTTCTATTTTTTAGAAGTTTCAATAGCAATTACAAAATTATTTTTGCCACTGATTAATGATACTTAACTATCAACAACTTTTTGGTAACATTTGCCCTCTTTATCTCATATTGATCAAATTTATTCCGCACAGACAATGGGATGAGTACCGTAACCCTTGACTTTTTCTTCCGCTACAGAGTTGCAGCAAAGAGTGTGTTACAAGCTGACTCTTCAAGTTTGAGTAGTCTGGATTACGAAAGTTTCGTATGCTTAGTCACTGTTGCTTTCATTATGCTAGCTGATGGGATTTTATATCTCCGTGCCTGGGAAATGTTTCGTCGTAGAGGAAATTTCTACTGATTTTTCCCTTCTCATTTGATATGAATCAAAAATCTATTGTTGCGATTTTGATCCTGAATTCTCCGTCCATGAATCATCAAATAAATATTTTGGCACCGGACCAAAGAAAGTAAGCGATAGCGACGTCGCATACCTTGTGCCATCGACAACAACAACGGCACCGTGTGCATCCTTGTAATAGACTCTGTTCATCACTCCATATCGATCTTGTCCTGAAAAAAAAAGTCTTGGAAATTCTCTTTTGTTATGAAAAGCCTTATCCCTTAAGTGGGTACTCGACTGTAAGAGTACTGTGTTAATACTGTGCTCTGTGGCTGCAAGCGTGCGCGATTGCGCGTGTGGTTCTTCAGTACTGCGCGTGTTCGTCAACGAATGTTTGCAGAGAAAACTTGGTGGAGGCAGGCATCATTGGGTGAACGGACACAAACACTGGTCTGGATCCCTCGAGAAATTCCGTAGACTCTGCCCTCGCACACCTGTTTACGCTATATCACGCTCTCCATAAACAATTTCTTTTCCCGCGCATGCCATTTGATAGAAACGCTTCCGGACATTCTTACGCGGTTCTTCAGAGAACTTACTCAATTAGCTCCCACTGTACCCCCTATTCTGCTGCAACTCGCTGGCAAAGTGCACAAAGTGCCTATCATACAGAGAGTGCATCAAAAATCAGTACATATCGCTTTTCACAACTTTTCGCCCGAAACGCGCTAGCACAGTGCCCTCGTAAATATGCACGAGCTGCGACCGAGTCGAGGATAGAATTCAAGTTCACCACCACCCCATCGAAAAGAGGATTATTAGCGAACTATCCTTCACAAATTTCCGACGATCAAGGTCAACATGCCTTGCCTCGAATGTGGACATGTTTGTACTGAATAATGCAAAACAAGTTATTGTCCTTTCATGTGAATTTTTCATATGTAATGAACCTCTTCCGTCACTTATTTCATAACCAGTTCGGGCATATTCGCCACAATTACCAGAACATTCCGAGCCACATACTCAGAATTTTCTGCTCTTCACGTCTAGCACGTCTCAAGCGTTTCTTATTCATTACTCATCTACCGTGTACTACCTACTTTTACATTTCTACATCTTAGCCCGAGCATCGGAGCGCTGCAGTGGATACTCGGATGAGCGCTCGCACAGCATATGTGTGCCAAATACAGGTTCGATTTATAATTATATCGGTCATGGGGTTTTGGGTAGTTTATATGTAAAATTGAGTGAAAGTAGTAAAAGGCATTAGCTTTGAATAATATCATGAATGTCTTCATTATCAAAAGAGTTGGTGAAAAAGACAAAAATACTATGACTCAGCTCGAGAGAATTTTGAGACTTTTCGATAAGGCTAATGAAATCAATGATTATGATTTGGGAAAATTTTCGGTTTAGTTTCTTGTATTATAGGTTAAAACAAAAGAGATTCCATTACGCACTTAGAATTTCATTGAGACTTATTAAGAGCCTGACTAATGTAAGGTTGAAATTATTTTCTTGTCAGAATCAAGACGAAAATTCATGGAATGAGGCTGAACCAGTAAATTTATTAAAAAGCTTTTTGTCACATGAAGTTAACGAACAATCACTTCTTTGTCTGGTAAAGTTCGGATCCAGATTTGACCAAATCTTTCTATAGGAGCTTCTCCTCTTCCATAATTCCATACTTTTTTCCTGCATGACTCAGAGTCCCAAGAAAAAACGATCACCTCCTCAAATCCGTTCTTTAATACCTCATACTCGAATATGACCCGGTCCATTCATTGCACAAGTCAACTGCAGAACTAGTTCGAGTGTATAGAATCAACCAAATGTTTCTTTTGCGTTTACTTTACAGCCACACAGGCAGCGGCTGTAAGCACTTGGACTTTTGTATTGACTCCGAGGGAGAAAATCTTAGCAAGGTAGAAAACATTTAGACAATTACATTCCAGTAGATGCGAACATAGGATTAATTATTGTCTGTAAACAAAAATAAATTGGGGAGTATACAAGGTGCGCTGCAATGCATCCAAAAAAACTTGCACTTTTATAATCATCTCAATTGAATTTTATAGTGCATTTTATAAATTTACCATAGAAAGAAACCCAGTTTCTATTGGCATTTGAACTTTCATTCTGAATCTATCACATGTTTCTATGCAAACATTTTACGCATAGTATCAGTGTCTCATATTTGCTCCAGGTTACCTACGATTCGGTCGCTAACACTGTTTGCTGATTTTTCTCTCAGTTTCTGTGCAAGAAAAATTATTTTCGATTTTATCCGTGCTTATATCAAATCACCTCCTTGCAACCCACTTCACTTCGGCATATGACAGCAAATACACAGAGACGCGCTGCTTGCGCGGCAATCCGGAAAGGAAGGGGAAGTCGTTGAAGACCGGATATTTGCTTTTGATCTAGAGCACATTTGCTATGCTTTCGGTATAGTTCTTTATTCTTTTGATAGCTTTGACAATTACAAATAAGTCTGGGAAGATAGTCATGCTACTTAATATAAACTTGTTAACTCTTTACTTATGCGTCAAGCAGTTGGTTATTCATAGTATGATGGGTTACCGCATAATGTTTTGCGAGAAACGGGAAAAACTTTGCAAAATGATATATGCAGTTTTGATGACATGGGAGAGAACTGTAAAGCTTTTCAGTAATTTCCTATTAGTACACATTTAAGTTGTACGACAATGGAAAAGTTCCGCACAGATTTTTTGAAATAAATTTTTTTATAAGTCGAAAAATTCACATTGATGATGATGGACACGACACAAGAAGAAATAAATTTAGATTGAGAAGTAAGAAATAAAAATAAGAATAAATTAAGAAATTAAATTAAATCAAGAAATAATTAAATAAATAATACAGTAAATAATAATAGTAGATGAAGAAATAAGTTGTTCCGTTGTTTTTGCTATATTAGATTGCATGAAATTATGTTTGTTTTTGAAACTTCTACTCTGTTTCTTTTGATTGGGACCATAAAAAACAGACAAACAGACAAAAAACAAGACATAACATGAACACTTGCAGTAAGTTGCGTTAAATCTCGAGCTAATTCTTTCTCACATGATTATTCAGAAAGAAAAGCTAACAAGGAAGGAAAGTCAGTCGAAGCAGCTCTTCGATAGGGGACGCATTGCTTTGAAGGCTATGAAACGCTAATTCCAAATCTATCTTTCTTATCTACTGCGGGTTTCTGTGCGATGAATTATGAAGGTTTTCATGAGCAAAAATTTGAATGTGCAACTAGAATAAAATCAGTCTTAGCATTTTTACTAGGGCTTGAAATGACTTTCGGGTTACGCTGTGCACTGAATATTTTTATTTCAAAATATTTAATTAGAACGCTAGGAAAAGTCAACGACTATTTTTAAACTGATCACGCACTAAGATTTTTGTCATAAAAACTTCATAACTCCTTACTCAGGAACCCGCAATAAACCGAAAAAAAAAACCGAATAAGAAAGGTGGATTTAAAATCAACGTTTCATGCCCTACAAGGCTTAGTGTACATCTCATGTTGAATGGCTACTTCGACTAACCTTCCTTCCCTTGTATGATTAACCAAATGCAAAGCGAAATTTTTGATAAAAAGATACTTTTTGTACTCATGCAGTTTATTTCATCTTGTTCTAAAAAAAGATACTCTTTTCTCAAAGTTTTGATGCCGAGACGATGTAGAGAGGTTTTGCTTTCTGCTTCTGTGTTCGACTTTAAGGAGTCTCTATATGTGGACATTGGCACCTAAGATTTCTGTAGGCGAAGGGATCGTAGCCATATTGAGAGATGAGGTTTTGATTTTTCAATGACCAAAAATTGGCAAGGTTACATGGATAAAATAAAACAGTTTTAAATTTGGCTATCCCAGGCGGATACTTTGAAAAAGTATAAAACGGCTTTTAACTTATTTTGAAAATCTAGGGCTGTAACATAGTCCTGGTGATTCTCGGGCTAGCGGCTGCAGGTCTCGCTGGAAGTCAGTTCTCAAATGTTCGGATTTATAACTATAGGTATTACCTTTTCTCTAGGTACTACTATACCTAAGTTGCTAATTTGATTCATTGAAGGAATATCGACCTCCGTCTGCTCAATTGGATCCATGCCTTAACAGGGGCAGTCGGTCAGTTTTTTTTGCATAATTAGAAAATAAATAAGTAAATATAAATTCTAGGCATTTACGCCGTTGCTACGAATCATGGAGCTGTTGCAGCTAAAACGCTCTATTGTATTTCCTTTGTAATAGGATTTGCTACAGCAGTATTTTACGGTTTTACAACTTATAGGGTAAGTTATATGGTATCCATACTGTACATAAAGGCTGCTGCATGACGAAAGCGCAGGAGCAGTATTAGCTGAGCGAACGCGAATGCGGCGCGCGTATCCTCACCGTTGTAAATCCTGCGCCTCATGCGCTCTGCGGCTAATAAAGCCGCGTTCGCGCCCAAAGTTATCGCGTCTTCGTCATGCAGCAGCGTACAACTGCCAAGATCTGTGATTCCCAAGACTAGTATTTAGATAGTCGAGGACCATAATGCACTCACACAATTCGAGACTAGCACACCAGCATTTACAACCGGTCTGCCTTATGGCAATGACTACTTTCCAGAACGAATCGTTATCTCTGCTCTGATGATTGGTAAGCTAGCAAAAAAAAACCGCCAAAGCAAACGAGGATTGAGATTAAAAATGAAAAATCAAATTTCTTTTTTTTTTGCAGCAGACGGAGCCCTTGCAGCACTGGCTGCCCTTATCTGTATATTTCTGATCAAAAAACTAGTCACCCTTTCGGTTCCGATCTATCCAGTTCAACTGGTGGGTTATTTCTACTTGAAAGAAAGAATAGCAAAATGAATAGAATTTTAGTCTGATAGGCCACGTTCCTCCACTCAGACCTCCCACAAAGCACTCGGTTCCATAGCCCTTATTAAATTTTTTCTGGGACTGGGTACACTTGGTCTTGCTGCATTCGTCGAATATGAGCATGAAAAGGTAACCACCTTTACTAAAAAATTTTCGAATCATTTATAATATATTCAGTGATTGTCACACTTCCTCGTTCCTCAATAACAAACAATCAGATTTTGTTTTCTTCAAAAAATTAGGTTATGCGTGACTCACACAATATTCAATTCTTTTTTTCTTCCTTAGAAGTTAGTTGTCTTGCCACATCTTCCTTTATGACATTCGTTTGGATGTGACTCATAATTCTTACTCCAGCCTAGATGACCAGTTACCAAAAGGGAAGAAAAAAATTATCTTAAAGACGTTCACATTTTGCTCTCTTTCTTCTTCTTCTTTTATCTTGAAGGCTCGTGTTACTCTTTTTCGTAGCTGAACCAGTCCAACTTATTTTTTGTCCTCACTGCTTTTTTTTCGAAGAAAAAAAAGCGTCGGTGACTTGCACTATGTTGGTGCTTGGTCATGTCCGAAAAGTGAGGAATCTCGAAAGAAGTGAAATCATGATTGCCAGTATTCATTTCAAAGTGAACTAGTAGGATACTATTATATAATGTAAACATTTACTTCTCAAAATTAAATTGAATCATACCGTATAAATATGCATCAACCCCAGTATTTCTTCTTTGATGGAATTCATTGAGAGGTTCACTAGAAATTTTGATGAGGACCTATGTAAACGAGGAAGCGCAGCCAGAGAAGAACTGATAAAAAGTGTACAAACTGAGTCATTAAAGAAATAGAACTGAAGTACCTCTTGTTTTTGAAGAGATCTGATGACTCAGAGCACGAGGACATTTTGATCACTTCAGGTTAGTGGTGCTGACAAATATATCAAGATTGCATTGGAACATATTGCGGCTATGCTGGTTGTCATGAGCAGTATAATGGATTTCTTGGCCAGTAGAGGCAGAAGAACCGAGCAGATTAATTTGCTGGTAAGAATTTGAGAAAGAGTCCAAAACTAGGTACAAGTTAGAGTTTGAATTGAGTAGCTGCTTAAGCTGCACCTTATAACATTCAATCTCGATCGAAAAATTTGGCTTCAAACTTTCGTCCAGTACCGTACTCTTTCCGAGCAAAACACCGATCGATTACGGTACTGGGTGAGGACCAAATATGAACATTTAGATCGGGAATGAAGCATATGAGCTGCCACTCAAAAGGCTCAGCTAGATTGACACTAGAAAAACTTTGAATTCAGATTCGCCTATACACTCACTTCCTTCAAGAAATAGGAAAGGAGTATGGTAACACAAAGAGAAATAAGCTTAGAAGTTTAGGTTTCACTTGCGTTGGCCATTGTAGCTGCTGTATGGTGCATTAAAACTGTCGATCACAATATGATGCCATTTTACAAAAATGATCTGAAGTACTTCTATCAGGAACGAGCTCAAGGGGGTTAGCATTTTTTATCAAAGTTTCAAAATTAGCTTTTTACTACAGTTATTTATTTGCAGTGATGTCACTTACCTCAGATCGCCGCATTATTGTTATAGCACATGGTGTTCTTATTGGATGTTTTGGTAAGCATAATAAGCTTATTTTTAAGAAATAATCTATGAATTTCTTAGGAATTCTTTTCTTTCTTTGTGCTCTATCATCTGTCATTGTCGGAGCATATCTACGAATGGAATATCTAACGAGTCTTCGAATAGACAAGGGCACAGCAATTCAAAACAGGTATATACCATAGAAAACAAGCGAATTATTGACTTATCTAGTATTTATCAGTATTGAAAGTCCATTGTGGGAAATATAGGAAATACTAAAACTGGAACTTCTGTTTTTTTTTCGTGAGAAAAGACTTTGTCCTAGAGTGCAAACATGATTATAGTTTTTTGAGCTGTCAAAATCGCATTAAAATATTGGGAACTCAAAAAACTAGAACAGCCTTTATGACTCATTAATCCGCACAATGTAAATTGGAACCGGAATAGATAGTTGCAAAGTACAAAGATACTGGGTGGAGTACGTCTGGGATTCCTAACTAACATGAACGCTCAAGAAAAAGGAATGAGAATTTTGGCAAATCAGATAAAAGATTGTGGGCTCAAACAAACTGAAACGTAGAGGAATTTAAATTGCGCGTAAGTAATTAAATTCTTCCTTCATTTACTTCAACATTAGTGGTCGTCAGTGAATCTGAATGAGAAGAAAATTATCGCTATTGCTTCAAACACTATTTCTTTTGCAAATAAATCATTTTCTTGTATGATTACGCTAAGTAGGCATTTATAAGCGCGACATGTTTACTTCAGAAGCGAACACACGTGGGCGTGCCGCTGCGCATATGCTTTGGCGCAGCGGTCGCTCTCTCGCGCAATTCTCTTAAATAGAGCGCCGAGTGGCAAAAAAAATCCGTGCGAGTAGTGTGACAGCACATATAGGATAGTCAATAAAGCAGCAAAAAGCTCAAATTTCAGATTGCTATCGTTGCTACATTTACTATGGGGAGCCGCGTTGTTCGCACTCTGCGTTCTTGGCCTCATTGATGTACAATGGAGAGGAGAGTTCTTGGGTGCAGATCTACTATGGACGTCGATACTTTTCATAACAACTGGACTACTGAGCAGTAACAGCTACAGGTGCATTGTGGAGATCGAAAGAACATATTACAGCAATCGGTTTAGGACACTTGTCAACACACGGCTCGCAATGAACGTTGTCTGCTTGGGAATAGCAGTGGAAAAGATGTGTGCTTCCATAAACCTAATATATCAATTTTCTTCCTATGAGATTTACGTGTTAGGGGATAATCGCACATTCATCGGACAAATTGTGCTAATCTCCGTTCAGACATTCGTAAGATTTTGAATTTTACAGCATCCAGAGCTGCCCTTCTGCCGGGCTATGCCATTTGCACCGCACCGACGCCGCGCAGAAACTACAGGCGCACCTTATTGATTGATCGAGTTTCGGCATTGCACTGGCACAGCGTCGGCACGGCGCTGACTCGGGCAACTCTGGACGCAGTCTCAAATTTATAATGAATTGAAATGTCTAGCTTGATAATTTGAACGCTTAGGTTTACGCAGCCGAGGCCTTAACAGCTCTCGCCTCGTCCTTCATTTTTGGCAGAGAGGTGAATCGAGAGCAGACCTTCACCAATCATATTTCTAGTGGTGGGTTACTGAAGCAGAATTTTCACTCACTATAAAAAAACCTTTAGAATTTCCTGTGCTGCTTTCGGTGGGTACTCTGTTTTACGCTGTCGTCATCACTGGCTGCTACGTTGTTTTCGAGCTGGGAAAATGGAGATACAATGAGGTGACGGATGTTTTGCTGCATGATATCTTAGCTAAGAAATTTTTTTATTACAATACCACCCGTAATTTGTGAAAAAAAATGGCGGCGGCACTTAACTTACGCGGCGCCGCCATTTTTTTTCACAAATTACGGGTGGTATTGTAGGTGCCCATTGATGTACCGTTCTTTCGACTTGGAAATGGACCCCTCGCTCTCGCCGCTGTTATCATACAGGTCAGCGTACTCTTCTTCAGAAGCACTATCCAGATTTCAAAAATCGTGCCGAGAAGCACCCCAGCCAATGGCAGCGGTCTGAGAAAGTAGATGCGCTGCTGCCATTGGCTACTGCGCCTCTGAAGCGCTTCTAGATTTTCCTCCGAGTTAAAACTTATTGTTAGTTGGGAGCTATTTACTGTGCTAGAGTACTTGCTACAGAAAATATTATTATGTGTAAACCATTAAAGCTTGATTAACTGAGTTAGCTTACAAGGGAAGGATACTTGGTCGAAGTGGCGTTTCCATATGAAATGCACACTATTTTATAGAGCATGCAACGCTGATTCTAAATCTGTCTTCGTTATCTGCCGAGCGCCTCTGGACGCCGAGTTATGAGCGTTCCTTTGGTTGAAAAATTTAATGCGTAATTAGAGCAAAATTCGTCAGAATTGCTCAAATGGTCCGAAGTTGGTTATCAGAGCACTCCATTACAAAGGATACCTTCTGTCCAAAACACTCATACTACATGTTGCTCTATTTAGGCGCTGAAAAGTCCGTAATAGTTAATTTTACTTGAATTCTGAGTTCATTTTTCGCTCCAAAAAAATTTTATAACTCGACGTCCAGAAGCGCTCGGCAGATAATGAAGGCAGATTCGGAATCAGCGTTCAACGCTCTTCAAAATGGTATATGACCCATTTGGAAAGGCCACTTCGACTGATTCGACCTCCCTTGTTAGCCCAAAATTGTATCTACTTAAGCGTTGATCTTCAATTATCTCGGACACCTTCAATCCTACTTTCCAAATAATTATTTTAGCTGTGCTGCATCTGCTATCCACGTCTGATCACAGTATCTGTGATTCTGCAGATTATAGTGGCAGCATTGGCGCTATTTACACTTTCTCCAGCTATGACAGTACTCTGCGTTGATACCACTGCTT
>CATQJL010000326.1:28303523-28493356 GCA_958299035.1 Cylicocyclus nassatus
ATACCTATAAAAATTTGCAAAAACGCACTTTGAAGCGTGCAAATACGATAACTCCCCGATTAGGTTATAAAAACTCTGAGATACGAAACTACAATTTTCTTTGCATATATCGTGCAAAAAAAACTTTCAGAAAGATGAATCTATATAATAAATCATTAGCTCTCATACCTATTAAGATTTGAATATCAAGAAAAACTTCAACGGATTAGACATGTGTGCAATTCCACACCATACGCATTCGTAACGGAAAGGCTTTTCGTTTAAAAGAGTAATTATTTTTTCCACGATTCCAAATATCAATTAAGTTTTCTTCGCAAAGGGTTCCTTATACACGTAAGATTTTTTTGCTCTAGAACTTGAACTTCTGAGATAATGTTACTATGCAGAAGCAACAAATTCTTTCCAGCATTTCTACTAGGTTAGCATCAAAGCTCCATCGTATTTAAAGGCATATTCAGTGAGTTTCCATCCTCAATCCAAATTTTGGAATTTGGATTCTGCAAAAAAGCTTTGCCGTCCAAAATGTGCTTTGATTGCAAGTCTCCGAAGACTGCTCACAGAAAACATAGCTTTCGCACACGGCACTCCAGATTTATTTTGAGTTTGTTTCCAAAAAAAAATTTTTGATGTGTCAAAATGTGTGGCATTAGGTTTGAGTGGAACATCTTAGAGATTTTTTGTAGGATCCAGAAAACTATAAAAATACCAGATAGATCAAAGGAATACAAATAAATAACCAAATGTTCAAGACTTTTTCGGATATACATTTATGATCACAAACTTGGCAACGAAAGTTAGGTTAAGACGCACTAAAAAGATATCGTAACTCAATTTTCTGGAATCAAGTTGAGATTTCTAAAAAATGCAGAAAAGCGTTATCGATGATCGAGAACTTCCAATTTTCCAAGTTCTTCTACGAAACTGAAGATTAGCACGATAAAGAAACTTACCGCTATGTATGAAATTTCTACAACTCAAGCATAGCTAGCTGGAAGAGAGTGATCTTCCGAAGAAATTTTCCAGGAAAGGGTGACCGAAAACGTTCTTCAGAAAAATTTCTGGGACTTTTCAAGAACTCTTCACACTTTTAACATAGGAATTTCGAGTATAGGGCCGGCTTGAAAAAGCTTTTCTGAGTTTCAAAAAATTTATCGTATCATGTAGATTATTTACAAAAAAAAGTTGCAAAATTTCGTAATGGATAAAGTATGCTAATCTGATAAGCAAAATGATAAGATTTCGACATCTAAAGTAAAAAGGATGATGTGTATAGTATTCGCGGAAATTCTGCGAACTCGTTAGCACATTATCTTTAGTAATTATATCACCATGGAAACGTAGAACATTAAAAATTTTACATTACTATATCATCTCCGGAAATCTTCAAGATTTAGTTTTTGAGACCCGCTGGTTAAACTTTTCTGAGCCTTCCATGATATACGAGTAGCATTCATCGCAACGCATAATTGGTGATGCAAAAACACTCTCAGCTTGCAGATTGTTGATTGCTGCCTTTTCAAAACGACATAGGTTTTTTAATTTAATATGTATGTAATAGAAACTGCTTTCACTGACCAGGCACCCCCACACTGAAGCAGCGTTTTGCTCAGAGTTTGTCAAAATACTTCACATAATCAGTGAATTCTGAATTTGTCAATTTTTCAAGTGTTTTTCTGCTTCATGTTTCTTTAAATCTTGTTTGAGGTATGCTTCAAACTATATAGATTCTCTCAAGCTTGTAGAAATGCGATGAGCTAGGGAAAAAATTACAGTGACAATTTATTTATGGCCCTAAAAACCCTATTTTGCTGCCGTCGACTATCTCCCCCCCCCCCCTTCTCCGCCTATTATACGGTGTACCAGTAGACCGAACTTAGAGCAAAGGATCTAACACGTTTTTTTGGCAAAGTTCTTCAATTAGAAAGACGTGTTTGCATTTTCAAGGAGAGGAATATAGTTGTAAAAGAAGAAAAAAAATTTCGCTTATACAGTAATTTGATAACTCCAGTTCTGAAAGATTGCCCGGCAGGTAGTTGTGCGATGTTAATTGACTACCTCTAGCCGCAAATATACTTTTACGCTGAGAATTTAGCACTCTTCTTGAAGATCGAATAAACCCTTGGGGATTAAAGCGTTGATTTTTTCCCCTGATCTTGTTTTCTTGGAACTTTAGCTGTCGACGAACTACATAAAGAAATGCAACGCTGCTAAGCGCAGCAATTTCTGAGTTTCTCTTTTGTCTCGGCTCGACTTTTCGGCTAGACTTTTGTGTTTTTTACTAACATGTTTGAAAACTAAACCTGAGCTTTAGGTGGTTCATATATTTACTATTTTTATGCTCTTCATAGTCTTGAGCAGTCTAGTACGTCTACTTTGCTAGTTAAGATCACTAATCGGGATTGTGATGCGCCTTGGAGAGTATCAAAAATGATAGAATAAATAAATGCCTAGAAGTGAGTAAATAATACATGTTAATTTGTCAACAGTCTAAATATCCTTGAAAAAATTTTCAAACACAAAAAACTCTTCGGTTTTATCTGTCGAGAAACATCCGATAAAGCCGTAAAATTTTCTTAGCATCCAGCACGAGTTTTAAAAAATTGCGAGTATATTACCGAAGTGTTGGCAAACTGCTGATACAAAATAGTTCCTAAAAAACTTATTAGTAACAAAGAAGGCTTGGTCTCGAGTTTTATAACTTTTCTGGTTTTCAGTCCAAATATCAAATCGTGAAATGAGCATCAAAGGTCGCGTGCTTCTTGGTAATTTATGGCTACGCTATTTGCCTTGAAAATAGGTATGACGCTTTTGATTCGTTTGCTTTTTTCTGCAAACGCACATTTTTTTTACAGAATGATAGAATTAGAGCCTACGCAGTAAAACTTTGTGCGACATCAACATTATCTGAGATTATCCCCATTTCCTTGCAACGTATTTACCACCCAACAACGTTCCGTCCGTGTTTTGTCGTTTTGCAAAAAATTAGAACAGTTAATTCTAAATCAAGATTATTATAGATGAACTTATCATCTGAAGAAAAACTCCTTTTGCTGCGTCTTATTGAAGAGGACGAAAATCTACAACCTGAATGGGGTTACTTGGTGTTGGCTATCGTACCATTTATATGCATTATTGGTAACTGTATGGTTGTGGCGGCAGTCTGGACTACTAAGAGTCTACAGACACCTACAAATCATTTATTAGTAAGTTGATTCAGTTCGAATTGATTTTTATAAAGATTACTCATTCAGGTATCTTTAGCTATGGCGGACCTCATCGTAGGTGCTTTCGTAATGCCATTTAGCATATATTTATCGGTAAGATTTGATATTCCAAAAATTGATTTTCTCTTAATGTTTGAAAAATTCTTCTTAAAATTGGTTTATCGACTTCAACTATAGTGCTCCTGCGGTGATCGCAACGTTTGCGCGGAAGCAAAAGTCATGGATGTTGCCGTCAACTTGCTTGTAACTTGCGCAAAAAATGGTCATAGAGAGTACTCCCTCAATTTTACGCGCAAATGTTGTCGCCTTTGTAATCATGTAAAACCGAATCTACTAAGCTATGCTTCCATTAGGACTAAGGATTGTTAGTAGCCTGTGATATAATGAAATTAATGCAAAATACTACTTTAGGTTAATGGTCTACATTGGCACTTACCTTTGCCTGTTTGCCATTTTTATTGTGTTCTTGATGTTGCTGCAAGTACCTCTTCTATCATTCATCTTGTGCTTATAAGCATTGATCGGTGAGTTTCTGAAACTTCTGTGGATTTCACATACAAGCTACTTTCACACCATGGGATTTTTTTGCATGCATTTTTCTTCAACGCATCATAGCTCTTTTTTGCATTTATTATCAGAAAACAACTTTGTTCACATTTTGTAATCTCCGAGAGAACAGTGGATAACTCCACAGATGTTTGCGGAATATTCAGTCTTATGTACAAGCATCCTCTGAGCTCTTCTTTTTGGAGTACCTTCATTCCTCATTTATTCAATACCTTCATTCCTCATTTATTTGCAGTATTCGCTCAGTCTAATTTGGAAACTCTGTTTTTTGAAAATGCATATGTCGTCATCAGCGATTAATCTTCCCAAACATATGTAAAATCAAATGCCTTAATCTCAATCATCCATGTAAGCCCATCAAATCGAGCTCCTTTTAACTTATAATGAGCAGATTGATGCCTAAGTAAAGTCGAGTAGATTTATTGGTAATTATAGTGTCATTGCAGTGCCAAGATGCTGCGATAAAAATTAGGCGTGAACAGGTGGCCATTACACTTTGGACCAGATCGAATGATCGATTATTCGAATAAACCATTCGAATGTGAATGATTCGAAAATTCGAATATTCGAAAATATGAGGTTTCGAATAATATTCGATAGTAGAATATTTGAAAAAATCTTCGAATCCCTAAGTATAGTGGCCACACCCGCAGTGCTAGCATTTTGCACGCGCAAATCGCCGGCAACCCAGTAGCTGTTGTTCGCGCGCAAATTTTACCGCATAATCTCGGCACCGCAAGGGTACTATATTTATCACATATCTACTCGACTGTACGATTCTCTCTAAAGGTCGTCCGTTTTACAAATTTTTACTCCAGTCAAATCGTTCAAATCTTTACCATTGAGTTTAGTAAAGACCCCTCATTAATAGGCAAAATGAGGAATACAGCAAGAGCTTCAAAGAACTCGTTTCACTTCCGCGTGTCCAAACTTGCAGATAAAGAAAGTGGATTTACGCAACTTTGCAGAACATTAAGCCGTGCTACTCTCCGAGAGCCCGAATTGGAGCCGCGCTTCATTAGGTAGGCGCGCTCAATTCTGCGATTACGGCAGAGTACGAATTAATGAACAGAGATGAGAAACATAGAAGAAGAGTTGGATCAATGTACAAAGCTCAATCAGGGAGAGAGAACTATGCGAAAAAATTTTGGCTCTCCAAAATTCATAATAGAACTTCCAAAAAAGGGGGTGACAATACTGACTAAGTAGGATAATTCTTACAAGGTTAATTAAAACCTTTTAAAATAAAATTCTCTTGATTATGTAACTACCAGTAGATACAAGTCAATTGCACAATTTTATAACAAATGCACCACTTCCAATGTTTTGCTACATATAAAAAGAAAACTAAAGGTAACCGAACCAGAACATTACCAGTAGCCACTTGGGTACGCAAATCTATACCAACATACCAGTGGCGTACCCAGGATTTCGGCTCGGGGGGGGGGGGGCGACAAAAAAAAAATTTTCTAAAGAAGGTGCGTGGCGTCGGCTACGCACTCCGAAAAATTTTTTAGTATGCTTTCTAAAATTTTCGCTGGCTCATAACCCCGAGATTTCAGCCCCGAAAAAAAATTTTTATAAGGCAGAAATGAATTTTTAAAAATTTCAAAAAATATTTTAATTATTTACAACATGTGCACTCGGACGAAATGATCATAGTAGTGACAATTTCACCTTTTCTACAATGAAAAAGTCAGAAATTAGCAGGCGAACCGGGTTGGGAGTTTTCTGCAAGTTACTTACACGAGTTTTGTGTGCACGTGACTTCTTCCTACTTGCAAATAACTGAAGTGATTTTCAAAAATTTTAAAAAATGGAAGTCAGCCTTGTAAAAAGGTTTTCTGGGTATGTAGGGTTCGCAAAAATTTTGAGAAGCAGCCCAAAAAATTTTTCGGAGTGCGTGGCTAACGCCACGCGCCTTCATTCGGGAAAAATTTTCTGCGAGCCTGCCGCCCTCATCCCCAAACGGAACTTCCACACTGCCTCTGAAGAATACTATCATCAAATACAATCCATACCTCAATAATGACAGATTTGATTCATTAGGATGTCTACAATATTCGGTTGAAAAAAAAAGAGTGCGTTTTTATAGAAAAGTAACAAGACGATTACAAAAAAAATATGAGAGGGGTACCATTCGATGGAGCAGAGTGAGCTTTACAAGATAATCTTTGAACAGTGGTGTGCTTGGTAATTTACACAAAGTTGCAAGTCAAACATAAGAGCAACTCGATGTTAAAAAGTCGGATTTTTGCCCAAGAAATCCCTACAAACTCCCCACTTGCTCCTGCATGGAACAGAAACATGCATTTATCCACATGTAGTTGTACACTACACACCTTCGAAACATTGACCATAAGATTTCGGCTTTACAGATGCTTTAGTTTTTGAGAAATATCAAATTTAGCTGATCCCAAAAAAAGCGACACTCTTCTTGTCCCAATTTGATAAATATCGGTTGCTTTTGCAGCTCAAATGTTGCAAACAAATTTTTTCCAGTGATTATCGATAGAGCACTTTAATGAGAATATGTAAATTATGTTCGGGAAATCCATTTCCCTTTGGAAAAAAAAGGCTCAAAAAAGTGAGAGACCCCAATCTTCTCACTGTGTGCGAATGTGAGAGATTTCAATTTTCAAAGGAATTAGTAAATGGCAAATCGAAAATTTTTCGTTTAATAAAAACGTAGGTTATCCCTCATCTCTACATCCATCACAGCATGGCGAAGCCCAGAAAAAGAACAAAGCTTTTGGGGATTTAGCCATAATGGGGTATAAGTGGATTTACAGATGTGATAGTAAAAGCCAGAAAAGTCAAAGAAAATTTCTATGAAAAAGCCGATATATCACTTTAGGCTAGTCGCTGCCACGAAACCTGCGGAGTACAAGACGCAAAAGCACAGAAAACGCGTCTATGTTGCTATAATGCTTACATGGATATTCAGTATCGGAATGTCGCTCCCTTTGAGTGCGTTTTATTTCATAGATTATCAAACAAATTTGACGGCATTATTGAAGGCACTGGATTCAACACACGGACGAAACATTTTCTTCTTACCGAGCATCATTGTGGAATTTATAGTCCAATGTATATGCTAGGCAGCAGCATATTCGCCTTCTACTTGCCTTGTTTTGTCATGTCAATCACTTACGGTTACATTTTCTACACACTGCGAAAACGTCTTCGCGCTATTCAACTACAGGTAGGAATTTTCATCAATATATGAAGGATCCTATCTAAAAATTTTGTAGGAGATGGCAGGAGGACAATTTCTTGGCTTTGGTGCTGACGTCGGAAACATAACCACATCAGCTATACAATCTGTTATTGGTATGTGAAGATGTACAATACCGCTCGTATTCTTGGAAAAACGAAGTGCAGTCGCCCTACTCATGTGACATAACCGTAGCGTGGCCATATCTTGCTTCAGAATGGACGAATCTTTGGTCCAAAGGCATCATTCGACTCAGCTCGGTGCGACGCATCTTCTGATATATAGGGGCGCCCGCTTGGACACGGTAGGAGGCCAGATTCTACGAATCATTTCGGATTTTTGTTCACGTTTAGTTACTCATGTGCCTAATCGTTGCACTCACTGGGCAACCTACCGTAAGCAAAAATCTGAAACTTTTCGTGGAATCTGGCCTCCTATTGTCTCCGAGCGGGCTTTTTATATATCAGAAGATGCGCGGCGCCGAGTCGAGTCGTATAGTGTCCTTGGATTAAGAATTCTCCACTCTGAAGCGAGATATGGGCACATTGCGGTGAGGTCGAATGAATCGGGCGACTTTGCGTCGTTTTTTTTCAGTACGAGCGGTATTGTGGTTCGCTTTGTACGACCGTACGGCTATATTTTAATGCAAGCCCGTAGTAGTGCGCGATCCACTCTGCGGTTACTATAGAGAATACCATGTTGCTGATAAGCTCCGCCCGCGCGGGCATCTGCCACAAACCATGCATTACATGCCAGATGTCCGCGGGGGCAGACCCCCATCGCCGACATAACGTCCTCTATTCTGCGCTTCCATTTGCCTAAGCGAACTGGGGAAAGGGAGGGGAGAGGGGGGAGGTAGTTACGTGCGCGACGCGTTGTAGCAAGCCACGCGATAGGGCCTTAATATAATGTAGTGCAAAAGGGCCGTCTCACATATCTGTAAAGGATAGAATGTAGTAAATTTTCTTTTTCTTCAGGCATAGCACCAAAAAATCGAAACATGATCACGTGGGAGAAACCTTTGCTGCGAAAAATAGAGGAAACTGCTGCAGAACATGCCAGTTCGTTAAACGACAGCGAAAGAGAGCAGGCTAGTTTGCATAGTTAGACATAGTTTCAACTGAACGGCGTCTTTTACAGCTTCAAACAATCCTAGAAGCTGTTCATCCCTCTTCTACAGAAAGTCAGGACTACATCACAATTGACGACGATAGTGATCGACCGCCATCGGTTCTTTTGGAAGCAATAACGTTAAGATGCGAACATTCTAATCATGGTCCGATGTTGGAGCTTCCACGGCCAGCATATGCCAAGAAGTTAGATTATATTCAAAATCAGCAGCATGCAAAAAGGGTGAAAGGGGCTCTTTTGCACATATACCGTATGCTACCGCAGTCGGGCAAGGCATACGATATGGCAGCCGTGACCAGTGAAAACTACCTAGCACTCCGTCCAGCATTACAGTATTGTACTGTAATGGTACAAAAGGGCCCCTTTCCCAAACAGCACTATGAGGCTATTGTCGTATTCAATCTCACTTGTACCTGCTTGTATTTGAAAGTCCCAAAACTTGTTTCAGCATGTCGCGACGATTTTCTGACGCTGTACAGTCCATCTCCGCACGCGGACGTAAAACTGTCAGCTTTCGAACTTCTCGAAACCGACGCCGTTATTCTGAGATACCAGTTCGACCCGACGAATGCCAGGATTTGAACACCTTGAACAGTCTCAAACCACCATTGGTCAGTTTTGTTTACATATCTATATTAGCACTGATGAGAAAAAAACCAGAACGCACAAAAATTCCCTTAGGCTCTTTTCGATTGAGAGAGTTGAGGCCCGAAGTAAAACTTGACACCTTTTTAGAGAGCCTAAAAGCCATTTGATTTAGAAGCGAACACTTTCTCTTCCTATTACTACTGTAGTAATAGCTTGTGTTCACAAGAAGCACAATAAAGGCCGTGCAGATGACGTAAGTCAAAAAATTGGACTGATGCTTCGTACCTCCTCAACTAAATCATTCCCTGCATGAACTTTTCCCAGAGTTCAGATATACTAAGATTCTACAGTCCAGAGTACAGCTTCAGCACAAAAAATATTGAAATCAAAGCAGATGTTTCACTTTTTTATAAGAATGGTTTCGAAATTGTAAAACAAGCATCTCATAGCAGTAGATCATTTTGAATCTTCCTTTGCCGTGTGCAGCTTCATTTGAACATACAATCTCAAATATAGATAAAGTTTAGGCTATGGATAACCAAATTTGCCGCTGACTGCTTACTTTGGATGAATATGGCCCATCCGAAAGAAATCTAATGGCAACTTTGCGCAATCCAAGCTTATTTCCATATATACTCTTGATAAAGCATATTTCTAGAACTTCAATAACTGGAATTGGGACTGGAATTGGCAGCGAGCTATTGCTTCAGATAAGCTACTTGAAAAAAAGAGCTAGATTTTTAAAAGAAATTTGTGGATTAGAGACTTAGCTCTGGATTAGAGACTTAGCTCATTTGCAATAAAATCGCGGTTTGAATTTGCGTAAAGGAAAAGCAATGTTAGTCAGAAAAGATAATTTGAAAGCAGTTGCTCAGTTAGTGTGGTAAATGTTGTTGTATAATGTAAACCTTGTTATATCTTTATGTTTCAAGAATGCATGCTCACATTTCTTCACCCTATCACAAAAATTGCAATAGGTTCTAGAGAACCATCATCTTACTTCGCTTAAAACCTGCATCCATCCCGATCATCGGTGTGTTTTACCCTCACAGCTAACTAATTGCCCTCCCCCTCTCATACAGTGAAAATCGATTGAACATTACATCATTACTGAAAGTTCTCATACCACCATTAACATAGAATTTTCAGGAAGAGAAGCGAAAAATGAGGCGGCTTTCCGAAATTATCTCCGATTGGGATAGGCCATCCACTACGTCACTTTCTCATATGTACTCTTATGCTCGACGCGAAAGCGTCTACATCGCCAGGAAAAAACTAGCGGGACTCAAAGTAACTGTCAAAGGGCTTAATTCTTTTATAACCTTAAAGTAATTCCTTTAGGATTGGGCTCTTGATCTACTGGCTAAGCTGAAATCTAAGCAAGGAATGGCGATACGCAGAGAGGCTCGAGCCACGAAACTTGTTGCTACCGTCATGGGTACGAGAACCTACTGATACCTTATACTAGTTAAGAGCTACCATTTTCAGTCGTCTTTCTCGTCTGTTGGCTACCTTTCTTCACATTGAACATGATCAAAATCTACAAGCTTATCTATAACTCTTGGCCAGTGGACTTGGAGATTTGGTTTCATTGGTTCACGGCTCTTGGTTATTTAAACTCTTCTCTAAACTTTTTCATCTACTCAACTATCAACCCCGTAAGGATTACTGTATATGTGCAGTCCAAAGTTGAAAGAACAAATTCAGAAGATTTGCAGAAGTTCCGCCATTCTTTTCGAAGATTACTGGGTTTTCGCAGATCACGAAGGCAAAAAGAAAAGTCATGGATGCTTCCACCCAAGGAGAGCAGCAAGTATGTTCATGCATAGTTTATATTTAGATGGCTGCAAGGAGGTAACCACAATAGAAGCAAAAGGAGAAGAGCTCTGACGAAAAAGCAGAATGGAGGTTATCCTTGCACAGCTGTGAAATCCCGCTAATTTGAAACAAGTGTTAAATAGCGCAGTTTTCAAGAAAAACAATAAGATGTCCTTTTAAATTCTCAGGCTTCTGGATATTTCTCTGGAGCTCTCTCTAGTCAAGTCCTCCATCCCATATGCCCTGCATCAAACTTGAATCTGTCATTTCCCACAATTTATTGGAATTTTTGGTATGCCATGCACAAAAAACAGAGAAGCATGAGCTTGTTAGCAATGCTTAAAGCAAAAATTTTGAAGCTATCAAGGGGTACAAATTATAAATCATTTGAAAGCTCGCAGCTTTTGGAGCCATTCAGCTCCATAAGTATTGCATACTCTGAAATCTAAGGACGGTCAGCATTTCGGACCTACAGCTTTTCCAGAGATCCAGCAAAATGTGGTTGTGGATTCAACAAGATTGTCAAAGTTCCGCTGCGAAGAGCCAGTTCAGTAGGGTAAGTATTATGTGCTAACGGTGCTATTTTATCTGCATAGTTTGCTATTGGTATTAGACCTTGGTAATACAGCTAGATTAACTACCAGTTGTTCTGGTCATATTTCCAGAAAATGTAAAATTCTAACATTAGAATTTAGGAGCTGCATAGCAGAAAACGGGGCTCAGCACGAGGTGGCTTTCCGGAAATGCAAAAAACGAAACCTTGACTTTCTCAAAATTCTACAAACCCCTTTGGCCCTAAACCATAAACGTAACAAATTCTCAAAAAAAGAAACGTCGACTAAAAAAACATTGTATTTTTCGGCCTCAAAAACGATATCCCCTTTGCTTTTTGTCCCAAAAACGATATCCAGCTTGCTCATAAGCCACCTGTGCCGAACCCTGGCAGAAAACCTGTAGAAAATTACCTTCTTTTCAAAATTAACTGGCTATGTTCTTAAAATATCATCTTAGGACAACCGATTCGGATATACCATGCATGGCGTCAAAATTGAAAAGGTGAAAAAAAATTCAGATTCCATGGATGCCCTTCCTAGAATTTCATGACACGTAATTTTTCTTTGAGACCACTATCGGTCATATGTGTTTCGTGATTGCACGTTAGCATATCATTTGATGGATATAATTTCTTGATAGAAAGTAGTTGTATATACTCGTGTTCTATTCCCACCTTAACTTCGTTCAGACCGCTAAATCGCAAAGTTTCCATGCAAAAACCTGAGATCATTATCGACGAAATCTCGCCAAATCAGTTTTCCATTTCAGCAGGAGGAAACACGACATTCAGGTAAGATCCGTTCAGGAAGATTGCTGTAGGCTAGAGCTGCGTTCTGAGAAATGTTTTAAGGGGTAAAAAGTTGCAAATAATGCTAAAATGTCAATGACTGTCAAAGCGCATCGGATCTGACAAGGAAAGGACCCTCAGTCGAATTGGACTTTCCGCACGAGACGCATATCATTCGTCTTTTAGCACCAATACCTGATCCGTATTCCTTAGCTGCTCAATGATCTTCTGGGAAAAGTTATGAGCGACGGTTCTTCACGATGACCACTGCACATTATAAGCCTTAAGCGCCAAGGAATGTACAAGTGTGGACGGATGGGCGGGATAGCTGCGGAGACTATGGCGCAGGTGGTGAAGAGTTCGCTTCCCTATGAAACCAACTTTGTATTTTGGCAAACTGTTTGTGAGTTCGCTGACGATTTTGAGCAAGGAGACCCTTTTCGAAATCGTTTGCGAATTCACAAAATATAATTTGCAATGCAAACTTTGGCTCCATAGGGAAGCGAACTCTTCACCACCTGCGCCATAGTCTCCGCACGTATCCGGAACACGGATCTGATACTAGTGCCCTGAGTCCAGCAGAATGATAGCATCACGTGTGGAAACCCCACTTCGACTGAGGGTCCTTCCCTTACGAGAAAATATATCGAGTGATCTATCTTCAAAATCACAGCTATTGAACAAATTTGCAGTTTCTGATAAAGAAAAAACTTCCAAACTTCTCTTACATACTTTGCCAGATAAACTGCTTTAGGAGATCTTCGGATGACTGCATTCGAAGATCCTCATCGGAAATTATTGGTGGTATTGTGCTTCCTTCACAATCTAGCAGCGAGAAACGAAGGTTAAAGAGAATCAAGCGCTAGTCTCGCAAATCCAAGAAAATAAAAATTTTCATCGAATTTCAGAGGATCGGGAATGTCTAACAGTTCGGCATCATTAACAATCCGAGAAAGCAGAATGACATTCGAAGCAATGGTGCACAACCAAGTGGATATGGAAATCTTTGTTTGACGATAGGTCTTTCTTTGAATTTCGTGATGATCTCAGATTTCTCGAGGCTACCAATATTGGAAATTGTTTCCTTACTCTATAACTCTAATCACAGACACTACTGGTGTAAAATACATTATTTTGTGCTTAAAAGTTTCCCAACTTGCAAAACAACCCCATCTCACTTTCATTTGTCGGAGGATCTCAGTAAGTAAATATCGGGTATAACTGTTATTGACTGTTTGAATTATATTTGAGAGCTTCATATTCTCAGTTAAGATTGCATAAATTTCTTTGGATAATTGTTTTTTCTGTACCATGATAAGTAAACTACATTGATTTAATAGTTTAGAACAGCATCAAATGATTGATGCAATGACGTTGTGGCATTCAAATAATTCAAAAATGTTTCGTTTCTTCGAACTGAGGATATCTAACAGCGGATCAGGTAGCGAGGCTTTTTCTCGAAAAACGTTGAATTAGCGTATTTACGCTTTAAAAAGATTCCGTTAATGAGCAAACAAGATCTGCGATCCTTAAATCTCATTCGCAACAATTCAACATCTTTGCAGACATTAACTTAGTCTCAACGATAAGATCGCTTTAGAAGGCTAGAAACAGTTCAGAGATTAAGCGATATCCATTTCAGGAATTTTCTTGAGGAGGTAAAAATTTCTTGTAACTTTCTTGGAATACGTTTTCTCATTTGTAATATATCAATATTATGGTGCGAAATTGATACGTGTTTTTGCAAGCCTTTTCCCAGATAATCACTTTCCATCATATTCTCTCTTTCAGAAAATATTTCGCAGGTCTTACGAAAGCTCCTTTCATGCGCTGTGCGTTCTCAGTGAAATAGGCTTTTAGCTTTATCGGTTGAATTTTCAAACAATCTCGAACAGCTGTGCTTAAAACCATAGTTTCAGTATATTTACCTTCTTGGTCAGCATTCAAGCGCAAATAATTGCATTCTTTTCGAAACCTATCGATGGGGCAGTAACTTCTACTTACTGCACACTTAATCGTGTCTTGCGAAATTATATACTAGACTGAGAAATCAAAGCTACAGAATGGATGGTCGCTGTGGGCAATCTGTCCCCAAAAATTTCTTTTGAAAGAGGCGATCGCAAGGTTCCGCTCATTTCTGCAAGGCTCAGGGTAGGACATATTGCTAACATTTTTCGCAAGGATAGCAGTTCAGTACACGGAAAATTGCAAATCATAATGTGCGTCTTTCGGGCTCTAAAAGTAGCTTCAAAAATGGTGCACTACTGGCTAACGGCCACATACTAAACTGATTACCACCCACAGCAATAAAACTTGAAAAAAGTTGTAATTTGCCAAAGACGAGATTCCAGGAAAAAGGTTTTTGCATTTCAGTGCTTGGATTTCATTGCTTTTGTGGTATCATTACGAGCGAGTGTGAGCTAGATTACGAAGGGTTTGCCGCTTCTGAAAGGCATTAGTGCACTCATGAATATACATTTTTGGACAGATTTATAGCTCTTCAAAGTGAAATACGCAAAACATGCTTTATTTTTCCACCACCTTTACTGGAGGCATGGACATAAATCCGGCCGAACGGCCTGGGAACTGAGCTACTCCGCCTGGTGAGCACACCGGACGAATGCTGGACTCTCCGGACCAGCGGAGAGCGAGCGGGCATGCATGAGAGCAACCACAGATGTCAGGACGTGCGGTCGCCCAGGCGGTATACAAAATAATCCAACACCGGACAGTCGCCAAGAAGAGCAAGGGTCTCAGAGCGAATACATGAAGCGCGAGAGTTGTGCGTTCGAATTTATCTTGGTATGTTTTGCTTCTTTTGAATATTTTTGGACGCATTTCGTTTTACAACTTTCCTTGTAATTTATGCGTGTGGATCATAAAAAGTAATTACATACCAGTAACAAAACTGCTTATTTTCAGATCTCAGGCTTACTACGCTTGGATTATTCATCTTATTTTTTATTCTGGTCATTACGTGCGAAGGAGCTAATAATTACTGGTATTTTCCATCTATTTAAGATTATCTTTGGTTTTCTCCCACTCAACAGAATTCACAAACTCAGAATTGCGGGTTTTGCTAAAGTTTCGCTTAAAAGAGTTATTTGAGACGCTGATCACGAATATCATAATGACTTTGTTTGAAGCGTTATCTAAGATAAGGTGATTTGAAACAAGACCATTAATGTGTTCCAGACTATGTTCACGGTTTTTTAGCTAGCAGATCACGATCATGTTTAAGAGAGAACATTTTTCTAAGTTACTTAATCCAACACTTCATCTAGCTAGTAACAGAGTGTGTCGGCCGTCTCGCCGTCATAGGCGCATAATATCGGGACGATAAATCAACTGCGGTCTCTACGTACTTTTACGATGTCATAGCCTGCGTGCGATGGAAGCGAAAAAATGAAAAATGTCTTACGAGTTAGGTCGCTAAGTTACGCGTGCAAGTTTTCTAATATTCACTTTTTGGGCAATTCAAAAATTTAGCACAATGTACTTTCCGTAGTCAACGAAGCTGTTGACAGAGTAGCCGCGAATTTGGCACGTTTAAGTGGACTACGTGGAGAACAGTAATATAGGATCGGAAATTAATGACAGTGAGTTGAATTCATGTTGCTTCATAGTTCATAAAGGAACGAGCTCCACCCAAGAATTAGATGAACAAGTTTGAGTGGATCCGACCTAACTGACCTTTCTATTGTGTAATATTTTCTTTTCTCATTTTCTTCTCACATGTCTTCTTAAATGAAGATTATGCAACTTTTGTACCCAAATACTTTCACTTCTTTCTTTCACTTACTTCTGTAGTATAAATGAAGTTAATCATTTGTTCTTCTCGTTCATATTTTTCTTTATTTCAATCAGTTTTGAGAAAGCAATCACTTTGTGTACCCATTTACAGTTCCTTCGCACAAATTTGAAGAACTCAAATGCTTGCAGGCTCAGCGATTGCCTTGTAAGTATTTTTAAAGAAGTTGTATTGTTCTTCTGGATTTGAACTAAACTGGTTTTTGATTGGTTTCATACGCATTTGCACATAGAATATCCCAGAACTATAGCAACATCGGTTTGAACGGAAATGGCCCGAAAAGCTAGTTGCCTCGGCTGGTGTAGCTTGCCAGATCGCTCGGATTTCATGCGACCGGAAGAGCGCATAGCAGTGGCACAACAGAAACTGAACGGTCCGGCAACACTGAATGCCCGTGCACGGTGTTTGCGGACCGCTGAGCAGAAAATTTGTCTGAGGGATTGTAGCTTCTCGATATACACAGATTACGCATGAAAATATTGACTTTAAAGATATTTTCGAATTATGTTCATGGCGAATTTCCGACTTGCGCCAATAAAAAACTTTCTAACTGATTTCGTATAAGCATTCCGCACCATTAAATTCATAAAAAAAATCTGAAAAGGCGTACAAGTAAAATGATAGTATTTTGAAGGATAAAAAAATGCTCGAAACGCTGAACTCCTGTCCGTGGAAATGAAGATGTAGTGATAGCACCTTCTCCGACGACTACAATTTTCCAGATGAAAGATTAGGGTGTAAGTTGTGTTACTCTAACGATTCAGTTCTCACAAATAACCGCTTGAGTCGAGTCCGAGCAAAGTTTAGTATGCCTACACCATACTTTGACAATAACAAACATCCACTTGACTTCAAAATAAGAATCAAATGAAATTTTCGTAATATGCATTTGGAGAGCGTTTTTTCTGTGCTTTTCTCCTTTTTCCTGGCGCATTACGAATGAGATTTTAAGGGAAATCTGAGCTTGCTGCAGAGTGAACCCTAGGAACATCCATACCTGTGCTAAGAGCATCTAGATGCCAATCTAGTTATACGATCTCGAAACGCTTTCGGTTTTTCGCAGTTTTCGCTACGAAGTGCAGTAGTCTTTAGATAAATTAACAAGGCTTCTGTTCAATGATCTAGCTACTATTCCCCTTCATCCTCAATCCCATTTTCTCCCTATGCATGCGGCTCTAAAAACAATGTCCTATACTGCAGTACCAAGTTCTTCATCTCCACACACTCCAACAACCTACAACTTCGTGAGTTTTAACCCACTTTTTAAACATCCATGTTCAAATTCTCAGCATATGTCCAACTAGGAACTTCCGCTGGATGCCACAGGACTCGTGAAGCTAGGATTAGTAGTGCTACTACTGACATCAGCTTCGCGATGGCAAAAAATCTGTGACGAGGTTAAACAAGCCCTTCTAGCTGAGAGACTTCTTGCAGATGATAGGTGGGTACTGTAACTAAGATTAAATCAAGCATAAAGGGGTGGGGGAGAGGGAAGAGAGGGAGCAATGATAAAACACTGACATAATCTGTCCATTTTTTTGCATTCTTATATTGCTATTAGGTTGGAAAGAATGTTCTCGGACATTTTTAGATCAAATCTGTTATATCTCGAAATCTATAGCATGTACATTCGCAAAAATTTGCATCTGCACTCCCACGTGCCTGTAGCTGAAAATCAAGCAAGTGGGAGGAGCCTAAGATCAATGAGGGCGGAGTTTGTCACTTTTCAATTACCTCGTTTTTCTTGTTGTTTAGGCTCAAATTCCACCCGAATTGCGCGTGTAAGTATATAAGTATGTGTATACTATAAACTGGAGCATGTAGGGGTTTCGTAATGATTATAGAAGTTGGAGATCTGGGTTAGAGCAAAAACCTGTGCTTTCGAATTTTCGCCTGGATTTTTACTGAGAACATTGATAAGTCTTGCGCTTACCATAGCTTTGCAGAGATTGCTCTTCCCTATCCAATGGTTTACAGCATGTCCTAATTAGTGCTTACACTGAAACAAAAACTTTCTCTAAAGGCAATGTCCGAGAACTTTCTTTTCAACCTAATATGTATACAATTTTTCACCAACAAAAAACAGGCTATGGATCTGAGGTTCGGCAGAGTTATTGCGTTGCCGCATAGTTGGCGCGTGAACAACATCAATGTGCGCCCTATGGCGCACATTGATATTTTTTTACGCGCAGATGTTGTTGTCGCCGCACATGCCGTAGGAGCACAACATTTAACGTCAGATTTACGGCACAAACGACTTCGTACAGAGACATGATGCAAAGATGCTCTACTAAATGTTACCCTGCTTGACACTTGTGGAAACTTTCTTTTCTTACAGGCTCAACTCGTATATAATAGAGCGCAGTGGACCTGATGTTCTACAAAGAGCACGGCTTACGTTTATGAAGCTTTGCGGAACAATCTCAACGTGTGGAATTGTACCACCTTTTATACGTTATGAAAGCAGACAAATGGTGACAATGAGGCAGTTACGGTATTCTACCACTAATGATAATTTTTGAGGTCGCACCTAAGTATGGTACAGCAGCATGTGTCATATACAAAAACATGTCGACAGTAATGACGGCTATTATATGTTATTTATTCGACGTGATAGACTACCAGAAGAATATGGGAAACATTATGGAGGATACCTATGCCTTTCGGTGAACCCAAGAATTTACTTATGATCTGAATTTACTATGTTATGAATTAACTTATGTAAATTTGACTCTGGTAACAGACTCAAAAGCTTTAGTACTAGAGTTTCTCATTCCAGCTTTTGCAAAGGAAAGAACGAGTACAATTCAATACGGTCTCTGGATGCTTTTCGGCTCGGCCCAACATACTCATCATGGCTAAATATTATAATTGTACGAGATCCACTCGAGCGATTCATTTCCGGCTTCATCAATAAGTGTCTTCGGTACAGCTTTCTTTTTTTTATCCTTTTCGGTTCGCTTCATAATTTCCCCAAGGAGTGATAACCCCTTGGGCTTCGGTAAATCATAAGTTGTAGCTTTTCAAACTAAAAAGCACAGGGTAAGATTCAGAAAAAGGGGAGCACGGAGTTTACAGTCTCACACAAATGAAGCCATTATTTGTAATTAAAACACAAATCAGAATGTAGCCTAGATCAATTTATCGACTAGGAACTGCAGACAGAGGTTAAGCTTATCAAGTAAGCTAGTGTCGCTAAAATCTAAATTAAATGACTGTTTGTTAAGCAAAGATTTATCTTTTTTTTTCCAAGGAATTTTAGTAGAAAACTGCAGCGCAGGTTGAACTTGGACCTTCTTGTTTGGGACTCGCGCAATCTCAGCAGCACTCAATCATTGTTGTTGAAAACTTAAACATTGCTTTCTCTTTCCGAATAAGTGCTCCCTTGTTCGCATTCCAAGGAGTATTTCAAAAGTTTAGTTCTAAGATGCCAAAATCATTGCTGTTTGTACTAATGATAATACTACATAAGTGAAAACGCCCCTACATACAAAATCTACGGCTCTGCGCTGGAACACTAGCGAAACTTAGCCATAGAGCACACTCTTCCAAGTTTCTGTCCCATGGCCATTTTCCAAGCGTAGGTTCTGTCGGCACCGCAGGGGCACTATACTACAAAAATCAAAGACACTATTAGGCTGTAGGTCCCTTCAAAAAAAAAACTTGAAGGCAAGCGCTGCTGTAGTGATCATAAAAAATGTTTAATATATCCAAATTTTTTATTGCAAATTTAGCAGTATTTTAGGGAGACTATGAGACCAGGTGCATGCTACAACTGTACTGGCAATGTAAAATGTGTAATAGAGAAACAGTACGAACGGCTAATGGGAGACGCACAAAAGCCTTCACTAGTCCATACAGTAGAAGATGCACATTTCTCCCCCCAAACATGGTAGGTTATTTTCAACTTCCATTGATGGTTCGCAATTGTACACGAAGTTTTTGCTTGCCAAAAAAAGTTGAGATGCCTAAGTAACCCTTTCTTCGCCAACTGGCATCCTATTTGGACGTTGCGCAAATCAACGAAAATTTTTAAGCGATTACAATGACGAGCATAATAAAAATCACAAATCTTGTTCTCTCTTCACATAACTGTTCTCAACTTTTGAATATAAAGCGTCAGATGCTAACAACAAATAAGTGCTAGGGAGCTGAGATTTCCTTACAAAGAACTTTTGTGGCTTTCTCTTCTTTGATTTGCAGTTTATAGTACTCTCCTAATACGTCGCACATGTGAAAAGAAGCGCAATACAATTGAAATTACACAGTTGAAATTGAAATCATTTGAAATTACACTAGAAGCACATTCGTTCATTGTTTTGTTAGACGTGCTGTCCCGAATATCCAGCCTCTATCACATATGAAAATTCCATTCAAAGTCCTGATGTATTAGGTTGGTGCAAAAGTTCGTTCGCTCCATTTTCAAAAATTCATAACTTCCGATTTTGTCAACCAACTTGGCTGCATTTATTTTTATATGAAAGAGTAACTCATGCTCTTCACAATGACATCTTAGCTGCTGGCTAATGATCATCCGCTGCATAGATAGGAGCGATAGAAGAAAATAATTCAAAATTCGAATTTTCTGTGTAGGGTCATAAAAAATCGAAAACTTGCGAGAAAAATCGGAGCAGTTAGTATTGTAGGTTCTTTTACCAGCTCTTTCTAATGCTGCAAAGTTTGCGTCGATTGAGCGTCTCTATGAAAAGTTATGATTTTCGAGCAAGCAATACAAAAGGGCGATTTTGATTTATTTTGGCATTTTTCACGGAAATCATAACTTTTCATAGAGACGCTCAATCGACGCAAACTTTGCACTATTAAAAAGAGCTGGTAAAAGAACCTACAATACTGACTGCTCCGATTTTTCTTGCAAGTTTCCGATTTTTTATGACTCTACACAGAACATTCAAATTTTGACTAATTTTGTTCTATTGCTCCTATCTATGCAGCAGATGATCATTAGCAAGCAGCCAAATTGTCACTGTAAAGAGCATGAGTTACTCTTTCATACAAAAATAAATGCAGCCAAATTGGTTGAAAAAATCGGAAGTTATGAATTTTTGAAAATGGTGCGAACGAACTTTTGCACCAACCTAATATAAGGTTGATCCACTGTTCTTGCACAAAAAATAGAAGAAATTGGTTCTAAAAATGTTTGAACTAACTAATCAATTTATATAATATGTTCTTTGTTATGTATTGGTCAGTGGCGAGCGCAAGATTTCTGTCCGGGGGAAGGGGGAGGGGGAGGCAAAAATTACTTTCAAATGAAAGTGCACGAGTAGCCATGCGTTCCGAAAAAATTGGGTGCTTCTCAAAATTTCTTCGGGTCCATAACCCCTAGAATCTAGAACAGGGGGCAAAATTCCCGATAAAAACTTTTATGCAAGGCTAATTTGAACTTCAAAAAATTTTGAAAATTATTTGCTTACAGGAATAAACAAGTCACTTCATTTTCATAAACCATGTAAGTAAATTTCAAAAATTTCGCGACCCATTCTTGGGTGGGGGGGGGGGGGGGAAGGAGAGAGTCTTTGAGTCAGACAAAAAAAAATGGGAATTCCTATTGTTGAGACATTCGACCTACTTTGAAAAAAAAAGTAGGTCATGAATAAGACCGAGAATAAATTTGCATCTCACTAGGGAAGGATACTTGGTCGAAGTGGCGTTTTCATAGGAAATTTATACTGTCTTACAGAGCATGGAACGCTGATTCCGAAACAGCTTTCGGTATTTGCAAAGCGCTTTTGGGAGGGGTGTCAAGGAAATTTTTTGACGTAAACATTTTGAGACGCAGCTACAATAAGATCTTTCAGAACTGTAGTCTATGAAATTGGACGAACCATGATTACTGTCAGAACGTTTCGTGCAGTTATTGCCTTCGTTCTAATAAATTTCAGCTAGTCGTTACTCATTCAAGCGCCGGAAAGACCTTAACATTCGTTCTTACCTTAACCAAAATCTTGAATTTTTACCTCAAAAAACTCCCGCAACTCCCATCCCAAAAGCGCTCCGCAGATACCGAAAGCAGATTCGGAATCAGCGTTCCACGCTCTATATGACAGTGTACATTTATTATGGAAAGGCCACTTCGACCAAATATCCTTCTCTTGTCAGTTAAAGTATTAGCAATATTAGCGATCAAAATTCGACAAGGTAGGTACTTTTGGGTACTTCTCTAAATCAGCCTGTAAATTGCCATACGCCTATATAGAATTTCATCGGGTTGATGCATAATTCCTGCACCAAAATAGGTACAATAATCCGGAATTCTCCTATAATCTAAATAGGATTTGATATATCATCAGACAGATCAAACCTAGCTCTACAAGATGGTGCTCAAATATCTGAATCGGCTTCAATTTACGCGAAGTTTCAAGCCGAGAACTGGAAAAACTCATGCGCCCGAAAATCTTACGCCAAATCTAAACAAAATTGCAACCCCGTTCAAAACACTCCTACAGAAGTTTTTGCTTGCTCAAGCGTAGGCATTCCATGTAAGACATTAATCTATGCAGCTGCTGTATTTTTTTTTCAGCTAGACAATGAAAAAACAATGTTCATGTTTTTGGCAAATCAGCGCTGAGATGTTCTAGCACTAACAGTTGTATACTGCATGCATTTAGCAGTAAAGTCCTATATTTTCAGTCTTCTAGGAGAATAGTTCACGAGAGATCGAATTCAGCATTCCTTATCCAAATTTTTCTTGCCTAGTTGCCAAAAATTCAGTATTTCTTGTGAACCAACTGTTGTAGAAAGCTGAAAATTCACATTCATGCTTCTGATGTCCTGTAGTATACAACTGTCAATGCTAGAACACCTCAGCATCGTTTTGGAAAAACATGAAAAACTCCGTTTTCGCAATTTGTAGCTGAGAGAAAAACAGAGCAAGTGCATAGAGAATTGTCTTCTATGATATGCCAGCGCATGAGCAAGTTAGAATTTTTGAAGGATACTTTAAACGGACTTCCAATTTTTTCTTGGTTTTTTGGGGAGCTGATCTTTTTCGTTTTTGGCTTCAATCTTCGTTTGGATCAGAGTTGCTGCGAAACTTTGAGCACTATAATGTACAGCTGCTTTGCTCTGTCGAAAGGTAAATCAGGAACTATTTAGGATATAGAAAATAAATGTATTATTGCGGTCTGTACCTATTTTGGTGCAGGAATTATGCATCAACCTAATAATTCAAGTGCAAGCGAAAAGCGCAAGATTTTCTCTCTTCGATATGTATCAATTATGAGATTTCACTGGAGCTAAAGAAAGTGAGCGAATTTCAAAACTTTGGTGCAAGTATGCATCGAACACATATCTACCTAAGATATAAAGAATCGTAACGCCGATTCAAAAATCATCAGATAGCGGGAAACCCCGCGGTCGCCGCGAACGTTCCTGAAAACTGGCACCATATATCACTGGTAATACTGAAAAAAATGCATAAATAAAGAATGAAAAGCTCTCAAATTAGCGAGATGTGCATTCTAATAGTATTTGTAGCTCGTACACGATTTTTCGTGCCAATACCTCCCGTTTTCAATCGGATCTCGTTAAGGCATTGCGAATTGCGTGAGAATCTGCGGAAGTACAAAATCATCAAATACAGAGGAACGAACACTGCGGGCCTGTTCGATGAACTCGAAGCGGAATTGAAGAAGCGTGGAGTGGGCCAAAGTGTGCTTGATGACATAAGAGCACAGGTTTGTTGATGCAAGCAAATTTCGAACACTCAAAAGACCTACTTTAAACGCACGCATCTGGCATAACTTTGCTACATACAGTCTGTGCTAACACACGTGCTTACTTTCTGCAGTAACTATGCGTTCGCAACGCGTGCTGCGCACCGAATCTCCAATAGATGCGACATCTGAACGCGCAAGCAGTACGTCAGCGAACGGAGCACGCCGCATTTGCGTTGCCCTTAAGCTGACCGAAAAGGGAGCACATCTTCACGCATACTGCAGCCGCCGTTAAGTTTGGTCCATATGTGCAATTGCACAACTCTACGAACCTCGCAATTTCAAAAGAGAACGCCCGCTTTTAGGGTGCATAACTAACTTTGCTTAGTTGAAATAAACTCGGCTTATTATTAGTTTCATTCTGAAGTCTTCATTTATTCTCTTGCTCTATCCCATCGGATGGAAGCAGCTCCTAATATATGGGGACCTGCAGGATCGCTAGAGTCGGACGTGCGTACGGCCATTGCGCCGCGCACGTCAGATGTGCGTCCGACGACTCAGGTAGGTGCCAGACTTATCCTGTTGAACAGGTTCTTGGTTCACCACCTCTGCTGTTGGACAATGTAGTGATTTGACTTATGAACCGAACGAATCAGCTGAAACGGTTAAGTCTGGCACCTGCCTTAATGACAGCGGACTGCGCAGCGCAATGGTCGTACGCACGTCCGACTCTCGCGATCCTGCAGGCCCCTATATCCCATCGTACAAAATTTCGTTCCCATGTAAATCTTTGAGTGAAGCATGTGTATGAGGATGCCTTGTCAGAATCAAAGCCTCTCTGTTCCACATCGAGATCTCCTTCTTAGATGCTGCGGGTATGACTTTGACTCCGCATCGTACTACCGCACCTCTCTTAGAGGCAACGTCCAGGCAAGTCTGGACACGTGGGGATTTCACGTGGATAGGATAGTAATTTTGGGGCCCTAACTAAGCCACTGCCCAACCGGCAGCTCAGGTAGTGCTCCAACGGCTGAGATATTCCCCTCGAAACTGGACCCCGCGATCGTATTTCGCATGGATTCATGGCGCAAAGCGTGGGTCCTGGCGCGAAACTGCCATGAATCCATGCGGATACGATCGCGAGGTCCAGTTTCCAAAGGAATATCTCAGCCGTTAGAGCATTAGTGCGCTGCCGCTTGGGCAGTGCCTAGTTAGGGCCCCCAAAGGACAGGGCTCCTAAATTGCACAGTCGTTTGCACCAGCGGTCGCGCGACCGCGTCGCGCCCGGGCATCAATGGCGCCGCCTCGATCGATGGCGCCGGCAAAATGCCCGGGCGCGACGCGGTCGCGCGACCGCTGGTGCAAACGACTCTGCAATTTAGGAGCCCTGTACTTTCCATGTAAAATCCCATAGGTCCAGATCTGCCTGGACGCTGCCTTTAAAGGCAGTGTCTTCGAAGGATTTCGTTTTCCAGTTTATCACTTTTCGAAGCCTTCTTGCCATGAGGAATCCATCTGGGCTTCAGCGCATGAAAGTGGCAAAAACTAGCTTTTTCCGAAGCTTTCTAGGTCCACATTCAGTGAAGATACGCCTGAAGTCTTTCGCGCCCCGCCTCCTCAGTCCGGGCCCCGCCCACTTACGTGCATTCTCCACCGATTGCGAGCCTGGAAAGGGAAAATTTTCGCCATTTTTATGCGTTGAAAACCCCAGAGGATGTTTCATAGCGAAAGGGGCTCCAAAAAGGTGAAAATTCAGACTTAATTTAATTTAAATTTTGAAATTCTGCCAAGATTGTCATTAGGTTTCTGTGTGAAAAGGCCATCAGTGGGTCAAAAAATTTCCTGTGACTATTAGCAAATTCACGATTGCGATTTTTTGGTCCCTTCATGTGGCATAGTACAAAAAAAATGAATATGAAGTCAGCAGGCCAAATCAGGACCCTCTCTTCGCTGTGATTTGCCTCTGACAACCGGAAATTGCTTTGCAGTTGCACTTGTGAGGAGAATGACAGCGGTCATATCTGATTCCATCTGCTCACATTTCTTATGCATGCATAAGTCAGTAAAGACCATGCAGAAAAGTAGTGAACAATTACCACAAAAAAGGATGGCCGTGGGAACGACTTTGATTGCAGGTAGTCTACAGACGAACAATTCACCAAACCTACAACAGCTATAAACGCGTCTATTACGAGAATATGATTCGAAGCTCACCTTATCTCATGGAGATGATTGTGAAAATGTTCTACTACGATTACCTAGTGTTTGGATACCCCTTACCTCAGCTTTTCTGAAAGAACAATGTACATTTTTTAAACATAATAAATGCGATTCGACGTATCCATTCAACACAGTAACCATCATGAAGATGATCTCGTATTTTCATATAGGGAAACACCTGCATATCGTATGCACAGAACAAACAAAAACAAAACAACGAGTAAAACAACAACAAGAATAAGTAGAGTATATGATATCTACAGAATACGTCCCTTCTTTCTCATTACTTTCAATTTATTCTTCTTCTTATCGTCTATCCGCTTTTGTAAATTCTCTCTGCGTTTTTCTTGTTTCTTAAAATCATTTTGACAGTATTTCAACTGAAAAACGTCTTGACATATATAAGGTAAAATCACCTTTGCTTTTTCTCTTTCCACGTTCTTCTCTCTATTTGACCACTGTTCCTTTCTCTTTTCTTTCATTTTTTCCTTTCGCTTCAAGCCTTTCTTCAGTAGGTCTATGTTATCCTTGAAATTAACAATATTCTATGCACTCATGGTGCCTGAAAGTTCTGAGACAGTTACCTTGACTTTAACCCCTTGTGCTTTTTTTACAGCTCGGTTCCATTTTATGTCCTCTTCGACCTCAACAGCACGCTCCGGTTCTTTCTCGCGCAGCTTTTCGAGCTTCTCCTCTCGCTTCTCGACCTGAGATGCACAACGATACCGAAGAGTCTAGAGAAAAATATTCATGCGTACCTTATTTATGAGTGACTTATAATCTTTCCCCGTAAACTTCTGCTTCTTCTCTGACGTAGTAAGCTACAAATGACAACCATAAGACATTAACCCGAGTGGTTTCTGACAACTCTAACCCTCTTCTTCTTGCCATCTGCCTTGATAAGAAAATCAAACTTCGAGAATGAAACTGGTTCGTCTTTCGTTTCGACCTTATCCTTCTTGGTTCTAGAGCAGGCTTGGTCACTCAAGGAAAGAGATTGCTGTAAGGGAATCACCTACTCTGCCTTTACATCCACCTTTTCACGCTTTTCTTCCGATCTTCTTTGCTTCATTTTCATTTTGCTCATGCGACGCTTCAACTTTCTCTCCTGCTCGAATTTCATTGCTGCCATCGGATCAGCCGTTGCCTTTTTCTTGCCTTGGCGACTTGCTATATCGAATTCATTAGTGATTATAGAAAAAGGCATTAGGTTCAAATGCTTTGGTTATAATTTTAAAAAAACTAATCGTATAAAATATCTTCTTTCTGAAACTGAAACATGCAGCACCTTTCATGGCCTTGAGTTTTTCTTGTAATTTCCGTATGGCCATTTCTCTTTGCTCCAGAACATCCAGAGACTGGTCCTTACTTACACAATGCACCGGTTCCTAAGGAGAGTCTCCATCGTATGGGAAAAACAAGATGAAAAACACATACAGTGCTGAGTTTGGGCTTTTTCGCTTCGACATCCTCTGCGTTTGCCATAGGACGTTTCAAAGGCTTCGACTTCTTTGTTTTTGCTTCTTCTTCCTCTTCGTCAGTAGAATCAGTGTCAGAGACGTGCTTTGCAACCACTGTTGATGGACTTTCTATCTTCTGATCTGATTCAGGAGCCCTGATAATCCAGGAAGATGCAGCTGTAGAGATGCGGGATGTCAATCATTACCTTGTAGAAGCCTTTGGGAGAGCAGTGGGAGCAATGTTCTCGTCAGAATCATCACTGTCACTATCGCTTTCTCTCGAATCAGCAGTTTTCTAAACAAAACATATTTATATACAATTAGAGGAGGGGCTCTAGCAGCATAAAAATGGCTCTAGCCAAAATGTTCCAATCGGAGAAGATTTACTACGGCTTCTTCTCCAAAAGAAATTGTGACCGCACTGGCATGCACTACCCGTGCGTCACTGAGTCTACGTTGGGAAAGTCAAATCAAGTTCTAAAACAGAATAGCTTGATTGAGCAAGTAAAATATCCCAACAACCTGCATATAGCATATCAACCCGATATCGAAACATACAAAATGTTTTTATGACTTTTACATTGAACCCCCAGAGCGCAGCAGAGCATGTGTATGATAATCGCTTGCAGCTGATCTGGCAGCTTGTATGAATGATGACCCCATAGCTGATATACTACCCCCCAGAATGCAAAAAATCTCTGAACTTCCTTTTGTTTGTTTTCTTTTCGCAGCAGAGAGGAAAATTCCCTAATTCATCTATATGGTAAACCCAAGAATGAGCCAAATAAAACAATAATATTGAGAAAACACATCATGGGGATTATTTTGTGTATAGAAGTATAAAATAGATATGAATAGTGCATGTTTCGAAGAAACAGCTGGACCATGAGGAATCGTTTTCATATCTATTTTATACTTTTGTCTTGCTCTCTTTTGCGTCGCCGCTTTCGCATTCGCTACTGTGTCATTATGAGTGATGCTGGTTCTGTTCAACACTCCAGAATTCAGACAGTTGTTTGAGGCAGTTTCTGTACCACTTTTTATCAGAGGTGTGCGAGGAAGGAAGAGTGATTGGGCAAAAAAACTCAAAAGGACAAGCTACGAGTTCCCTCACATCAATGACACTCTTTACTCTAAATGACTCCTCTTTAAAACTGAACACGGACCAGCCCAGGGCAGCCTAATACCAATCAGATGTTAAATAAAAAGTTATGAAGAGGTACGCAAATCATATAAAGCTAAAGAATAAAACATAAATTGTGCGAACACAGTTATACAATTCATAATGTACTATTTACCCACTTTCACGGATTCCTTCGGTTTTTTCGCTTGTTCGCCATTACCATTTTCGCTCACTTTCCCTTTAGGCTCCGAAGGAAGACTTGCCTGAGGCGAGAGAAGTAGGAAGCTACCGAACCGTTAAAACCACTCACCTTTTTCGGTTGCACGTCCTTCGTAGAGCTAGCTCCAAGAAGATCAATAACTTCAGAAACACGTTTACAAACCCCACCCACGGTTCGGGCTACCTGTTGTTTCCTACTATTGGTCAATTGCTTTCTTTCCTCTAAATGATGATTACATAGTGGCTGTTGCGTAGCAAACAAGACCTACTAGGTGTGAGCTGCTGATTCACTATGCGATGCTTTCGCTGTCTTAACTTCTCCTGCACATCAGAGCTGAAGCCCCAGCTCGATAGGGGTATTAAATCGCATACCCTCCTCATCTATAAATAAACGCAGTAAGCATACTTACTTTCTGCTTTGAGCATAATTAACACAAACCTTGGTCTCAATGGAGGCGATCCTCGTTAATAACTGGACATCAACAAGTGGTTCACTTTCTGCCACCGCAGACATTTCTGTGAATATCTTGACTCTGACATATGTTCACGAGATGCATACAATATCTAACCAGTAACAATACCAGATAGTGAATGAAGAGACCGCATAAAAGAAAATAGATGTTTATGACAAAATTACATTATGATATAACGAAAAGATGTTACACGTACTCTTGTACTAGAACTAAGATCAGCAAATGTATACATGGCATAAAGTGGTGAATTCAAAACAAAAACACTCAAAGCCCATTGAAGTCAGCACTTCAGTAATGAGCAAAGGACAAAACAACGATTCACGACTAGTTCCTTTGCCTATCTAATTCTACCGTAATCAAATCTTAGCAGCTAACAGGAAGTGAGGCGGCACACATCAGGGCAGATATGTTCCAAAATGCTCGAAGCACCCCCTGCAGCTCGCTATATTGCCTAAGTATTTTCCAAACTCTTCAGCAGTGAAGTCATCTCTACTGCTGTGAGTTTGGAAATTACAACCTACCTAACCTACAAATGAAATCAAGGACAGAAATTGCACAACTAAAGGAAAAAACGGCCTTGAGGGACTCATATATTACGAGATCAGCTAAAATCCCACACAAAGAGGAAATTCGAAAATAAAACTGAAAGCACAAGTAGATATAAAAAGTCAAACGATACTGTGACAAGTCAAATCTGTCAGCAAATTACTTTCAAATCGAATAAACGAATGAATGACTAAAACTTTTTCAAATACTAAAAGTACACCTGAAGTAATCGCAAACTAGGCAGGAATTAGCTCTGTGCCAAGTCGAGTGCGAACAGCTTCCGTGCGAGTCTCTAGTATAATCCAAACATCTTCAGCAAGTGCATCTACGGTTGTGTAACGCACTCGCTTCGGATTGAAAATATCCACCACAAACTGAGTGATCTGCTCCTGCAAAATTACGCAATTCAACAATTTTTTTTGGATTTAAATGCGATGTGTACCTTAAAGTACTGACACAACTCCCCGATACGTGGGTCTGTTCCAAGAAAACCCAGCGTGATCGCGGGCGAGACGGCCTCAGAGACGTTATAGATATGAGCGATGAAACCATTTGGATCCTACATAATGCACTTTGAAACATGTATTACACAGTTGGAGACATGCTTTACCTTCAGCCGTTGCCGTTTAGCCTTGAGCATTGACCAGATAATAGTGCTTATTGTTGAGTATTTCATGGAGTTTGAGAGAAAATAATTTTTTGTGACTGAAAGGATCGAAATAAGAAGTGAAATATTTTGAAGCAACTGAAACACGTGCATTTCACCAGAAAATGGGATAGCATCAAGCGTAACTGTGAACTTTTTGCAACAGCGGAAAAGCAAAATTACTATAGAGAGAATCCTTACGAAAAACTCTTTCTTTTTGATTGAGATTGGTTAGCATCATCAATGAACATATGATTAAACTTGCCCCTCCCATTGGTCCCACCAAATAAATCTCAAGAAAAATATTTAGTGTGCCAAACACAATTTCTGCTCCACGAAGTATAAGTTTCTAGATTCTAAACAAAGAAGATATCGGACGTACCCGAGTATACAGCAGACGGAGGAGATTTAATATCATCAAATGAGTCGAGTAGTATGAAGTCGAGGACGACATCCCAAAAACCGCATTCTACCACCTGAATGGAAGTTAACAAGAAATGAAACTCTGCTAAACCTTGAATACATATATAAACATGATAATAACAAACCCCTCTATCAGCGAGCTCCTCAGCCATTTGAGAAATATTCGATTCAATGCGAAAGAAATCAATCAAGGCGTCGAAAGCGATATAAAACTGGGTGGGATCCTGAAAACATGTGAGCGATGGATTGAAACTTGTAGTCAAGCCTAAAAAAATCCTACCTGCTTTGAATGTCGCAAAATATCCCCCAATAATGTACGACCAGCTTTCGCCAACCATACCTGACGATGGTCGTCATTAAGACAGACCTAAATCGCTGAAGTTTGCTAGCGATGAGAGCAAAGTCAAACACTGGCACAAAGGACTAATTACTCGACAATGCTACACTGGAAAACACTGTTGAAAACTGCACAAACCGCAAAAGCTTGCCGTAAACACCAAAGCTTGGCGGCAAAATCCAGCTCACTGTCACACTGGCAAATATCACCGCGCATCTTTCGGTAATCTACCTAAATAAATACCCGATAAACGTATGCAAACCAAGGCAAACGGAAATATTAACTCAAACAAACCTCTCCGTTGTTCGCTGCTTTTAAGCCTTCTTTGTAGAACAACAGTTGGTCTTCGGGAACCGAAATATCACGTGATACGTCGTCATCAAGGGTAACAGCCTAAGTGACTGGTGGTCCACTTACTTTGGTAAAAAAAAAGAACTACTTACGAATTCTTCATAAGCAGACATGAAGGAATCGTCTGAGAGCACCGAAAGGGTTCCCGCTCGTGGAGCGCTATAGCCTTGCCATCCTTGAGCTACTACATTGCTAACTTGAAAAAAAAAGGTGAGAGATTGAGAAGAGACGTCAAAAGTGAACGCTTACAGTCATCTCTATATTCATCCAGTGCCCCATCTGCCACCAGACGGGAGATGTCAGCCTCTAGTCCGTGAAGGCGGTCAGCGATAGAAGTTAGCTCTTCGGTTTTGCTACCATCCTTTTCGCGGTAAAATTCAATAACATTGATTGCTCTTTCAAGTGCCCGAAGTAGTTCGTGGCTAGAGTCGGCTAGACCAAGTACAGTCATCTCGGAAATTCAACGCGAATTTGTAAAACATACAGCAAACCGGAGGAAATGCTTCCATGCTATTGCTGAAGTGGTTGCGTTGCCGAGAGTTTCCTTGGCGCCCGCTACCACGATCACTGAACGATGGAGTACACCGAAGCCGTGACGAAGCACGCACTAAAATAAATCGTGAAGAACACAATGCTACACACAATGTATCCCTAATCGACTAACCACTTTCCGGCCTCTCCACACGTGGAGGGACATCGCAAGAGCCATCCTGAACGCTCCCGTCATGAAACCGCGATGTCAGCTTAGGTCCGGTAATACGTCCGCGCTGAAACCACCTGGAAAATATCTTCTTATGAAAAGCGTCAGTGGATGTGATGTATCAACATATGTTCAGCTACCCATACTCGATCATGTGAGCATATCATCGGCTTCCAGATCTGTACGAAGACGGAGTAGTGGCAACTCAAGGCGTCGCGGTTTTTTGGTAGCGAGAGAGTACGAAAAGCAGTACTATAAGGTGAAGCTCAACACGTTTATCAAGTTTATCATAAAAACGCAATCTGCCTCTATACGGATCTAAGAGCCGATGATATTTCTACACTAATTTTGCTGTGACTCATTCTTTACGAACTTTACAATGCACTGCTTACTACTCCGACTTTCGTTGCGTACCAGCGGCGTTCGAGGCTCGTCTGAGCGGAACACGCAAAAGCCGCTGGTAGGGCAGTCGCACGCCGCTCGTACGCTGTGGAACTCCACTGGGAGGAGAATGGTACGCCGCTGGTACGCCAAGAGGGTACGCCTTCGGACCGCATGTTCACCGGATTTTTGATTAGTGTACTAATTGCAGCATTAGTTGGTTTGAAAACTGCTATATCGTCATATTCTATGAAGCCGAAATTAGCGCAAAATTTCCTGCTATTTCGATCGATGGACTTCATTGAATCGAAATCAAAGGATTATGGGCCACCCGTACAATACCCAGCTAAGATGTTATCAGGTCACTCAATGGGAACAACAACTCAATCTTATTCCTTTGTCAAGTACCGAGAAGTGTTAGCTAACCACTAGAATGCTGCGGCGGCCCAACCACTGCGTAGTATCCCATGCAGGTACGGCTTACGCTTACAGCGTGGGGTAATGTGATGGGACGCCGCTCGCCAAAAGACGGTACGCCGCTGGTAGGGCGCATTAGGGAACGCCGTTGGTACGCTAGCGCACGCCCCTGGTACGCAAAGCCATTTAGGTACGCCGCTGGTACGCAACGAAAGTCTGAGTAGAAGTCTAAGAAGGAAGAGCTGAACTACCTACGAAGAAGTATGCCGAATACGACAATCCCGAGACCGACACCAGAGATGATTATAGTAGTCGTTCGATTCGGTATTCGTAAATTGGCTCTCCAGATACTACCCTTGGAGGGTAACATTCGCTGAAACATCTTTCATGGCTATCCGAAAAGATATATCAGTCAGTGCATGAAGAGAGGCATTACTACTGAATGTCCAAGTAAGAGGAAGTGAATTCAAAAGGAAGCAACATACGAAGCATACAAGGCGCATATACAAACTCCTTAGCTCATCAGTTCTCATACAAACGATTAAGGTGAGTCGTTTGGTAAAGACTAATTTTTCTCTTGGTAAGCGTTATGTCTAGTATAATCTCAACAACCCTGAACTGCATGCTGTATAACAACTGCCAATAAGTGCTTGACTATTACAATTTTAGAAGTGTGTCTGATCGAAACACATTCTTAGCAAACAAACAGTAACTGATATTAAACGAATTGAAAATTGCAATTGCGCTCCGAGAAGTCCTAAGTACACATGCGCTCTGTGTTCAGCGAGAATGTCGCGGAATGTTGTTGTAGAAAAATCGACGCGATCTCCAACTTTAGTGAGAGGGAAGAGCGCACTTCAGCCGACGTTCCTTTGATTGATCGGAAGTGCGTTCCAGTCGATGAGATCGGTAAAGTGAGAAGTGAGGTGGGCTCCATTTTTGTCCTTTTTTCGCTTTTAGGGTGCACACTCTGGAGCGTTGAATTCCACCCTTCTCAAATCACATCGCTACCGTGAACAATTTCATATCTTCGGTTCTGTTTGAATATACGTCAAGATGCTCGCTCTTTCAAGTGCGATGACTGCTCTGTTTAACTGATTTGTCGAGATCGTTGACTCATGCCATCTCAAAAACACATTCCGTTTCGATATTATTAGCCAAGACTTTTTGTATCTTCTTCATATAATGTGGCCCTCTAGTATTGTACAAACTGTGAGTCATTCAACGTCATGCGATCTAGCGATCACCACGCAGTCCCATTCTGTGGAGCTCAATTTTATGAAATGCTGCCTTCTTTCCGATGTGATGCTGATGACATATCAATTCGCGTCCTGCAGCCCTCTATTTCTGATCCGCTCATTTCTGCGCTGACCTGGCCTATTGTTCTGCGAGATTGGCTTCAAAGAACGCCTATCTAGAGTTAGTTTACACTATTTCGGATCACGTAATTTGAATTATATGGGTCGTGTTTATGTTGTGGATAAGTATTATGGTGCCCATATCTTTTAAGACTTTTTCACATATCTGCGTAAACCCGAACTCCTCTTTCGATATAACTTTTCAACTACTATAATGCTTTATGACTAGATCCGAACAAAATTGCATCCCCGCCCTTCTGCGCTGCACTTACCGCTTACTCATACTTCATTTCTTGCATGTCCTCTCACCGAAACGCGATTAGCACGTTTCGCAATTGTTTTATTATATAGGTAATTTGTTTCTGCTTTTCCGAATCTGGAAAGGTGCTTTCATGAAGACTACGCCTTGACGTTATCAGGATGAAGGGGGTTTGTGGAATTTGTGAGGCGTTATTGTTGTTTTTTTACAAACTAATTTTTAAAAGGTTCAGTTTCTTTCCTGAACATGGTTGTTTACACGTTCTTCATTTATTTTGTTACTCCTCCATGAATCACATATCTTAGCTAAACTATCGTTCTCGCTCACTACATTCCAAGGACTTTTCACGTTCGTGTCATCTATTTCGCATTTATCGAAAAATATCGCAGTCAACGCAGCTCTGTGAAAATCGTCTTCGCGTGATTCCAACTTTCTTCGTTTTTTTTGCTGATCGTGACTGCGTTCTCTAACTTTTGAATGTGTTTTATGACATGTTAACATGCTCTAGGATGTCTAGCCCTTCGAGGCAGATAAAGTGTGTTGTTGTCGGAGATGGAACTGTTGGTAAAACCTGTATGCTTATTTCCTATACCACTGACTCATTTCCTGTACAGTATGTGCCTACAGTGTATGTTTGATACTCATCATCTCAAGTACCCTCACAGGATTTTTGTGAAATTTCAGCTTTGACAACTACTCAGCTCAAATGACACTGGATAATCATACTGTTAACCTCGGTTTGTGGGATACTGCTGGTCAGGTACGTCCATTTTCAGTGTTTTCTACTTGTTTGAAGCATTTATCGGGGATGCTCTGTTTTGTTTTATATATATTTTTATTTCACTATGCCCACCACTTTCAAATAAGTGCTGGTTCATTTACAAAGTTGTGTTTGTCATCTTTGTTTCGCTGTTCTTTGTGTCGTTTGTCCCGCACGCAAATGATTAACTCGAGGAAAAAAGTGGTATTTCTCTTTGGACTCTACAAATTTGAGCGGTCTTCAAAGTCTTGTCAAGCTAATGCAATTACAGAAACATCTGTTTGTTGGCGGAATGCGCTGTACTTGTTTTTGTGGTTTTTTTATGACTTCAGCTATTTTTTTTTTCAAGAAGACAGTATCTTGTCAGGTTGACGTTGAGTCGTATCCAAAGTTTTTTTACGGGAGTTTAAAATCATGTCCACGCAAGTTTGGGTGCCTTGGTTCCTTTGATAATGACCTATTAAGAGGACTTGTGATTCTCATGGCCGAAAACATCAGCTCTAAACTGTAGCCCGGACCTGGTATCTATCATACTAGACGCTTATCAGTCTGCTTGGAGAGATACGAGCTGAGCTAGAGTTTATCGAAGTTCTCGGCCATGAATGAATCATATAAGCTGTTTTTGGGCAGAGCTTAGCTTATCTTTCAACCAATTTTCATAGCAGATTTAGGTATCTGATTTGCATAGACATTGTTTTAACATTACCAGTCTTGAGAAGTTGGGTTTGAAAGAAAGAAGCTGGGATGCAAGTTTCACGTCAAAGTTGCTGACTCATCTTATCAGGGTGCCTTAGAAACAACAACATAAAATTGGATTCGGTCATACTAAGTATTGCGATGACATCATTGAATGAGTAAGCAGGTGCAGAAGGATTTGAGACAACCTGTGTTGACACTTTTGTATGAGTTGTATTGCTGATATATATCATATACTTGTCAGTTTTGCCTCTTCCGCTTATGTCGAAGCCTGTACAACCATCAGTGTAGTTATACTCTCCTACATTTTCCTTTAGTAATAGCCATCGATCGTCCCTAAATTTTAGTATAAACGTAAACTTCGAAATAGGGAGTTTGCTCTTGTGATCGAATATGGTAACTGAGAAATATTATCTTGTCAACGGCTCGTCCAAACATTTATCTAACTCCACAGCGAGCATAGCGCGGCCATGTTCGTGATGGTGATGTATTTGTTTCGTAAATAATTTCTCGTTTATGATTCTTCTTGTGGAGCATGATCGATCGCGTATCAGCTTACTGTCATTTGCGACTATTTGTTGAAATAATGGATAGGCTGCGGTTTTGTATTCTTTTACATCACCTGTGCCTTGCATATTTGCGTACCGAACGAATATTATGGGAATTCACTTTATAATTTTGAAGCTGTACAAGATTCTTTCGGAGATGAAGTTTTTTTCAGGAGGATTATGATCGATTAAGACCGCTGAGTTATCCCCAAACAGACGTTTTCGTTCTCTGCTTCAGCATTGTCTCCCCTGTTTCGTTTGACAACGTAGCGACCAAATGGATTCCAGAGATACGTCAACACTGCCCAGACGCGCCTATCCTTCTTGTTGGTAAGAGCAGTCTCTGACGTCTTTTGCTCTTCGAAAAATGTGCAGGGAGTTGCATTCGAAAAAAATTGACGTTATTTTGACAGTCGGTTACATTATACAGTGTACTGCTGTCAGAGAACTCTATGAATACCTTTATCATGCGCATCATTAAGCATTTCATAGTCAACATAGAATGTTTTTTCTACTATTTTTTTGTTATTATGACTAGCGATTATGCACATTTATTCATGGTACTTTTTGATTTAATGCGATCGGCAGCTAGAAGGCGACCGCTTGCACCCGCGACGCAGTCTGCGTCTCTCTCGCGAGCGTGCTCTTTGATCATTCCCTAGCCTTGCCTAGGCCAGAAGCCCCGTATATATTTCTGAAGAGATTTGAACCGAACTGTGTTTGTGCCTGTGCATATCTCTTTCAAATTTCATATAAGCTTGTTAAGGTACAAAGTTGGACCTACGAGATGAGGCAAATCCTAAATCCACTGGCTCTGAGGATAGGCCACCTATAACGAAAAGCCAGGGACAGAAATGTGCACAGAAAATAAAGGCCGTGAAGTACTTAGAATGTTCAGCTCTCACACAACAGGGCCTCAAACAAGTACGCATTAGTTCCTTCTTTTCTTGTGCACAATGAGTAAAACAATTTCTTTTTCAACCAAGGTGTTCGAGGACGCCGTTCGAGCTGTTATAAATCCGAAGCCACTCAAGCAGAAGAAATCATGCACATTGCTCTAATCCAACTCTTTAAAAGTGCACTGAAACCGGTTTATGTACGAATTTTTGAAACTACACAGTCATGTTGTCTGGAGTCAATTGTGTTTGGTGTAGGGTGTTTAGGATGATGGGTGATGCTCGGCGGACCAAACACTGCGCGAACTAGTCCCTTGACCTAAACTGCAACTTTGCTACGATTTAAATTCATCTTCTCCTTGAATCACAGCATTTCAAATTTTAGTTTGACCGACTTTATCATCGATTTCATTACTGTATACTTTGTAATTATATATGTAAATGTTTGTTAATGTCTTTTTTTTACCGTTGTTTCACTCATCTGTGTTATCCATCGATAATGTAACGTCATAATATACTGATTGCCAGTAGAGAATGGCCTACTGTGTTGTTATGTGCCATGAGAGGCAAAGATTCTGATCTAAATGATGTTTATTCTCCCACACTTCTCGTCAAACGTTCATGTTCGCGTCGTCCCTCCACCATATGTGAAAGCCTTTCACTCACTTTCTACGCCTTGATGTTGCTCTTTAATTCATTACAGTGCTAAAATTGTTAGAGTTCTCAAATGCAAAGTAGGAACAAATTGCTGTTTCACTCAGCGTTCAGGAAGCATGGAAATGAACTGTTCAAAGTTTTGTTTTTTTTTTGTTCTGCTATTTTATGCAAAAAAGACATATCATTGACGAAAAATTACATTCTACTATGTGCGACTTTGGCCAGTTTCCTCCTTCCACTCCTCTTGCAACTGGATTATTATACAAATCGCACAATGAATCAACTTTAATAAACAAAGGCAAAACCCGCAATGGTGGTAGCTAACACCCAGATGTAAATCCTATTGATACAAACCTGAATAATGTGAATATACAAATCATCTATACATCAACGATGTGTACAAATCATACAGGGCAGTCCTAGATGTATGAAAGATACTCAACCTCATAATGGTGGCTGACAGCCCATAAGATGAAATTTTTCAAGGACTAGAAAATTTGTTTACCAACCATATATGATATGAGTAAGTTCTTCAACCTTAATGGTAAATATGAGGTGTGGATGGCAGTCCTAGACACATCAGGTCATCGGACGAAGTAGAAGTATAGAAACAATACCTAGAATATACGCAGCAACAAGCTTTTGTGGCACAGTGAGATGAAAGTGATGTGGTAGAAGTGAGTCAGCAGCAGCTGGATCTCCTTGAGTTGGAGCCATCAAGGCAACTGCACAGATGACGGCTACTCCAAGGCAAGCGAGTTGGGAGGAGGCCGCGTTCTACAAAATTTCTTCTATAGTAGTGAGGCCTACATGCAACTATCATTCATCATAGATAGTATTCAAAAAAAACAACAACAGACAGACAGGTCTACCAGTTCATGTTTCGCAACATAAACCATAGGAATGCTTATCTAGCAGGCGGGCAAAGAGAATGATCCTCCGAAAATGGACAGATTTTTCCATATTTAAACACGCAAAATTTCAACTTTTTTATATTTTGTATGTAGAGGCCATCTCAGCCTGTCTGTCCCTTGCACAAGACGCTCGGGTTCGTGCAGTCTCTCGCTTGAGCCTTGCGCCCAGTTTGAGGACTTATCGCCGAGGCATTTTGCCAACCCTCAGCTGATGGAAACCGAAAACCCGCGCATGTGCGGTATCTGAACTGAGCCAGCTATATTTTCCAATAGCTCAGCAAAAGATTTCTTCATTTTTACAGACTTTTACTGCACTGGACTCAAGGCCTCGGAGATTTCAGACATGAAGTGACAGTTATGTGTCCTCGATAAAGCGTGGAAGAATGCGTTCATAAGCGAAGAATGGAGGTCGTTGCAGGACTTACGTCGTTACGTGTCCGGGAAGATGCGCGATGTGAAGATCCAAAATCTCCTCTCGGTTCACGTCCGCTCGTCGTGCTCATTGGGTCTGATGGAGCCGGGCTGCACACATTGACTGTCCGCAGTAGTAAATCCCGGAATCCCAAAACCTTAAAAAACTGAATGAGACCATTTTATGCCTACATATACTGCAAAGGGGGGGGGCGCTCGTTACGTGCGGTCTGCCAAATGGAAAACGCCGCAATGCGGCGTTAAAGTAACGGCGCGCGGGAAGCAGCAGTGCAGAAAACTTGTGAGATTTATACCACTAGACTACCAGTGCTTCTTCTATATTGTTAGTTATTTAGCTTCTTCAATTTGTGTCTTTTTTATCCTTTAAAAAGCTCATTTTACAACTTTTACGGCAAAACTTTATATAACTAAGCAGAACTAATATGAGAATAGTCTGTGAACCTCAACAAAAGTATAAGAAACTGAAAAACTATGTGCTGCGGATCATGCTGGCTGAATTACCTGTGTCTGATTACTGGCAGCCGATCGCGCGCAACGTTTTCCATTTAGAAGCCCGCACGTAACGATACGCCCCCACTGCAAAGTACAGTCGAGTACATTTTCCGCTTAATTCAATGTGCTTGTGGCGAGAGAGTGTGGTGAATTCGCGCGCGAACAAATATAGGCTGCTGCATGACGAAGGCGCAATATCTTTGGGAGCGAACGCGGTTTTATTAGCCGCAGAGCGCATGAGGCGCAGGATTTACAACGGTGAGGATACGCGCGCGCCACGTTCGCGCCCGCTTAACTGATACTGCTTCTACGTCTTCGTCATGCATACCCTTTAGCTACGCCTGTCATGCCGATCACCATTACCTCATGGTCAGCTCACGCGCAGATTCTCCCGCATTTTCTCGGCACCGCAAGAAACTATATCAAAGGCAGTGTCCAGGCAAGTCTGGACACATGGGGATCTCACGTGAATAGTAATTTTGGGCCCTAACTAAGCCACTGCCCTACCGACAGCTCAGGTAGTGCTCTAACGGTTGAGATATTCCCCTCGAAACTGGACCCCGCGATCGTATTTCGCATGGAATCATGGCGCAAAGCGTGTGTCCTAGGGCGAAACTGCCATGAATCCATGCGAATACGATCGCGGGGTCCAGTTTCGAGGGGGATATCTCAGCCGTTAAAGCACCACCTGCGCTGCCGCTTGAGCAGTGCCTTAGTTAGGGCCCCAAAAGTACTTTCCACGTAAAATCCCCATAGGTCCAGATCTGCCTGGACGCTGCCTTTAAGCGGAAGATGTACCCGACTGTAAGTGATGTCTAAGGTTGAATCAATGCGATATTCGTTGGTACCACTTTATATGAATAAACAGGGCCAACCTCTGTTTCACCGTCCCTCCTGATTTCCACCCGGAGACAGTCAGTCGTGCCTACGCTAAGTCTTGTAGTGCATTTAACAACTCTGAACAAAGTATATGCTGATGACAATACATACTCATTCCATATCAGATAACGACACTCACAAGTCTTTGCAGCAGTTCGCGTCAAGTATTCCTTTGGGATTAGATACAGAATAGTTTCCGGGAGCATTGCAAAGCACTGAAACAAAGAAACGACATGTCAGAAAAACAATATGCTTTCGAGCAAGCCGATAAATTTCGCGGATATATGAAAATTTGGCGCTTGGGCTACAGTGTAGTTTTAGGCGGAAAAGTAAAAGTTTAGTTGGAGGACTCCTGTGTTCAAAATAGAAACTACAGAGCTCTAAACAGATGACTTGCACCGTCATGTCCAAGACACTACCTTTACGGTACTTTGGCACGATTATGTTTTAATTATTAGGAAGTGCTGACATTATCGGCATATGCACCACATAAGCAAGCAAGTGGAAGAAGGAGCCCCTCAACAGCTAGACATCTGATCTTAAAGAAAACACACACACTCAACAGTGTAAAGGGTAGCTACTCGCGATCTTCGTTTAACCCTCTAAAGTTGATATCTGGTCAAGCATGGGTCGACGATCTTAACCATACAGCACCATGTCGCGACTTACAGAAAGCAAGAAAAAATATTGCAGTAGTTGAAATCGGCGTCTGTGGGGATGGCCGCCAGCTCAACGCACCGGGGGGGGGGGGGGGGGGGAATTATGTACAAAGCTAGACAACGTCACTCCATAACTCACTCGAACTATTCTGTGAAGGTTGAGAAAACGAGTGATATCAAAAATCCACAAGGAGTTCACACTGTAATTTAGCGCGGAACAATGAAAACTCAAGCTTCCCCGGAACGATACAATGCTGTTCCCATCGGGTGATGCACATCACTACCACTATTATTAATTCAAGAAAACACGAAAAAATCTACATTTTCTTTAGTGTCCAGTTTGTTGGAAGAATTTACCGCTCCACCATTATTTCGCAAAAAGCCTAACAACTGGTGCAAAGCTAATGAATAGATGCTGAGCTGTCTCTCGGTATCTCTTATTAGCTTGAAGCAGCATACTGTAATCCGGTTTTTGCGAACGATTGAAGAGAATGACTTCTATACCCCTGTGTATTATGAGTTCGGTGACTGTGAGACTGTACGGAAATTTTTTTGAAACAATTAGAAACTAGCATTTATGGTGAGGAAAAAGCTCTTGATTTTGATAGCAATTAGAGTTTACTGGACTGTTTACAAGCATGATATAATGAGTCGAAATTACTTCAGAACAAAACACGACTCTTTCAAGACGTTTCGGGGATAAAATCAACTTGTCAGCTTCTTTGCACACCTCTTTTACGCTTCTCTTCAGAAAATGGAAATTGTATAAAAAAATCAAGAAAAAAGCGACACAGAGGAAAAGAAAAACAAATAATGAGATATACAAAGAAAATGGTCGTACCTTTGTACTGAATCGAATAACCGTAAGGATTGTAGACGGTAATAACACGTCGTGGTGAACGCTCGGTGACTGGAAATTCTATTTCGCTTACAGATAGAAATACTGGTAATCTATTGGAGTCACCATCATCCATCCCTCTCCTCTCTGAAAAAAAAAGAAACATTTCACGCGAAAACAAAATGGCGAAGGTATGATCCCGTGCAAAACTAGTTGAGATATGATTGAAAACTATGATTAAGCAGAAGTAAAGCCAGCAGCGTGTAAAGCGAGGGCGCAACACAGAATGACGTCATGACGCGTGATGAGAGCGAGTTCCGCGAAGAACATATGATCCGATAGAGTCGCGTTGAAGACCAGAATTTCTCTGTACTAGATGTCCTTGCCTTGGGAACGACATAATCTCGAATTCGCAAACCAACTCCAAATATGGATATGGATGGACTCATCTCTTGTCCCATCGCTCTCAATGCTTTGACTGATGGATTAGTGTGTAGGTAATCGATAATATAGACAAGTACGCAAGCAAACAATGCGTGGCGTCTAGGTAGAAGCTTAACTAGGATCAGTACAGGTTCGCGAAATGATGGCCTTGAATTGACCAAACAGGCGCTGTTCAACTGAGAGATTCCTCCCAATCAACGTTTATTGGTAGCGTTGTCGTGCGAAGCGTCAAATATGCTGCATATGCAGAAATGACGAAAAGAGAGTAAACAACTCTCGAACAGCACGACCAACAATATGGACACATTAAAAAAGCACACAAAGCAAGTCAGTCAGCTCAACATTCCAGACGTATTCTAGTCTCTTCAAAACAGTCATTCCCTGTTTACGTCAGGATAAATTTAATTATAAGGTGAATTACAAGTGCAATCGAAAGTGATAACCAGATCTTCTCTTGCGATGGTATTTATACATCTAGGGACTTTTTGAAATGTGACTAAATGACTCGTTTCATATTTGACTGACTCAGCATCGTAATCAAAACTAAGAAAAAATAGGAATACGTGGAGTTAAAGGGCAGCCAAAGCATATATAAGATCATAGGGCAGACATTTGCGTGTGAAACGATCCCAGACTCGATTAGACTTCCACAACTAAGAGGTGGCAAACGCAAAGGGAACGTTTTGCTTGACCATGATTTGAAGTATCTGACTTTAATGCAATGATGCTCAGCAAGAGAAAAGAGAGGAAGGTTATTGGAGAAAAAGTTGATTGTAATAGTGGGAGATAGTTCTGGATTTAATTGCATTTCATCGATCAGCGAGATTCTAAATAATGTGGTCATGTTGAAGCAGACAGTGAAGCGAATCGTCTGAAGCCACGACAGAGGAACAGGTTAACTTGGGACTTGGTCAAGCATACCTTGAAGTGATTTGGCGAAAATGGAAGATTTGATAAAAACGCTGAAATTTCAAAAAAGAAACCTTCCTGATTATGAAAATTCGATCATCGTCTAGAGATTGAATACAGCTAATTCTTCGAAATAACACAGATAACTTCCAAAGTATATCTTACGGACGAGTGTAATAAGTGAGTGAGAATGCCAACAAACAAGAATTATGCGAACACCCTTTGCTAAATCCTTCAATCATGGTTGTATGAATGACAAGCTTACTAGAAGAAGCATGAAAGCAAGCTCAGAAGTTGTTAGAAATGTCAGATAAGGGGTTGGTCGGTACTAGATATAGTCATTAGGAAGAATACTGGATAAACTTCTGAGATTAGGGTCAGGAATACTTGGTTTAAAAACAAATTTATGATAATTAACAAATAAATTCAACTTGCATCCATCTCACTCCCTTACAAATACTGGATCAAAAAACCTTGTACTGTTAGTGGTCGTCGTCTTCTCCAGCCGCAAGAAGCACTTTTTTTTCTGAAAGTGTGAAAGTTTCGTGCCCCACATCCCTGTTGATTCTTAAGGGACCGGCCATACTATTCCAGGAGGTGATTCCTGCCACTTCAGTAGTTCCTGCAAATCTTGTGATTCCACGAGTTCCGATGTGCCGATCTACGGAGCGCTTTGCAATCAGTAAACATTGTTTTTTAGCAACACATTGTTACTGGATCCGCAGCAATCACATGAATCGCAGGAATAATGGTATGGCCGGTCCCCAAGCTTTTGTAATACTGAAAATTTTGGTCCTTTGCCAATCAGCGCTGTTTTAGAACCACTGCGGTCCTTGAGCGATGCAGGGAAGCGGGGGAATTTGAAGGACAATTTCTCTTACTACGGAATGGCATGGATATTGATCATCACGTTGTCACATAGAATGTTGGTTTCAAAGCATGCAAATCAGGAGACGTGGAACCAGTTTATGGAACGAATCTCAGCTTTGACTTTGTTCTTGCAGCGTAGTCTTTTGCGCTTGCTTTTGTTGACTTCCTATTCAACTTTTTTCAGGGTAAACCTAGTACGCGACAAGCTGTTCATTTATGAATGTGCGGGATCTGCAGAAAACATTGGAAAATCAACACGAACAGCTGAAACTTTATGAGAAGAAGCTCAAAGGTTCCTAGGCAAACTTTTTTAGCTGCTTTTGTACGCCATTTGATTATTTTAGTGTATTTAAGATGTTGTGAGAGCTTACAAAAGCCTGGATGCTGAAAAGAGCGCCCTTCAGAAAGCACTAGATTCGCTTTCCAGTCAAGGAAATGATGAAGAAGGATCTTCTACGTCTTCCAAAGAGGTTGTTTGTTTTGAAAAAATGTGACTTTTATCACTGTGGTAATCTCGGATTACAGGATACTGTGAAAGAATTGAAAGTTGCAATTGCGACGCTTACAAGGGAGAATACTAAAAAAGAAGCTGCTTTCCAGAATGATAAGAAGATCCTAATAGCAAGTATTTTTGGCTTTATCAATAGTAGTAAATCATGTTTTTTGTTGAGTTTTCAGAATGAAAATGCTACTCTCAAAGAGCAGTTAAGGAAACATACAGAACTGAATTCTAATAACGAGAAGATGATCAAAGTAATTTTGCACTTTTTCTAACAGACCAGTTATCGCAATTTTTCTTTATTCTGAAGAGTCTGCAGTCAAAGCTCCAGCAAATGGAAGCAGACCGCGAACGTGAACTTACCGACCATGGGAAAGTGTTGGCGGAGATGCAGTCGAGGTTTGCCAAGGAACATCAGTCATTCGAAGCTGGTGCTAGAGAGGTACTTTGTTATCTCAACCTTGTGAGAATTGAGACTTTTAATATCAATACGTTTGAATAACTATGGAAAAAACTGTTTTAAACATAAGGGATATGAAAGATAGTCTATATGATTTCTACGCGCAGTCAAAGTGTTGTAAAAGAGTTTTTGAGCGTGAATATGGTCGCCTCCTTAGAACCTTCATTTTCACGATCACATACTATCGCGAAGAGCATGTCAATGAATACACAGTTGCCATGTTTCTGCAAAAATTGGTTGATTACTCGGGTTAGGTACATACTATTTAAAGCAGCAAAGTGAAAACCGCATGCTTTTTTTGCCAACTGGGAGTAACTTACAGTCCGTAAACTACATACATTTAGAGTGCAGCTCTTTCCAAGAAAATTAACCAAAAAGAGGATGCTCTTAATCAGATGAAGGCACGTGAGGCCGAGCTTGTTCGCCAGGTTTCACTATTGAGCAAAGAAGTCAAAGAACTCACGGAGAAGGCTTATCAAGTTCCTTCTATACAAATCTTGAAGGACGAACTGACAAATCTTAAGGCTAGTTCTTTGCACCACATTTTTTCTATTGTTTTTATTTGTTTGTTTATTTTGTTTTTATTCTCGTTTTGTTAGGTCGATCATGCCAGAGAACTGCAAGATGCCGTGACTAAGACAAAACACTCTACTCAACTTGAAGAGCAAGAAAGAGCTTCTACAAAAATCGCCGAACTCGAAGAAAGAACTATGAACCTTTTGGAAACAGTTGCGAGAAGTGAGGAAGCCCGAAGTGAAGCCCATGAAGCCTTATTAAAAGCTGAGGCAGAAAGATCTGCTCTCCTAGAGGTGAGAATTTGCTGAAGCTTATGGTTGACCCTCGCTTGCGCGAAAGTCACGGTGAGAGGAGCCGAAGCTAGCGAAAACCCTCCAATGGATGGATTCTTCCATTAGGGAAGTGCCGTTCCTCTTGCCGCTCGGACTTATACGCATGCGGCCCAAACAGATGCAGTTCTCAGATTCTGCATTGTTCGCGTCTGTAACTCGATACGTTGATATACGTTGAGACATAGAAACCACTTTAATAGGAGCTGACGGAACTGCGCCAACTTCGAGCGAACGAGGATAGAGATCCTGATGGTGAAATTGCCAGCGATGTCATCACTACTCTGAAAACAGCTATTGCAAAAATCCTCGCAAAGAATCCAGATTTCGATTTTTACGGTTGGTTACATAGTGACGAATATCTTGCAAAAGATGTCGAAGCTTTTTTAGCTCTTCTTGGAGGAGATCCAGAGAAAAAGAAACTCCAGCATGAACTCCGGGCATTGCGGGATGAATATAATCAATGCAAATCTCGCTTGGAATCGTTAATGAACATCAGTACCGTAAGTCAACTGAAACTGTGGCTGCTTACTTCCCTATTCCAATCCTTTTCAGGAAAGAAGTGATGATGGCAGTAGTTCTAAGGATGAGAATATTCGTCTTGTAGTAGAGCAGTTTCAGAACAAAATCAAAAAAATGATGGCTGTTCACGCTAAGGATCGCGCTGCATACGAGAAGGCAAGTTATTTTTTTACAGTATGTGTTTAGTAGAAAGTTCCTGCTAGTGTTCAAGCATATTGGGTTTTATATCTTGCTTTATTGTTATACTATCTCATTTCCTGTATCTGCTTGCATATGCAAAATTCATCCTAGTCCCACTTAAAATGAGTTGCTTATCAAATCGTCCCGGCTTAAATTTTAGTCGGCATGTGATTTGAATGCGAGAATCTCGGAGCTGGAGCAGCGAGAGGGTCGATTGGTAACGGAAATGAGAAGAGAAATGAACAGTAGAAGTTGGTCGTTCTGCAACTGCTTTTTTCAATGGCACGTTCTCAATTTGAAGTTTAAGTTTCTGAAATGGAAGCGGAGATGCAGAAACAACGAAGTCGTACCATAGATGTGGTAGCTGAGAAAGAAAAGGAGCTAGAAGCTGCTAGGTTGGCTTTTCATTTGAAAGAGACCATAAGTTTCTAGTGTTGTAGTCAACTAGACCATATGAGTGCTGATTGACAGGACGATTCTCGTCTCTTTGCGAACTGAGCAAATGGCTCCTGCTGATCCATCTCAAGCGGGTAAAATCACGTTGTCTAAGAGGAGATCTAGCGAGTACAAACGTTATGGTGACAGAAGATATAGCACGGGTCCGGAGTAATTTCTTTCTTACAATATCTCCGAGTAGAATGCAACTTTTTTCAGGATCTAGGAAGAGTGCGGATGGTGTGTCTGTGAACAGTATGGAAGCAACAGTTGGTATGCAGCATTCATCAATTTGTAATCTTCTCAGTGATTTATACTTAGATGGAAGTTCGATACCTATCCCCATGGCCAATGAATCAAGAAATATTTTTTATGAAGAGGAGTTGCTCAAAAAGGAGCGCGAGATTCAAGAGATGAGGTCTGTTGTTGAATTCTTACTGTACTGTACCAAGGGTGGCATTGCAATTTTCACGTCGTTCAGAAACGTTTCGCATCATCTCGACTATCGACTACGCGAGGTTGAGCAAGCTGCACTGGTCAAAGAACTTGAGCATCATAAGAAAACCGAAGCAATGGGTGAAGAGATCACGAAGTTGCAAAGTTAGTTTGTATGAATACATCTTTTTTTCAAGCAAGACCCCGCGGCTTTGGGGGCCGCCCTGTTGATGTCAAAGTTGAGACTCACCCAACATATCTGCAATATTGTGCAACTTGTTTTCCCGTTTTTCTTACTCAGAACTCTGACTGCATTTAGATAAACTCGCTCTTCTATCAACTGGCGGTGAGATGGAGTACTTGCGCAACATCTTCATTCAGTTTATACAGTCGAACAACTCTTCTGCAAAGAAAAATATCCTCAAAGCAATGGGCATGGCACTCAAATTGAGCGCCAATGAGATGAAGTCATTAGAAAATAGATAACTGTTTGTATAATATTTTATCAATATATATTGGATAGCTCGTGTGCTCATAAATTGGCAGCATATTATATAACAATTGATGACGGTTTATGCTGTTTTACAAATCGTTTGCTACGGGGCGTATAACTTAAATCACTTATAATTGCTGGTATGAATAAAATTCATGTTTATGTGTTTTGTTTGAGACTGAGTGTTACTCTCGAATTTCCAGATTTTTTGTGAAGTTGTTGGTTTATAGTTAAGGCGAAAATTTAGCGTGTGAGCGCTCAATTCTTCTTTGTCACCATTGCGACGCACAATGTTTTCGAGACCGAGACCACGTCTGTGGAGGAGTATATCACCGTCGACCACGTTAACGGGAGTTTCTTCATATTCTCAGAAGATGGTATGTCTTGCAGTGCTAAATATTTACTGAGAGCTATACTCAAAGGCAGTAGATCGGCAGAATAAGACCCGTGACAAAACAAGGTCACAGGGTAGGAGCCCCCATATGGAACCTATCGGTCAAAGCCCGATCTTTCTCTGCCACTCCTACCCCCGAAAATTCAAAGCGAAAGCAGCGCTCATCTCCTCTCCTCTCCGAACCCGCCCACCCCATGGACGAGTGAACGCGAAGAACGCCATGGCGAAGACGCAGAGTCGTTGCTGGACCCTCATGCTTATAGCATTGCGGCTGCGCGCTCTAACCGTGGAAGTCACTCGTCCATGGGGTGGGCGGGTTCGGAGAGGACAGGAGATGGGCGCTGCTTTCGCTTTGAAATTTCGGGGGTTAGAAGTGGCAGAGAAAGATCGAACTTTGGCCCATAGGTTCCATTATGGGGGCTCCTACCCTGTGACCTTGTTTTGTCACGGGTCTCATTCTGCCGATCCATTGCCTTTAAAGGCAGCGTGCAGGCAAATCTCTGGACCTATAGGGATTTTACGTGGGAAGTAATTTTGGGGCCCTAACTAAGGCACTGCCCAAGCAGCAGCGCAGGTAACTCACTAATGACTGAGCTATGCGCCCCCAAGCTGGACTCCAGGATCGCATTTCGCATGGATATTGCGCAACCCATCAGTTTCGCGCAAGAACCCGCGCGCAACTACCGGGTTGCGCCAAGAATCCATGCGAAATACGATCCTGGGGTCCACTTTCGAGGGGAATATCAACCGTTAGAGCATTACCTGAGCTACCGGCTGGCAGTATGGCTTAATGAGGGTCCCAAGATTACTATCCACATGAGATTTGTCCAGATTTGCCTGGACGCTGCCTTTAAGGGAAACGGTCCTGTACTTCCCTTGTACTCTAACATCTGGGGGGGGGGGGGGGGCTAAGGTTTAACAGTGTTCTTTTTACCGATGTAACCTGTGCCTGAGCTTTCTGAAGACCTCTGAAGGTCCTGACCCGAGATTAGCTCAATTTTGTATTGAGACGCACTTCGACTGCGGAACGAAATGCGTATGGTTGTCACATCTGCTATGAAATCTGACGAGGCACCATATTTCATTACGCCCGAGGAGGTTTCGCTTCTAGTCCAATACGGTAATTTCTGGAAATTTCTTTCTTTCTGAACCTTTCATTGAGAAGATATTTTCAAGGTCATGCACGAGTTCGCGAAGCTCTGCCAATATCCGACTGCCTGAGTACGAAACCAGCTGCCTGTACAACAGATCACTCTGAGCCTACCATCATCAGTGAAGTAAGATCTTTTAGTTTTGATGCGCTGAGTTAACATTCTTTTGAGGAGCAAGAGAAACGCGCACGCTTGATAGCTTTGGGAAGAAAGGCGAAGATTTTGAAAAGGAGTAAAATGGGAAATGATGCTACTGCTAAAGAACTGAGGGTTGCCAAGTTGTTGCTAGCATAATGGTTTTTCATAGTTTGTGATTAGGTTACAAAGAAGGACGTGATGGAGATCGACGTCTCTTCAGACGAAGTATTGGAAGTAATAATGGAGCTTAAGCGAAGTGAAAAGAATATGAAGGAGAAGAAACTCATTGATTTCCCAAAACGTTAGCACTTTCATGATTCAAGATTTTTTTGTCGCGAATCCGCCTGAAGCCCAAACCCGCCTGAACCGCAAGGCGCCGGAACCTGCCAAATGAGAGAAGCAACGGAGATATGCCTCGAAATTGGTATGTTGGAGCACGCGTGAAATGCCGCGCGCGGTGTATACATACTAGTCAAATGTGCCTCGACAAAACATAATTTCATCTGCTCCGCTCATTTCGCAGATTCTGGCGCGTTGCGGTTCAGGCGGGTTCGGACGGGTTCCGGCGCAGTCTGAACGATGCCTTATCGATGCTTTTAGTGGAGTCTGATGCAAAGATGTTTCGGTGGCTGGACCAATATGACATACCACTTCCATGTACCAGACAGTTTCGAGCTCGAGAACTGGTCTACCACGACCTCTGGAGGAAAGGATACTATCTCACATGTGGAGATCAGTTCGGCTCCGCTTGGTTGGTTTACGAAGGTATGGTTTCGTCAAGATCGTGTTGATATATACAAGTCTTCCCTTAGGACTTCCCGGCAATGTCCACGCAAAGTTTTTATGTGATTTTATCCTCGATGACGAGATGTTATCACCTCTCAAATTGATTTCTCTTGTACGGGTTGCAACACAGGTGGGTACATTTCTCAACACGGTAGTGAAATCGCCAATGTTGTTGCAGGTAAAGAAAACTTTGTTGATCGCTATAGTTCCTTCCGACAGCAATCTGCCACATTACATCACATTCGAATGGTTTAAACCTTACACCAGAGATGTTGAATAACTACTAGAATACCGTTATTGCTGAGCATTGTTCTTGACCATTTCCTAACATAATAAAATTATTCAGCAGCATACATCAATGTCATTGCTTTCATAGAGAATTACTGAACTGCGCATGCTAAGGACAATTGCTTATCAGTAACAAATGTGTAAGGTTTACCTACTGACGGACGAAGCCGGACAGACCGAAGAAGCCAAATGAGCGCAATGCGATTATACTAACCCGTTGTCTGTAGGACGCATGAGGCGAAGGGACGCAACAGTGGCAGTTGCCTGCGTCACTTTCATGACCATTCAGCTTGGTTGGTCCGCCTTCATCCAACAGTAGGGTTCACACGGTCAAATAACACACCTACTGCATGACTTTATCTTACGCGAATAAACACACTCTCCTAGACTGGCAGACACCTGTCAAACTGAATCTTTCTTTCTGAGAAGACAGAGAGGATGTTGTGGATATATTTTGTATGTTTATGGGGCTTCGCTATGTGAAGTCGTTTCAGTTGTCGTCGCTTATGCAGCATGTCGGCTCATGAATTCAGTTTTCTTAAACACATTTGCAAATCGGCTCCAATAGTAGAACGGAAAACTACTGGGATAAAGTCTATTCAAGTTGTACAAGGCTTTATGACGTTTGAATTACGCAATGGGCTCAACTTAATCCGCCAGCAGTCACAGCTGGCAAGGGGGTAACCAAGGGGGCAAGGTCTCGCGCCACGTGTGGGCGTACTGATCTGGTACGATTTGACATCTGAAGACATGGCGCGAGACCTGGCAGAGCTGACGAGCGAATTTACGGTAGAAAAAAACCGATACGGACAGGCCTTGTGAAACCTGACTGCCCGCGCCTGCGTTGAACACCAGCGTAAGCGAGCGGCTGTCGCGAGGCACTATACGCGGTGCCATTCGCTCATGATGCGCGGCGCGTTCGAGTCCGCTTGAGTGAAGGTGATCTTGCGCCTCCGTCGGGCGGTGGACTTTGCTTGACAGTGCTTTTTACATAAAGGCAGTGTCCAAGCAAAAAGTCGATTTTGAGATTTTGTGCTTACCCGGGCCTATTCGCCATGCTGAATCTGATAAACCACAATGGAGAGCGCGAAAACGTCAAAAAAGGCCCTAACGCAGGAGGGAAATCGCAGGTGGGAGGGGCCGTTCACACCGTGACGTCACCCTCCCAGACTTTAGGAGCGATCTTTTCTGTTCCAATTTTGTATCATGCGTTTCGCAGTTGGCTGGTGGTGATGTTAGGGCGACTGCGGAAGCGAGAAGATCGCTCCTGAAGCTGGGAGAGTGACGCCACTATTGTGAACAGCCCCGCCCACCTGGAATTTCCCTCCTTCGTTAAAGCCTTTTTTCGCCGTTCGCCCTCTCCAGTGTTGATTTTCGGATTCAGCATAGCGAATAGGTCAAGGCAAGCACAAAATCTCAAATCGCCTTTTTGCTTGGACACTGCCTATAAGCACACAAACATCTCCAAAATTGATGTAAGCAGTTCTTTCCAGGATTGATGTAAACAGAATATAAACGCTTAAATTTTTAAAATTAGATAGTTCCTGTAGATTAAGAAGCAGCGCAAAAGGAATGAATTGCGCGCGTGTCAAATGATCTTGAAGATGGCCAGTAGAGCAACATATATACACACGATATTGCAATCATCAAGTGTTATTAGAATGATATTACAGCACATCCTTTTCTTCTTATTCTTACGCAGCAAAACATGATCATAAAAATAGTGTATCAAAGTTGACCTTGTCGATTTCGCGCTCTGTTCATGTTGTGCACGCGCGAAAGTTTTGAACCAACACCTTTCCAACGAGAAATCTTCGTGTTCCTCTTCGCTGTTCGCTTTGAAGGCAGCGTCCAGGCAAATCTGGTCACTGACTTCTGAGATTTACGCCTCCAAACTGGACCTTAGGATCGTATGTCGCATGGATTCATGGCGCGGCTCATCAATTTCGCGCGAGGACCCACGGAAATTGGTGGTTGCGCCATGAATCCATGCGAAATGCGATCCTGGGGTCCACTTTCGAAGGGAATATCTCAGCCTTTAGAGCACTACTTGAACTGCCAGTTGGGCACTGGCTTAGTCAGGGCCCCAGAATCACTATCCATGTGTACCCCATATGTCCGGATTTGCCGCCGCCTTTGAGGCTTGAGAAATACCGGTCGCTATAACTGACGATAAGACGCTGCCAGCAGCAACGCCTTTTGTGCGTATCGACTGACGCCAGGCGACGCTGCTGCTCTAGCTGCTGCAGGCAACCCGAAACAGACCCACTATAGCCAGCGATGCTGCGCTGCTCTACGCTGCTGCTTGCGCTCATAGCTGCTCCTCGCTGCTATGCGATATGAAGCTCACTTTTGGTGAGCTCCTCGCAGCTGCTTTATGCTACTAACGCTCATTTTGCTTGGATTTGTTCCTTTACTTCTGAAGATTTCTAGAGCACTTGTTGCGATACTGAACTATGACAAATTTGCAAGACCAAAACGCAATACGTCGATAAGAAAATCATTAAAGAATTGACAAAGTCGACAAAGAATTGAATATGAACAACTGCACAGAACTTTTGTGAAGCAAAAATAAAATCAAATTGCAGTAACGATGAAAAACTGGAGGATTTTGACGATTTAGTGTTCGGCAGTTCTCAAGACTTACTTTCCTAAGGGCATAAGCTAAGCGTAGTAATGGGTAAAGCTGCTTCGTTCTTGCATCCAAAGCGTACTCAGAGCAGCAGCCACGAGCAGCTAAAGGCAGCGCAGACATCAGCGATTCGCCAACACCCGCTACACCTTTTTCGTCAGGTATATCTCAAACTTATAGCTACGAGTCACGTACCTGCAGAGCCGTGCCGGCACAGCGCTGCCGGAGCTTTCGATGAAGATTTTGATCAGTACCTGGCTGGGAGCAAGGCCCGCTATCGGCTATCCGCTATCGCTATAGGCCCGCCCCCCCCCCCCTCCCAACAACAAAACGGCCTTGCTCGAGACAGCGTCAGCACAGCGTCACCCAGAGTTTCGTATGGTAAAAATTTAAGCGCGACCTACGCAGCAAAGCGGCCGCTGCGCACGACCTGATTTTCGACGTAGAGCTCAAATAAATACCTTGTATTAATCATTCTTCTACTATTTTTTATTTTTATCCACAAAAGTTTCGTGCAGTTGTTTTCTTTCAGATTTCATTCCTTTCAATTAATTTGCATTATTCAATGTTCAATCGTCTCTTTTTGTCAGTTCTGCAAAGCAGCAAATGTCTTAGAAAAGCTGCAGCAAAAATACAAAAATGGTAGAAAGGGATAAATCCGAGGCAAATGAGCTGATAGCAGCAAGGAGCAGCTAGGAGAAGCTTACAAGTGAGCTTCATGTCCTAGCAGTAAGAAGCAGCGAAGAGCAGCACAGCATGCGCGCTATGGCGACTTGCATCGCGTTGGCAGGTGCCAGACTTACCCTGTTCAACCGGTTCGCTTATTTGCTATTGGTCAAATCAATGCACTGACCAATAGCAGAGGGGTGAACCTGATGAACCTGTTGAAGAGGGTAAGTCTGGCACCTACCAATGGCTGCTACAGCAAGAAGCAGCAGCGATGCTTGGCTGCAATCGATATGCAGAAAATTGTTGCTACTAGCAGTGTTGCAGCATATTTTTCGGTTATGGCTACAGATCGTCAGGTGTGTATGAAGCCTAACTACCAGTATGTGGCCCTGTCAACTCAAAATTATAACAACGCTACCCAGAAACAGCTGTAGGCCTGTCTTAGTTAGGCAAAAGCGCCAGTGCGTAAATCACACCTGCATCAAGAAAGTGCGCATCAACAAGAAGAGGCCGCGTAAACACGAGGAAGCTCTTAGGTCAAAGTTTACCACCTTCAGTAATCGAACACCTCAACAACGAAATTATGATGCGTTGCATAGCCCCTCAACCTGCACGACACTTCCACTAAATGCAGTGGCTCAACAAGATAGACGACTGTCAGACCTGGGTGGTTAGGTAGCAGAGCCTCCAAGCGCACGCAGAACCCACCTGTCAACTCATGCGCTAAATCCTGGAACGCGCTCCAAGCCATTGACACCCACTCAAAGGGAAGTGGGCAAAGGAGGTGGGCTTCTAAAGCTCTTGGACAGGACATGGCGCATGAGTTAGAGGATAGGATTGGACCTACGGTGTACTGGGGGGGGGGGGGAAGGGGGAGAGAGAGAATTATACCTAAAATAAATCAGAAAGGGTCATTTCCCCGAAGCACTGCCTCCAGATTTGGTGAAATATTTCAATTAAGTCGCTTACAAAAGCGATTAGTAGATTAATAAGGCGCTTTCTATTGGGTACTTGATTGTATGACAAAAGAAACGAAAGCAGAATTGAACACAAAATCTTATAACCTGTTCTTATCAGACTAGCATACTTACCTTTCCTCCAACAATGCCACAATACCGAAATCATTCACATGTCGGATAACAAGTCCGCTTGCCACATTGACAGCCGCTAACCCTCGGTAACGCACCCGATGATGCGCCTGAGTAGCAAATAGCAAGGTCTACGGATGAGTTTCTATGAATTGAACTTACCTTTCGCTGCTAATTCATTTATATATAACCTATTCAAGCAGATTTACATGTAAGGTGTTGGAAAGAATATACCATGTACTATGTATACAGCTCTAGAGTCGGCATCAAAAAAGTCGATCCCTTCACTAACTTGAAACCATAGATTGTGCAAATGTCTGTCACTAGACTTTTTAAACTTGATTCTCCACTGAGAAGGAATCCTTGAACAATGTATCATACGAATAGGTTGGTAACTTGCTGATAATAAACTACAGAAAGACCAACAAAAGAAACTAATGTAAGTCACTTATCTACTTCCCCGCACAAACAGCGAAGAACATTGCGCCTTGTCCACTGCGAACACCTTGCGTAAACACATCGCATTTGCACCAGTGCTTGCTAAGAATTAACAACCTAAGCGTTTTGTATGATACAGTATGTCCAATATGATCAGTAATCAAACCTTCTGCTTCGGCTCGACCGCGACTTCTTGTACATCGTCATACATTTCCAGTGAGTCTTAGATGAGTTTTCGTTGATGCGCAAAATCTTGAATCTCGATATCAAATGATGCAGAAGACCATAAGATGCGAAGAACACCAGGACTTTTACGTAAGTACATGTACATTGATAAAGTAGCACACACACAACTTAGCCAGTACCTTGAGGGAAGGTAGATGCGCTTCTGGCCGACTAAGGCCCCGGTCAGACTTCACGCGACTTAATCGTCGCGACCAAATCGCCAAGATTTCCATTCATTTTCATTTCACATTCAAAAATTTCGGTTTGGAAAAGTATCACAACCGAATGCAAGTTGATCTGCATGGAATGATGTTGTAACAGTTGTCTCCTCGCGAATCAGTCGCGACGATCAAATCGCGTGAAGTCTGCCCGGGGCCTAATGCGGTAATGAAAGAAGTATTGTGGTAATAGATATCATATCTCATTCGCTACCTTTTGGACCAAAAAAAACGAAAAAAATTTTTGCGCTTACACGAGCAGACTCATTAGATGTGCCTTCTTTTCTGACCATGTAGAGTTCACCCGAGATCATTTAGCGCGAATTGCGGGTCCGCTCATACGCGGATTTCACGCTCATACGGGACGAATGTCGGAGTATGATTCCCTTCAACCGTGAATACAAACACAGAAAATTTAATAGGTGAGAAGAAAACCAACTTGGAAAGGAAGAGCGGCACGAAATGTTTGGTTTTCGAATGCAGTTCTTTCCCGCTATACCGATCGATGGCGCGGAGTTAAAAGTTTCAATTGTTGGTGTAGCAGACATAATCGTTGAGCTGCTCAGTATTAGATAGCGACAAGCTGAACATTCGAAATATGTGACATTTCTTATCCTCCAACTTAGCCTGAACTTACCCCTCAATTTGGAAATGCTGCCAGGTAAGTACATCAATTTGAGACTTGGTATTCTTGCTGCCGCAAGGGCCATGCGCTGGAGCTATGAAACTCACTTTGTGCGAGCCTATAACTTGTCAGCTATATGGAACTTGGCGAAAATGGACGCAGATATCCACAACTATGGAGAGGCGAATGTACCACAGACACAAATTGCGGCTTCCTCTGGCTCAAGGTTCACACATTCGCAGATCCACGGATTCTTGATACTCAAAAATAGCTGGTGGCATCCTGCTGGCGATGACACGTTGATGTCATAAACAAAGAATACTTGACTGCTTCACCACGAATCTGGAAGTGGGCTCTTCCACCTTCGGATCGCCCTACCGAACCCACATTTCTCCTGAACAGGTGTGATCCGCGAACCTGGATAGAAACTGGCTACATTTTTGCGCTTGTGATATTATGGGATCAGATAGCTAAAAGATATTGTGAGCAAGTACCCGACAACTTGCGCTTACTCCGGCTCTGTCTTGCCGCTTGGCTTGAGAGAATGAACAAGTTGAAACTTGTGGCGGCGTCAGCACAGCGTTCTCGACACGTGCAGTTTTCACATGCATCTTGCTCTTGCTAGGTCAGTATTATGCTGTCTCTTCTCTTGTTCTTGTTCCTTTAGAACTAGAAAAAGTTGCCTTAGATTTCTAAATTATTCGTGTGGGATGGCCAAATCCAGATTCGACGCTGTGAAAGTTGTCGCGTGTAATAGGTTCTGACGCATTTTCAGAAGTATCATTTTTCAAGATTTGGTTAGCGAAGTTTTACACTGTGATAGTAGCACTCGAGGGCCATTTTCCGAACTTCAGACACGAAAGCATTTCTGGTTAGAATTCAACTACTTCAACGGTTTCATGGTGTAAGTACCCTAGATTTTTTATAGCTAACAAGATATGACGTTTTCAAGCACTCCCTTTGTGTCACAGAAAATTCAAGTAGTCTAGGTTCGAGGGTAATGGGGTTACTTTGTAACACAAAAAAAAAAAGAAGAACCATGGACCAGTGAGAATTATTGTGAACCATAAGCAAACTTATCTTTAGATCAGTCAAAAGCTATGAAGAATGAGCCCCATAAGCAAAATTAGATCAGTCAAAAGCTATTGAATGAGCCCTAGAGTCTCCATCTTTATCTGCTGGCTTGCGTTTATATAATTCTACTTCATAGGCACGCGCCATACTTAATCCGCTTGATCCACTTGATCCGCTTCATCCACTTCACTATTGGTCAAATCAGCCAACTGACCAATGGCGAAGTGGATGAAGCGGATGAAGCGGATCAAGCGGATCAAGTATGGCGCCTGCCATACTGGGATACCAAATGCGTGCCATCCCTAGTGTCTTGCGGGAGTCAGGCGTTACCAAATTAAGGCCGCAATCGTTCTTGTTGTTCGTATACAGCGCCTCCAGTTCCGATCAAGCCAAAATCTGAGTGATGCGCATCTGCACCGCCGCGATGTTGATCTTGCGCGTGGACTTTCAATGTATGAGGCGTTTTTGAATGCCCTAGGCCTAGGCCCAGGGCATACGTCCACGCAATTCTAGTCACCTTGCTAATTGCCAGTACATCAACTGTATATAACTCATCGTACACGCATTTGAATATATCGTCGATTCATTGGCCGCACGGATGCTCAGACCCTGCGGTCCACGCGCGGCGCGGCTGAATTGTCGCGAGAGCACGACTTGTACAATGGCGACTTCGTCCTAGAGCAAGCGCTCTACTCGCGGCGCGTGCTCCGCAGCAATGCCCATTTCGTGCGGTCAACGAATCAACTATACTTACGAAATTGAAACACATTTCGCATTAGTCTGCGGGTGTGGGACGACCGGCAAAGAGCCAAATAGCATGGCGCCGAAAATGGGCGAGTTTACGTGGGGTATGGGGGCGAACGTGGTGTGAGGATCCGGCGTAGCATCGTGCGGATGGAAAAAACGAATACAGCCTGTCTTAATCGGGATCAGGCTGATATGTTGGCGTAGATTTGTGCGCTCACAGCAATATAGTTTATGCTGCATATGCGCACTGTCGGAGAGAGCGAAGACGTTGAAGGGAGAGCAGATAAGCTAACCGTAGACATGACGCAAAACCCTCGCAGCACGGACTCCCGCAATGCCAGTTTTGGTCTGATGGGATTGGGATAGGCCGTAATTGCCACAGGCTGTATTTGTCTGCGGCTACACTTAGTTAGGTGAAGTCAGAAGCAGAGCGAAGCTGTACGCTGAATGGCGACTGGCTTTGGCAATAGGCGAATTTCAATGCAGTTGCCTAAATTAGAAGATCGGAGTGCAGAAGCAACACTGAGCGAGCTTGAATCTGGTACACCGTACCTGTATAATGTTGGAAACCCCCAGGCAGAGTAAGGAATTTGGAATAACCTAGAAATTGAGGCTATTGTGCGAAATCAATATGATTATGCTCAACATGCCAAATAAACTTACTAGGCAGAATATTAGCGGATTAGTGAACGTGACCCGTCACCGTGTATATAAAATAGTACTCTATAAACCCCTTGAACATGGTGTTTGTGTCGACTATGATATAACATCTCCAAATAAAATACCGTTGGCTTTGCTAGTCCTGTCATGTGGATTATTGCACATCGCCTGTTTCTTTTTTACTATGAATGGATTCTCCTTTGCACTCAAAGCTGGAAGGTTGTTGAGTTATCTGATCAAGAACTTCTCCTTCTTTTTTTCTTACTACAGGTCGTCCGTATCATGTTAATGTTGGGATCAGCTTTCTGTATAAAATAAATCGTAGGTGATTCTTGTTGCAGTTCAACCAATGGCTGACCAGGAAGAGAATGCGTCTATGGTTGAGGGCTTCACTCGAGCCATTCAACCACTTGCGTTCAATGAGTTCTACGATGCTGTTGATGCCCGTACCTATGGCTCATTAAATGAAGATCTCACCGAAAGCAAGTGTGAAGAATATTTTCGACTCTATGGTGAGTTTCAAGGAAAAGCTTCGAATTAAAAGTTGAGTATATTTGTAACATTCACATGTTTAACGAAATCATAGGCTTGAATAACCTAAAGGACTGCTATAATTGCCGTGTTCCGCTGGGAATCGAATGATAAACGTTTCTATGAGGGAGAATCTCGGGGTGGATTCGTGTATGGAATCTACACCGCGTGCGCACACCGCTCTTGACAGACTAGCTGATTAGTATAGCAAAATTACCCGTAGCAAAGACTCCCGCTTGGTTGTTACTAACAAGGGAAGTGTGTTTGGTCGAAGTGGCCTTTCCAGATGAGACCCATACTGCTTTGAAGAGCATTAAGCGGTGATTCCAAATGCCTTCCAAATCTGCTCAGCGCCTCTGGAAGCCGAGTTATGACCGTTTTTAAGAGCGAAAAACGAATGCAAAATTTAGGTAAAATCGACTGTTACAATCTTTCCAGCGCTCAGATAAAGCAATGTTAAGTATTAGCATATTAAACAAAATGTATCCATTGCATGAACGGCTCTGACACTTGACACTGGACCATTTAAGCAAATTTTGTTGAAGTTTTGCGTTCAATTTTTTTGCCTGAAAAATACCCATAACTCGGCGTCCAGAGGCGCTGAGCAGATTTGGAAGGCAGATTTGGAATCACCGCCTAATGCTCTTCATAGCAGTATGGGTCTCATCTGGAAAGGCCACTTCGACTAAACACACTTTCCTTGTAAGTTGTTCGCCTTCTCCAACGGTGCGCATACGTAGCGCAAATCCCTATCGCTGCGAGCGCGCAGATTTACGCAAATGTATCAGCCCGAACCCGACTGGGACAGACTGAAAAATATATTACTAATTACCAGTGGCGTACCGAGGGGGGGGGGGACGGAGGGGGGAGAATGGTTCGCGAAAATTCTGAATGTTGCTTACATAAATAAGAAATAAAAATGTGCAGGTGACTTTTTTATACTTGTAAATAATTATAATTTTTTAATTTTTTTTTGAAAATTCAATCTAGCTGTTGATGATTTCTGTATCATCAACCATTGATGAACTCTATATTCTATATAGCCTACGGAATCCCCGTAGGCTAAATGGTGAGCTACTCACTCTTGAGTATCTAATCACTCAAGAGTGAGTGGTACCCGTGCGCCAGGAGTGTAGCCAATCGGCGGCATCTCCTTTCAAGCACCAACTCGTGTACATTGTACCTTTTACTCGGTTCAGCTCCGCCTTCCTTCGTATATAAGGAGCCTCCGAATGTATTAGATGTTGCTCCCCGGTCCACACCGGGACACCTCACGACTCTTCTCGAATAATCTACGCCCGTGCGAATAAACCTTATTCCACAACCTCGTCTACCCCCTAATCACTTGGTACCCACCAAATTGGTGCATCGGCCAGTGATTTTCCTTGCATTTCTCGGCGAATCCTCCTAAGGACACGAGAAATCAAGGTCTAAGACCCGCGTGGCAGGCTCTACTATAGCCAATATTCGACTCTCGTGATTGCTGGTCCACCACTCTCACGATCAAGAGTCTTACTAAGTTGTCAGGTCCTATCCACAACTTAGTAGAGGTTTCTAGCTAACTGACTGGTTCACCACAGTTAGCGACAGACTCCTCGCACTCTCGGCTACTAATTAGCCAATATTCGACTCTAGTAATTGTTGGTCCACCACTTTCACTAATACGAGTCTTGCTAAGCTATCAGGTCATATCCATAGCTTAGCAGAGGTTTTCTAACTAACTGACTGGTTCACCACAGTTAGTACAAGAACTCCTCGAAACTTTTGGCTTTCCTAAAGTCAAAAAAGGACTCTGTGATTGTTGGTTCACCACTTTCACAAACAAGAGTCATCTTGCGAAGCTATCAGGTCATATCCATAGCCTAGCAAAGAGGTTTTTCTAGCTAACTGACTGGTCCACCACAGTTAGCAACAGGAATCCTTGAACTTTTTTGGCCTCAACCAGCCAAAAAGACCCTGTGATTGTTGGTTTACCACTTTCACAAACAAGAGTCATCTTGCGAAGCTATCAGGTCATATCCATAGCCTAGCAAAGAGGTTTTTCTAGCTAACTGACTGGTCCACCACAGTTAGCAACAGAAATCCTCGATCTTTTTTGGCCTCAACCAGCCAAAAAGACTCTGTGATTGTTGGTTCACCACTTTCACAAACAAGAGTCATCTTGCGAAGCTATCAGGTCATATCCATAGCTTAGCAAGGAGATTTTCTAGCTGAATGACTGGTCCATCCACAGTTAGCAAAGAAATCTCAACTTTCCAAGCTCATTCACGGTCGGTTCACCGATCTTGAGCTTTGGATCGTTACATCCACGGGACAGGTTCCAACACCTTACCGTCCAGTACAGCGTACAAGCCAACCAGGCGCGCTTGCTGACAGCTAGTAGACGCTCGGCACCCACTTGCCAACTCACTAGAAAGCTTCCTTGCAACCAGTTAGGACAGCTATCGTATCGAGGCCAGCCCTGCTGTCGCCCTCAAGCCAAAGCGATCAACACAAGGAGGATACACACTTCCAAATTGTAACGCTTGGAATTACCACACCAGCGCACGACTCTACCCAGTGCAGCAGAAAAGAAAATGGCATCGCTCCAGCTTTTCAAGATCAGTATTAACAACGCCTGCAAACTCGTGAAATCCCACGAGTCACAAATCGAAAATATTGATGTCCCCTTCACATTCCCCACACTGAAAGAAGAATGTGAACAGTACATAAAAGAGAAAACGGGACTAATAACCAATCTTCTCAACTCTCTACACAACGCAGTGAAGCTTCAAGAGACGCAAATCAACTCCGCGATTGAGTACATTAGCGCACGGAATGAGGAAAAAGAAAGAGACAAACTGATGATGGAGCTCAGTAAGCACCTAGAGATGGAGTCACTTGAACTGGAAGTGATTGTAGTGCAGTGGCGGACAAGGATAGAGTTCAGGCAGCATGAACTGAAAGAACAAGACGCACTACTGCACTGCAATGCTCCGAGCATACCGAGTCAACCAAGTAGTGATAATGGACAAGCTTGGATTCCAGAACGTAATGAAAGGCAGATCAAAATTCGGAAACCTCTGCTGGAAATTCCTACGTTCTCAGGCAATTTCCGAGAATTTAATAGCTTCTGGACCGTCTTCGAATCTCTCATCCACACTGACGAGGAACTATCGGATAGACAAATTCCTGTTTCTGAAGCAAGCACTGAAGGGGAAAGCCGCAGACACCCTGAGCTGCATTCCCGTCATCGGAGAAAGATATCAAACAGCGATAGATATCTTGAAGAAACATTTCGATCGCTCTGCCAACATGGCAGATATACTTATAAACGAGATCGAAAAACTACCCAGGGCCTCAGATGATCCAAGAAGTTGCCGAGACACTTTCGAAGCAATCAACTCAAGGATCATTCACCTGGAGCAAACGGGAGCAAAGATGAACGCAGACAGACTTTGGCGTCGAATAATCTTCTCCAAATTTCCCGAATCCATCTGTACGACCGCCATCCAGAAAGAAGCGGTGCAAGATGATCCATTTGATTTTAGCGAAATCCTGAACACCATTGACAGCATCATTTCACTGCGAGAGACAATCTTGCTAACAACGGAAACTCTTTTTCCAACCAATTACCACCCAAACAACCAAGAAGATGAAAGGACTACCAGATGCGATAGAGAAGAACACTTTTCGAAACCAAAACGCTTGTGTTTATGTGGACAACCACATTCTCCTCACACCTGTCAAAGCTACACCACACCAGAAGCCCGACGACTTGAAGCAACAAATCAAGGGGTGTGTTGGAGATGCTTTGCAAGCGATACAACTCGAACGCTTGCACGAATTTCGGTGTGTGCCCCAAATGCAAAGGATCACACCATGGATCTCTTTGCTTGTCAGAAGCAGGAAAACGCAGAGGATTCTCGACGCAATTCCGAGATTCTGCAATTGATCAACATTCACCTGCTCCTTGCTCACCATATGACATCAAGGAGGATCGTCATGAGATGAGTAATACGCACGTCGTACAAGGCTCACTACAAGAAGCCCACAATCCAGATGTGCTTCCAGTTGCACAGGATCAATGCATTCTTCAAATTGTTTCGGCACTCATATTCAACGAGGCAGAGTGGGATTACCAGCCAGTAACGATACTACTTGACTCTGGTGCACAACGAAGCTTCATCAAATCAGGACTTTGTGAAGAACTCAAGCTTCCAGTCCTTCGTGCTACTTCGTTTACTACATCTGGAATGGGCGAACAACAAGAGCAATTCAACTCATCTGAAGTGCAAATCACTCTAAAAAGTCTTTACAGCTCCGACAAGCTCAAGAATTTGTCATTGCACACTAAGCAGAAGCTGACTACCGACATGCAGACAGCAAGTCTCACGGAAGCAGACTTGCGTTTCATCTCTAACAAAAAGCTGATTATCGCTCAAGATACGCTCTCCTCGAAAAGCGTCTCACCTTATCTGATCATAGGACAAGACCTCCTAAACCTTGTTACTCGCCACAACGACAGAGTGCATAAGCTTCCTTCGGGCCTCATTCTAACTCCAACCATCTTTGGATACGTTATATCAGGAACGAGTGCCACTACCACTACATCAAGTTTTGTTGGCACATTCGGCTGCATATCAACGCTGAAGGAAACACTCAGGAAAAACCGCCCAACACTTCCACAACAGAACGAGAGATTGAAGAAATCCAAATCGTACTCTTATCTCAACAGTACGAACCGAGCGGGCAACGAGCCATTATCGGCAAAGCAGGATGAAGGAACAATCCAAAGGAGAACGATTCCGTTACGAATAAAACTACGACCATGTTCTTCATCCAGCCGACAGTCCACCTTCACAAGGCAAACACTTACTGCTTCCGTCCTCAGTGAAGCTCGAGCAGATAGACAGCATTGGTTAGCCACAATACGTTCCATCACAATCTCCGATGTTCGCTCCCGATATCGGATAGAATGGCTACCGCAGCGGTTCCCAAACAATCAACCCAAGATGAGGATGACGAATGCACCGAAACGAAGAAATTACGTGAACCCACATCGTGTAAGAATGCCGTCTATCAAGGATATTGTCATCACCGAAGCATCTACTACCGATTCAAAGTGGAAGAAGAGGAAATGGCGAGGACGACAAGCAGCGCCAAACCGCTCAACGGCTCCAGCGACCACTCCAGGAGCTTTTTCCATTAGTAATTTATGTTAATAATTGTACTCTTGTGAATGTCTTCCTTGCAGCTCCTCCTTCACAGCTCATTGTTCTGTATGCGTAGGTATTAACTTATTCGCTAGTCAACTTCACATGTATCTGCTACTCTAATTAAGATCTTACCAGATCTCACTTTCCTCTCGCTCGCCCGGAGTGTTGATGATTTCTGTATCATCAACCATTGATGAACTCTATATTCTATATAGCCTACGGAATCCCCGTAGGCTAAATCTTGAGCTACTCACTCTTGAGTATCTAATCACTCAAGAGTGAGTGGTACCCGTGCGCCAGGAGTGTAGCCAAACGGCGGCATCTCCTTTCAAGCACCAACTCGTGTACATTGTACCTTTTAGTCGGTTCAGCTCCGCCTTCCTTCGTATATAAGGAGCCTCCGAATGTATTAGATGTTGCTCCCCGGTCCACACCGGGACACCTCACGACTCTTCTCGAATAATCTACGCCCGTGCGAATAAACCTTATTCCACAACCTCGTCTACCCCCTAATCACTTGGTACCCACCAAACTAGCCCTGTAAAAAATTTTTCGGGGGCGTGGCTGGCGGCACGCCCCCTTTTTCAGAAATTTCGTGGTTAGGAGCCTGCAAAAATTTCGGAAAGTATACCAAAAATTTTTTCGGAGTGTGTGGCTTATGCCACGCATCTTCATCGGAAAAAATTTTTGTCGCCTCCCCCCCCCCCCCCGCCTCCCGCCTCGAGCGAAAATCCTGGGTACGCCACTTCTAATTACCATTTTATTGACAATAATGTATTGCTTTTCCATTGAAACAGGCTTTAGTTTACGCTTGGTAGGTGCTTAAAATAGTTTTGCTCATAATCTTGTCTAAGAAGATTATTCGAAATGCTTATGAAAACTATGTTCAGCGCGCAAAAAACGCGGCTGCATTGCTTATGTACTTGATATGTCACTCGATTTAATCGCCCGATAATCCTTTGACGAACAGCAGACACATAATTGTTCAGAATGCTAAAAAGCCACTCCAGAGATGTTTTGAGCAAATTCGGGGTTCAGATTCACTTACATTATACCTACTGTATTAAGAAAATGGCACTATAGGACACCGATATGATTCCCGAACATCGTGCCAAACAACCGTCCGGACAAAGCTCTAGCAATATATTTCATTTCATTTCATTTATTGCATAGGGACGACCCCGTGATAACCAAAACAACGAAACATCACAAAAAAAAACGAAAACAGAACACATCAAAAACGTAGGGTTATGTGGTAGCTCGCAGACAACCTGAATTAATAACAATATTTCACTGAAACTTAGGTACAGTCTCTTTCAGTTCGCATTGTTCTTTCCTACCGTAATATGCATTTCAGCCTCAACATGAGTGGATTGGTGCGGCGCCGCCTCGCTTCGGGGGCCTGCGCCACGTTGCGGACCCATCTTTTGGCGTGGCGTGGCGAGGAAAGCCCGGTGCAGAGTTTCCTGCGTTGTTTCTGCCGCCATTCCTTAGCCACGCCACGCCAAACGAGCGTCCGCAAAGTGGGCAAGTCCGAAGCGAGCGGCGCCCCTCCAATCCACGTCGTGTTGAGGCTGAAGTGCATACGGTAGGAAAAACCAATACGCATTGACAACGTGTAGCTCTCAAAGCGGCCTTAACACGTTGACGACAACGCGAATTTTTAGTTGTCTACCTTGTGGGACAATGCCTTCCACGAATAAGTCGAAAAATTTGAGCTAAAATCGCAGATCATGATCTTCAGCATACCTATACAAATTCTGGAAAGCAGCGAAGAAACGTCAGGGTATCCTCTAAGGTCAGGGCGTAAAAGACCTCTCGAAACGATTGTACCCAATAATTGTAACCATTTTAACAAAATTTGAGCCGTGACCCACCATGTGGGTCACATTGTTCCACGTGGCAGTCATTGCATGACCCACCATGTGGGTCACGTTGTCGTCAATGTGTTAAACGAAGACAACTTTGCAGAAAGCGTATTGCAGTGAGCTTACCCATGTCGTTAGTGACACGACATGTGAGAAAAGCGCACCTTGTGTTTTGGCGTGGAGATAATCAGTTTCCTACCTCATCCTCCTCTTCTATTAGATATCCTAGTAAGGGAAAACGCCCCGAAATCCAAGCTGCAATGACCACATGCCATCTTATATGCCATAAGAAGCTCAAACTTCTATAAGCGAGAGATGAGAGCCCTAATTCACGGTTTCTAGTCATACCATTTGGTATGATATCTAAAACCAATCCTTCGAATGAAAAGTTTGCGAGTGAAGCTGTTCTGAACTCTTTCCATGCAATCGTTTTACGCAAATGTGAATTGAATATAACTGTACAATATCCTTCCCTAGGCCTGATAATTGATTTGTAAGCTTTCAAGAGAGAAGCCTTGTATTGATTGCGAAAGCCCTAAACAAGTTGTATACCGGCCTTGTGGCTTTATCTGCTAACAGCTTGCAGTGATCGTCAAAAGTGAGGTCACTCTTAAAGGCAGTGTCCGGGCAAGATGGGGGTTTTGAGATTTCTCTGCCATGTGAGAGTGGCCCCCCTGAAACACAACATCGCGCAACGGCGAGCATAAAACGTTCGACCTAAAGCAAGAAAAACAATTGCAAAGTGGGGAAACTTACGCCTTGGGGCAGGGTCCTCCGAGCTGTTTGAATTCCTGCCAGACGACAGAGTACGTATGCCGCCACAGTTAAAAACCGTGCGCTCTTTGCAACTCTGCGTCTTAGCCTGGCGGGGATCCTCAAATTTCGAAATGTAAGGGCTTGGAAAATGCATGTTCTCGCCGTTTTCGCGCTTTCTGATGTGGATTTTTGGATTCAGCGTTGCGGATAACCCCAGATAAGTTGATTTTTTAAAAGTCGAGTTTCTGCCCGGACACTGCCTTTAACCATGAAGCCCAGATCTCTTGTAGAATCAACTTCTTGAAAAGAAGATTTCCCGAGAAGGTACTTGAAATTAATTAGACATCTTTGGTCCAACATGTATCACTTCTCTTTTCTCTGTAGAACTAGGAAGAGACCACTCCTGACCATTTATAAACCTCATTATGCGCTCTTTGCGACCGATCACAATCTAGCGCATCCTTTACAAATGCATATGTTTTGAAATCATCCGCGAAAGCGCTGCAAGAGAAACCTTGGCTCAAAAGATTGTAGGAAGCTCGTAAGTATAAATATTGAACAACAAGGATGAGAGCACTCCGTTCTGTAGTAAACCGCTTTGCATCTTTCTCGAACTGGAGAAAGTGCCGTTAAAGGCACCGTCCACCCAAAACGGGGTCGATGAGATTTTGATGCCTAACAATAGTGGGTTAACTGCATACCTATCCAGATCGCGCTGGCAAAAGTTGCTTGAGGCGAGAATTGTTTCGAAAATTGCTCGGATGACAGATCGTCACGTTGGCTCCTCCACTTTGGGTGGGCGTGACGTTCGTCCCGCCCATCTGTGCGCGCCCAACCAATCACTGTTCCGAAACGCTCGGTTCTGAAAACGAAATTTTTACGTGGTTTTTGCGGATTTCAGACTTGATATTCGGATTCAGGAGTATGAGAAGGCCTTGAAACGGCAAAAACATGGAGGTCGAAATTTTGGCAAATTTTGGCTTTTAAATGCACCGTCCACCCAGATTCTCGACTTCCATGTGTTGATCGGCCTTCCCTTGTCCCTGATTCCGAATATGAACTCGAAAATCCGTGAAAATCCCAACAATCCCTGTTTCAGAGAACCCGCAGGCCGGCTTTGCTTTCCGGAACGGTGATTGGCTGGGGGCGCACGGATGGGCGGGCATGGATAGGGGTCCTCGCGCATCTTCGATATTCCGGAGTGATTTTCTCGCTCCCGAAGCGACATTTCGCGCCGCGAGTAGGGCATTTGCTTGATTAGGGCCCTACTATCATATGCTGCCAAAAGCCTCAAGACCCTCAACTTAGGGTGGACGGTGCCTTTAACGCGCACCATAAAAAAACTGTCCTCAAGAAATGCTTTCATCCACGCCACAATACGTGGATGTATTCCTACCATCACTAATTTCCTCACCAATTCAGGGTGTGGTACCGTAATGAAAGCTTTGGTGAAGTCCAATAAATAACATCGGTATTTTGTCCATTATCGAAGTTTCGGGTCCACTCACTGAGGCATTGCACGGCTGTTGTGGTAGATTTACTACTCTGAAATCCATGTTGCACGGTTGAGACGACTCTATAGCTATCGAGATGCTTGACAATATTCTTCTTGATATCCTTTCGAAGAGGGCGAATAAGGAGGTAATGCTGACAAGACGGAAAATAAGGAGAGGTGAAAGGTTTCTTTTCGGAAGTGGAGTCACATATGATGTACGCCACCTATCTGGTATCTCGGCTTCCATCTGCTCAAATTGAACAAGGATTGGAGGGGACCAGCAATGGGTGGAGGACTATATGTCGCCGAATTTGGAAGAGTCCCGCGCGGATTCCCTGCAGGAACGCATGTCCGCGCATGTACAAGGGTGCGTATTTGTCGCAAATGGCCGCGGGGACCGCCCTTTTTCGGCGACATGTAGTCCTCTACCCACCAGCAATTATAGGCGCTATCAACTTTATGAATTCTAATGGCATCATATCAGGCGTAATGGATGTCGACTTGGGCCAAGCGATCAGCAAGTTATAGATTTTCTCACTATAGAACCATGGTCCATCTTCCATCACAGCATAACAAGGAGCAGTGTGACTTCCATCAACGATACAATCCCTTTGAAAGGCGTTTTTCAACACATCGGCAAAACGTTCGGCTTTATTGAAGCCATCTGATATTATCGCCCTATTATCGGACAAGAGTACTCCTATCCGGCTCTTTCTTTTGAGTCTCGAACTAATAAGTTTGAAGGACGAACTCTTATTTACCGAGTCAATGGTTCTGCGTTCTACAAATGCATTGTACTTTCTTAATCTTTTGGCGGCGATTTTGCGTCACCTGCGGTTGCTTGTCTGGTCTCTCTTCAATCTCTTCGCTTTTTCCAACGGTGCGCATACGCAGCGCAAATCCCTATCACTACAAGCGCGCAAATTTACGCAAATGTATCAGCCTGATCCCAACCGGGATAGACTGAAAAATTATTACTAATTACCTTATTCACAATGTTTTGCTTTTCCATTGTGACGGGCTTTAGTTTACGCTAGGTAGGTGCTTAAAATAGTTTTGCGTATAATCTTGTCTAAGAAGATTATTCGAAATGCTTACGAAAACTACTTCAGCGCGCAAAAAAAGCCCTTTTTGCGGACCTGCATTGCTTATGTACGTGATATGTCACCCGATTTGATCGCCCGATAATTCTTTGACGAACAGCAGACACATAATTGTTCAGAATGCTAAAAAGCCCCCACAGATTTTTTGAGCAAATTCGGGGTTCTGACCCACCTATTCATTAATAAAATCGTGACGACGGATTTTACTGCGGACTTTGCGCCCACAAAAGCATAAAACACTTATACAAGAAGGCAGCACCTCAACGTCCAGCTCAGTCACTTCCAAGGTCTAAATTTAGGTTGTAGAAAGTTCTTTCGCACCAAATTCAAAAATTCATAACTTCTGATTTTCTAATAGATTTGACTGTTTTTATTTTTATATGAAAGAATAAGTCATGCCCTTTGAAGCGACATCTTAGCTGCTTGCTAATGATCATCTGTTGCATAGATAGGAGCGGTAGACGAAAATTAGTCAAAATTCGAATTTTCTGTGTAGGATCCTAGAAAAATCGGGAACTTGCAACAAAAATCGAAGCAGTCGGTATTGTAGGTTCTTTCACCAGCTCTTTCTAACTGTGCAAAGTTTGCGCCGATTGAGCGTCTCTTTGAAAAGTTATGATTTTCGAGCAAACAATACAAAAGGCCGACTTTGATTTATTTTGGCATTTTTCAGGGAAATCATAACTTTTCACAGAGACGCCCAATCAGCTCAAACTTTGCACAATTAGAAAGAGCTGGCGAAATGACCTATAATGCTGATTGCTCCGATTTTTGTTGCAAGTTCCCGATTTTTTATTACCCTAACAGAAAATTCGAATGTCGACTAATTTTCTTCTGCCGCTCCTATCTATGCAACAGATGATCATTGGCAAGCAGCTAAGATGTCGCTTTAAAGGGCATGACTTATTCATTCATATAAAAATATAAGCAGTCAGATCGGTTGGAAAAACCAGAAGTTATGATTTTTTGAATTTGGTGCGAAAGAACTTTCGGTACAACCTAATATCTTACGTAAGCAAAAAAAAACCCGGCTAGAGATGAGAACCAAGAAAACGCGATTTCCGGAAGTGGCTTGCGTGTCGCGAGCGGTCGCGCCATCGTCACGATCTTCCAAATGCCCTATACATTATACCTAATGTAACCTCAGAAAATGGCGTTACTAAAAGACACCGATATTTCTGAACACCGTGCCAAACAACCTTCCGGACAAAGCTCTAACAATACATGATTCTGAGGACTGTTCAATTAATGTATTATTTATTCTCTGACAAAGAAACACAACACTTTGCGTACTTGTGATTAACAAATTCATGAGCGCGTTCCACCTGTTTCGATAAATTACAGTTAGAAATTCATGAGCATGTACGAACTCGTGTTGTTCAACGAGTTCGAACATGTTTTCTTTCACGAACTCCTATGGTATAGCATCTAGAACGCGTTAGAACACACTCATGAATTTGGTAATCGCAAGTACGCAACGCGTGCTCGTGTCTAGTCAGAGAATGAATGCTGTTTAGTTGGTATAGTCGAATCATTTCATATGATCATGTGTGTCCTTGCACACACTATCCATCTTTGGCGTTCCCATCGATCCTTGGAGCAGATAACTCTTTAGGTAAGTTTTTTTCTATGTGTTCTTGATGCTTTTTTCCGTTTTAGGCACTAATCACTTCACACTGATGTGAGCAACAACATTCGGTCAGTTTCTGGCGTTTTTGCATTCGCAAATCGAGAATGAGGACGCCAAAGATGGACGGCATGTGCAGTGCACACATGATCATATGAAATGATTCGACTGTACCTTGACTTTCGGTTTTGGGAGGGAGACGGTCAAGAGGCGCGGTTTCTCTACCTGTCACCAACTCAAAACTTCAATTTAGTGCTATGGGAGTCTTCAAAAAATACCAAACAAAGTGCATTAGTTTACTATCTGTCGACGGTTACCATTTGCTGAATTTGGGGGCTTTTGCTGGAAAACGGACAGAAGTACTCACAAATTCGTTCTTAACTGCATTTTCATGGGTTTCTGACTTTCAAAATTGCTGTCTTGAATTGATTCTAAGATAGCAAGATTGAGGAACCTATGCAACTATCTAATATATCTCATTCTAAAGTTTAAATACTTTTAGAATGTTGTAAAACACTTATGTGCGCTATTTGATGTCCATCTGGCATTAAAAATCGCGCCTCTTGATATACACCCGTTTTGGGAGGGGGGGGGGGGGGAGGGAGTGTGTGATAATACATTCCATAAACATTTGCAACGTGCAAACGAGGTCGGCTGTGCAAGTACACTGTATCATCGTGAAAATTCGCGAGACCGTAGGTTTCCCGCCGCTGCTACTGCAAAACACACAAAACTCGAAACTCGTGCAGATGCTGGAAGTCAGGTGCGGCTGACAATGAGTACTACCGGAAGCCGTTTGCAAGAGATCGTGCACGTCATTAGCGTTAGTATTCCAAGGTATTGAAGATGTCTGCAGCTGTTTGCACGTTGTGCGGCGTGCGGCCGCCCTTGTCGCACCGTATCGATCGCGTCGTTGTCGTACGTCTGGAGCTCTCTGCAGCGCCCGCGCTGCCCAATGCGGTCGGTTGCACCCTCAATGCGCTGTCCCCGGCCGCCCTCGATGTTTTGTGTACAGCCTGGAATATTGGCCACATTTCAGGTTTTAAGCGGTTTACAAAGTGCTTTGCAGTGGGTAAGTCAGGTCATTTCGTTGGCATCGGTAACAGTTACGTTTGAACACATTTGACTTATCTTGGGATTCCTTACCATTTTTTTAACGTTTTGAATTGTTGCTTTCAACAGTTTCCTTTAGTTGCAGTGCAACAAGCGCGGCGAGGATTTTCGTACTCGCTTCCTTCATTCACTTCTATGTCTGAAGTATCGTGGTATCCTTCTCTTTCTGCTTTTATTTGCTTCAAGATAGTTTTCCTCCCTACTAGCTGTCATGACCGGCTCTACTCTATACAGTCAGCTATATTTTAAACTCCCCATTCTATTTCTCTTCTACCTTCTAGGTCTGGCAGTGGGTTCGGAAAACTTATACTGCTACTTTGTCCCCAATTCTATAACAGTCTAGTATATGATGATCATTAAAATCTACAGTTTACCTTGACCAATCTTTGGTGTCATTCTCGGGCAACTCATACCGGGAAGTGCAAGATCGATGAGTCCGCTCATATCAGTTGATATTAATAAACTTCTGTCATTTTCGTAGTCAGCATGTTCACTTCCCCTCTGCAACTCCGCTTCTTGCTCATTATCTGAAGAAAGTGCGATTAAATGGTCAGTATTTCCTTAATCTGTTGATTTATTTTTACCCCCTCCCCCGCCAAATTCGGATCCCAACTTTCTAACCCAAGGTTGCCGAAAAATCAATAAATCGATAGGCGGTAGATGAATCACGACTAAACCTAACCTATCCACTTTTCGCTTGAAATGTATCTTGCAAAATTACAGGCGGACTGGTTCAAAAATATGTAACAATAATACTCACTTACACTTAAACAGACCTGGAACTTCAAGTATGGAAAGTTTGCTTAGACTTCATTTTTTTGAAGAAATTAGCTTCCATAGTTTGCCGTCTCCTGCACAGATGAGTGTTAGAAAAAAATCCTCTCGATGGCTTAGGTGGAATCGTTTATAAGTTATCCAGAGTTGATAGCAAATCTCGAAAAAATAACTCGCTTTACGTGTTTCTGGCTTGATCCTACTGGAAGAGTGTTTTTATTCTTTTTTTGCACGTTCCTTTCTTCATATCAATTCGATGCCCTTCATTGTTCCCATCTACTTCGCATGCATTGAGCGCATTTCTCTGCCGTGCCATTTTTTCCTGCATGAGTCATATCGCCTACTCCGTGTAGGCACACACCTCTACTTTTTAGCTGGTGGTGATTCAAAGTGGAGGCCTAGGTCGTATATTTGCTTGCTTTGCTTTTTTATAACTATATTTGCTTTCAACAAAGCAACGAGTCTTGAGAGGGGCGCGAGAATACACCAAGTGGCGCTCGTTTCATTGAGTAAGGTCGAGGTGGCGTGCACGCATCTGCCAGTAAAGAATCCAATTAGTGCTGTCTTTTTTCTACCATTCTACTCTTCATTTACATGAATTTTCGGTGTGTACCAAGGGGTCTGTAAAAGTTCAGAAATTGGTTTGTTGCAGATAATTTTCATGCCTTCCTAGTTGGAGTTTCTTTCCTCTATTCATTTAGTCATCGAGTAAGTTGCTAAGTTTGCTATCACATGCCGAAAAGCAAACAAAGCGTTTTTCGTACGTGTGCCCGTCAGTTTATGTCTCATCGTGCGTGTGCATGCTCTTGCGAGCACATATCCCGTTCGTCCGTTTGCAGTGTCTAACTTCTAAACAATTAGCTAACTTGTTCATATGTTTGGTGTCTGCCAGCGCAGCACTGCATTACTCCGCTGGATGAAAAACTCCGTTTGTGCTCATCCGTTTCCAACCTCGAACCCATTTTCGCCAGGAACTCGTGCATATTTATGGATCTGTACGATGACTCATCACTTGTTTCCTGCATATGATTTCGTGACTTTCTCTTCTGCAGTTCGTCAGCAATCATTTCGTTCACAGCACATCCTCTCCACTTAAATTACTGAGTCAGAGTGCCAACTGTGTCAGTTTTAGCCATGTCTGACGACGGAGCCCCACCAGAGCCCGTACTAGAAGTTCCACCTCCAGCCGAGATCAAAATTCTAGAGACTGCGGAGGATATTCAGGTCTGAATTATGCGCTTTTTGAAATTTTTTTGCTTTATCTCCACTTTCTTATGCACATTAGCGGCCAGCTTCCATTACGAAAGTATTCTATCTGGCCGGCCAATTGAAGAGCAGGCCGAGTGTCGCCGCCGTTATTCTGGCGATATCGATTTTGTGTCCAAGTTTGGGAGGCTAGTTCTCATCGGAGACTCAGGCCACTATTCATCGAGTCATACGAAAAACGATAGCAGATTGGGAACTGAAAGGCTTGTTAAAAATAGTCTGTTTTAGCACCGCCGTCAAGAAGTACTTGGCCATTACGCCCAGTTCAAGGAGCATGCCAAGAGTAAGAGGGACCGCCTAGAAGAGGCGCGACAGTATCAGTACTTCAAGCGGTAGGTTACTACAACAACTGCGTTTTCTAGTTTCCTTCATTCTAAGAAGGTCAAATGAATGTTATTATATACTTTGGTCTCATATATGTACCGTTCATATGAAATGAGGTAATACTGAGGCAGACCTTAATTCTCTAATTCTCGTTGGTATTTTTTGTTTTTTTCTTCACTTTTACACTCTTTGGCATCCAAGCAGTGATAATAGTAATACCGTTAACTAGTTGTAACTGAGCTTTCTGTTTCCTCCAAATTCGTACATTTCTTTGTTGATGTGTAGTTAATCATTTAGCTTATCATTCTCAGCTTACTTGTTCAGGGATGCTGACGAACTTGAGATCTGGATTCTCGAAAAATTGCAGACGGCTCAAGAGGAGTCCTTCAAGGATCCTACAAACCTTCAGGTTAGAACTACGCACTATTTTTTGTACAGTGGCCGCGCGTCGATAGAGTTTCCGGGGCGATCGCGGAGGGATCGGGAGAGTACGAGGTCAATGCCGTTTATTGAGTTGATCAGGGGATTGGGGAGATTTTATCTCACAGAATTCCGTCGCGAGACTATTCAAAAACACCTTTTGAAAATAAGCATTTGAGGAATATATTGACTTGTGCTTATTATGTATTATATCAGCTGCCAGCTATGCAGCCATTAGTTTATGCATATTTTTTTCCACTGAGTCTGTTTTTTATTCATGTTTAAATTCTCGATCTCGATTGATGCACTTACTCCACGTTTTGCTCCTTGAATGTTTTTTTAGTCGCGCTGGGCTTTCGGAAACGACGCATCTTCGCATACATGCCGAGCGGCACCCATATGGCAACTCGGGGGCATTACTCATCTTGGCTGTGCAGCCGACTTTCATTATAGGCTATCTCAGATTGCTCACCGAAGGCGGTGAATTGGCTGTCTTCCCAGTGGTTGTGGTTGCCTTCACAAATGTGCGCATACGATGAAATCTTCTCGTAGGCGACAGATAACAACGCATTCCGATCATTTTCGCTTGGCGTCGCCGAAAGTCTCCTTGCAGAGTCACTTCCTAGAAATGCATGGATCAGGGAACGCCAGTGGGATCTTAGGCATCTATAGTATGTTGCGCAGACCTGGCTTACAATCGCGAGCAGTCACACTTAGCGAACCTTCATGTTCGCTTTTTAGTTAAAAGCTGGGTAGTCTGTTTTAAAGTGCTCTAGTTTAGGTCTGAATCGGATTGATGTATTTAATACTTTACGAATATAATCGTATTAGTGTACCTTTGGACTACCAACGAATTCAAAAAAATCCATCCTTTTCCTTCTCTTATCTCGCCAAGAACATGCCACTGTGCATTAGTACGTGCTTGATAATCATAGATCAATGACTTGTTTTTGCCTTTGAAGGCTTTAGGGCTTGCTCAAGATTTGTTGTAACAGAAAATCCAGAGGTGTTCGAAACTAAGCAATAATACTTATTGTACGCTGTTTTTTATGCGGTCCCAACTGTGTTGAAGTGAGAGGTACTTAGGGAAAGAAGCTAGTTTTCACTCGTGAATGGAGGGAGGTGTGTCGTGCGTATATCGTTAGATCTTCTTTGAGCGACGAATATTTGCAGGCTAAAATCCAGAAGCATGAAGCGTTTGAGGCAGAAGTCCAAGCTCACGCTAAAACCATCAGTAATTTGGACAAGACCGGGAACGGAATGATCCAACATGGGCACTTTGCTAGTGAAGTGATAAAGGTGCTCACATAGGGTTTCTGTTTATTCCGAACAACATTTTCACTTTATTTCAGAAGCGCCTCGAAGAACTTCATGCACTTTGGGACAAGCTCTTCTTCAAACTCAAAGATAAGGGTATTAAGCTGCAACAGGCGCTGAAATTGCTACAGTTCATTCGACAATGCGATGAAGTGCTTTACTGGATTAGGGACAAAGTGAGTGCTTACGGAAAACTTCTCATATTTTGGTCTGAGATATCGTGATTGCAGGAAGCATACGTAACGGCTGAAGACATGGGCATGGATCTGGAGCATGTCGAGGTGCTTCAACGTAAATTTGAAGATTTTCTGAAAGAGCTTGGAAATCATCATTATCGTATAAACGAGATCAATCAAGCAGCTGACAAATTAGTTGAAGACGGACATACCGAGCATGATCAAATCTACAAGGTTCACTTCGATTCCTCCGTTAAAGACGCTCAAAAAAAATGCTTTTATAGAAACGAGACGAAGTAAATGAGGCTTGGCATCGCCTCAACACATTAGCGGCCACTAGAAAGGAATCCCTCTTTGGAGCGCACCAGGTTCAGCGTTTCAACCGAGACGCAGATGAGACATTGGCTTGGATTGCTGAGAAGGTATGTGATATAATTCGCTGACTTCTTTTGCAAAGCGAGTCAGCTTTCTGGGCTGACCGTTCCTATTGTGGCTGATCGGCAAATTTACAGGACGCTGCCCTTTCAAGTGACGATTACGGTCGCGATCTAAATAATGTGCAGGCTTTGCAAAGAAAGCACGAAGGCACAGAAAGAGATCTGGCTGCTTTGGAGGGCAAGATGCAACAGTTGGAGAAGGTATTTTTGCATTTTATTCATCAAATATCTCTGAGGAGAAAGAGTTTTATAGGAGTCTGCACGCCTATCCGAAACCCATCCTGATCGTGCAGATGCTATCGAAGCCAAAATGCGTGAAGCCAAGGGACAATGGAACGCTCTAAAAAGAAAGGCTCAGGCGAGAAAGGAGGGATTGGACCGTAGCTTGCAGCTGCATCGTTTCCTTGCTGACTACAGGGATCTTTGTTCTTGGATTAATGACATGAAAGCTGTTATATCCGCTGATGAGTTGGCGAAAGATGTTGCCGGTGCAGAAGCGCTACTCGAAAGTCATCAGGAACACAAAGGAGAAATAGATGCCAGGGAAGACAGTTTCAATCAAACTGCTGTATCTGGACAAGGCCTTCTGGACATGGGTATCCCAGAGAGCGATGAGGTGAGAATACCAAATATTAAGCTGTTCCATCTATTGATCCATATCAGGTCCGTCAAAAATTGGAACATCTTGCTTACGAAAAAGCAGCTCTCCTTGCTCTGTGGGAGGAACGTCGTATCCTCTATGAACAGTGCATGGATCTACAGCTATTCTATCGTGATACGGAGCAAGCTGAGACGTGGATGAACAAGCAGGTGCGTTGAGATAGGGTACTTCTTTGAGATACGAAAGTTATTTCAAATTACGTTCCTTTTCTAATTATAGGAGGCATTCCTAGCTAATCAAGATCTTGGTGATTCTCTTGATGCCGTCGAATCGTTGATCAAGAAGCATCAGGACTTCGAAAAATCTTTAGCTGCACAGGAGGAGAAAATTAATGCTTTGGATGAATTCGCAACAAAGTTGATCCAGGTAAGCATCAAGAGATCATGAAATTACGGTATGCGATCCACATTTTGAACATCAACTTTTCAGGGACAACATTATGCTGCGGACGATGTGTCCAGAAGACGCCATGCCCTTCTGGATCGTCGCCGGCGACTAATGGACCGCGCAGCTGATCGCGCGCGTCAACTGCACGAAAACTACAAAAAGCAGACATTCAATCGGTGAGTATACATGTAGGAAAAACTTGCACAATACCATGAATATTTGTGCATCTAGTGATTGTGATGAAATGGAAAGCTGGATCAAGGAGAAGCTGAAGACAGCTAAAGACGATTCATACCTTGACCCGACAAACATTCGTGGAAAGCTTCAGAAGCATACCAACTTCGAGCAGGAACTCAAGGCTAACCGCAACCGTTTGGACGAAATCAACGATACCGGTGCACAAATTATCGAAAGTGGTCATCCCGAAGCCGACGATGTGCGCCGTCGCCTTCAAGACGTAGACGAACTGTGGAATGAGCTCGTTGATGCTACCAACAAGAAAGGAGCGAAACTTCGTGAAGCCGGTGACGAACAGCAGTTCAACCGCAATATCGAGGATGTGGAGCTTTGGCTTAGCGAACTTGAAGGCCAAGTTGCATCCGAAGATTATGGAAAGGACCTTGTTTCTGTGCAGAATTTGCAAAAGAAGATCGCACTGCTTGAGAGTGACTATTTGGCTCATCAGGATCGCATAGATGGTATCAAAGGATTGGTAAGCGTTTAAGTGATAAGGCCTTTATATCCAATTACAACTCTTATCAATTACCAATTTAGGCGAAAAAGTTTGCTGACGATGAGCATTTTAATGCACCTGTCATCCTTCGCAAACAAGAAGCACTACAAACGAGATTCCAGGTTAGGAGCTTTCACATTTGTCGATTTTTATCTCACAAACGAATTCAGAATCTTCGCGATCCACTGGAAAAGCGTAAGAACAAGCTAGCTGAATCTCTGCAGGGAAATCAGCTCTTTAGGGATATCGAGGACGAACTTGCATGGATTAGGGAGAAAGAACAGGTGCTCTTACTGACATTTTGATAATGGCGCTGTTGCAAAAAGGTAGTGTCGCTACAGGTGGCTGGCTCGACTAATCGAGGTCGTGACCTTATTGGAGTCCAAAACCTCATAAAGAAGCAGCAAGCGTTGATCGCCGAAATCGCCAATCATGAAAGCCAAATTGATTCTGTATGCAAGGCAGCGGAGGACATGATACAGCAGGTAATTTCTGCATATTCTTGTCATTTGCCTGCTTATATATAACTTTCAGGGCCATTTCCTTGCCCCTGAGATCCGCGACAAACTTGCGCAACTTCGCGACAACTGGAGAATTCTAAAAACGAAGGCGGAGAAACGCCGCCTAGAACTTGATGACTCGCTCCAAGCCCATCAGTACCTTGCTGATGCTAACGAAGCTGAATCTTGGATGGCCGAGAAGGAGCCTGTCGTCGGTTCCACTGATTATGGAAAAGATGAAGATTCAGCGGAAGCTCTTCTCAAGAAACATCGTGCTCTCATGTCGGATCTCGATGCTTTCAAAGGAACTATCGATGATTTGAGAAAGCAAGCTGCTCAGTGCAAGTATCAGGAGCAGCCTGTAGGACAGCTAGGTAGGAGTGTAGTCGTAGACGTGGAGTGACGATTGATGCGTTTGCGATGTTCAAAGTTTTCTTTTTAGGTCGAGATTGTGTGTTGGCTTTGTATGACTACCAGGAAAAGTCGCCAAGAGAAGTGTCCATGAAGAAAGGAGATGTGCTGACATTGCTGAATGCTTCAAACAAGGATTGGTGGAAGGTACTGCACACTAGTAATCTTCATTTGCATATTTATACCATTTTTCACCATTAATAATGTTGTGAACTTGTAGGTTGAAGTGAACGACCGTCAGGGTTTCGTTCCAGCCGCTTACGTAAAGCGTATCGAGCCTGGTACTGCGCATCAGCACAGCCAGCAGCAGGCAAGTACTTGCTCATTTGGAAGCCTTTCTGAAAGTGTAGTGTTGTAGGTCAATTCCATTGGTGGCAAACAGAACGAGATCGAAGACAAGTACCAGCGACTGATGATGCTTGGTGAAACCCGTAAAAGGTAATTTGATATGCCTTTTTGACAACGATATATGAATTGCCTGTCCAGGAAGCTTGAAGAAGCTTGCAAAGGCTATCAACTTCTCAGAGAAGCCAATGATCTGGCGGAATGGATCAAGAGCCGGGTAGGCCTTTTACTTACTGTCAATTTGCCTCACCTGCGGTTTTTATTAGGGATAGATCGACTGTTTGTCATGAGAATGACCGCATGTTAGTTGAGTCTCTTCGGTTTGGTTGAGGAGATCGCACCTATAGAGGCGGTGTTTGGTCTTCTCTGTCATAATCTTGTAACACTTGACGTTTCGCACCTTTGCCATTGAGTTATCATTTTGTTTTCCATGGTGTTCAGACCTATATGGCGGAAGTAAGTTTATCATACTATTCTTTTCTGTGTTGTCAAAGAACAAATGCTTCTACTCGATCTTACATATCTGAATGGTACAAAAACGTATCAAACATTTAACTGGCTTCAAACTTTTTTGTTTGCTCCTGTCACACTCAGTGTTGCATTGTGAACGTACCTACTTGGAGGCAGTGTTAGATTTGCAGCTATTAAATGTAGTAACATGTACTGTACTAATCGTGTTGTGAGCTAAGTGTGAGTCTTTTCCTGGAAGAGTTAGTTCCAAGCAATTTTATCCTAACCTCTCGGGCGCTGGTCGTCTGTCTGCTGAGATTGAGACCATGCCGTTGTTTCGAGCAGCTGTGCATATTTTGATCTTTGCAGGAAGCCGTCGCTGCACAGCAGGAGATTGGAACAGATCTTGAACAAGTTGAAGTCCTGCAGAAGAAGTTTGATGATTTCAAAGGCGACCTCAAAGCCAATGAAGTCCGTCTACAGGAGATGAACCAGATCGGTAAGTGAGAAAATCCTACAGAATTCGCTTACATACAGCTGCCTCTGTTCTATAATCATCGATATACCTTAACTTCATGTCATTCTTTTGTGAGGTTTTCTATGATCGCTTTTCTAGCTACTGCTTTGACTTCTGTTGGACAAACCGAAACAGCCGTACGTATCCGCCAACAAATTGAGGACCTCAATGCTAGGTACAGTCTTTATTGCATCCGCCTCTGCTTATATCTTTAATTGTAAGATGGCGCGCACTGGAGGAGCAGACCGAACAACGCGAGCAGCAGCTCGGTTCCGCCCATGAGGTTCAGCGCTTCCATCGCGACGTGGACGAGACCAGAGACTGGATCCAAGAAAAAGACGATGCACTGGATTCAGATGACTTCGGCCGTGACTTGCGTTCTGTACAAGCTTTGCAGAGGAAGCATGAAGGCGTCGAGAGAGATTTGGCCGCTCTTGGAGACAAAATCAAGAGTCTTGACGAGAAGGTAAAGCTTTGCAGGCAATTGATTTTTAATGTGCAAACTGTCCTTTTTAGGCAAATCGTCTTCGTCAAAGTCATCCAGAAGCCGCCGAGCAGATCTACGATCTACAGCGTGAACTCAATGAGCAGTGGAATAGACTCACTGCTAAAGCGAACAATCGCAAAGAGAAACTTCTCGACTCTTACGATTACCAGCGATTCCTGTCCGACTATCGCGATCTCATGCAATGGATCTCAGCTATGAATCAGCTTGTCAGCAGCCAGGAGCTCGCCAATGATGTGACCGGTAAGCATCTGTTTTCCTGATGCAGCAGTTGCAGCAATCAGAGTATTTGTTCACTCGTCCAAGTTATGACTTGTAGGTGCTGAAGCACTTCTTGAAAGACATCAGGAGTATCGCACGGAAATCGACTCTCGTGCAGCAACTTTCCATGCTTTTGAACAGTTCGGAAATCAGTTGTTAAACAACAACCATTACGCCAGCGAGGATATTGCCAAGCGCTTGAGCGACGTAAGCATCACTGTGTTTTTCTACTTTTTCCCTCTGGATTTGCAATTTTAGGTGAATGCTGCACGACAAGGTCTCGAAGACGCCTGGGTTGCCAGACGCAATGTGCTTGATCAGTGCCTCGAACTGCAGTTGTTCTACAGAGATTGTGAACAGGTAAGGTTCAAAGCACGTGTATTACTACTCATATGACTACTTTGCTGACTATATTCTTACACATCTCATTTTTTAGGCGGATACCTGGATGTCAGCTCGTGAAAACTTCCTTGCCCAGGAAGACCCAACCGGGGATAATGTGGAGTCTCTTATCAAAAAACATGAAGATTTTGATAAGGCCATAAATAGTCAGCAGGAGAAGATTGCTGGATTGCAGGTACGAATGGGTGATCGTACGTTTTCGATCACATCTCACATGCGCATTTTCAGCAATTTGCCAACCAGCTCATCAACAGTAACCACTACGATAAGGATGCAGTTGCTCGCAAACGTGACATGATCTTGGACAGGTGAGGAATAATTCCGCCATGGTTGTTTTCTGCTAGTATGAAGTTTTGCAGATGGGAACGTCTCAAGTCCGCTCTCATTGAAAAGAGAAGCAAGCTTGGCGAAAGTCAAACATTGCAGCAGTTCAGTCGCGATGCTGATGAAATCGAGAACTGGATAGCAGAAAAGTTCCAGGTAAGTACTTCTGCATCAAATCACTCTAACACGCGCTAATTTGATTGTTTAGGTGGCACAAGAGGAGAATTACCGAGATCCTACAAACATTCAACAGAAGCATCAAAAGCAACAAGCTTTCGAAGCAGAGTTGGCAGCCAATGCTGACCGTATTGCCACCTTAATTACTGCTGGACAAAACCTCATCGATGGTGCGAAGTGTGCTGGAGGCGAAGATGCTGTCAGTGCACGCCTGAAGGCATTGAACGATCAGTGGGAGCTGCTTGTGAAAACTACCACTGAAAAGAGCTACAGGTGCTGTACAGAAAATTCTCAGTGAACATTGATGCTCATGCCAGTCAATTTGTAGGCTCAAGGAAGCTAATAAGCAAAAAAGCTTTATGGCAGCAGTCAAGGATTTGGAGTTCTGGCTTGGTGAAGTAGAAATCCTTCTGCAATCCGATGACTACGGAAAGGTCAGAATGCAGTTTTTGAGACCTGTGATACTCATGACAATTTTATAGGATCTGGCTTCCATTGAGAATCTGCTGAAGAAGCACCAGTTGTTGGAAGCCGATATCATGGCCCATCAGGATCGCGTACAGGAAATGAATCAGCAAGCAGATTCGCTTCTAGAGAGGGATCAGTTCGCTGGACAACAAATAGCTGAGCGTCGCAAGGTTGGACTGGTGATGCCTCTTACTTAGTAAGCTCAAGTGGTGTTTGTTTGAGGTCATTGCTGACCGCTATGAGCGAGTCAAGGACATGGCTAATGATCGCCGCGATAAGCTGAACAAGGCTTTGAACGTCCATCAGTTCTTCCGTGACATCGACGACGAGGAGTCCTGGATCAAGTACGTGATATGTTTTTGCAGCATTTTATGTTTGGGTAGTAATTAGCACTTCTCTGCTACTTGTATCGAAGATCATAATAGGGAAAAGAAACTCCTCGTGTCATCTGATGACTATGGTCGCGATCTCCCTGGAGTACAGAATCTTCGACGAAAGCATCGCCGTCTTGATACCGAGTTAGCTAGCCACGAACCCCTCGTACGTTATATCTGGCGCTCATAGCCCTATCAAATATTTTGACATAAAATCTCTAGGTATCCCAAGTCCGTCAGAAAGGTGAAGAGTTGTTGAGATCGACAGGCATTGCTGGTGAAGAGATCCAAAGAAGAATGGCTGAGTTAGAGCGTAGCTGGGGTCAAATTCGAGACCTGACTGGAAGCCGGTAGGGGACATGCTCATCTCGAGTGTAGACTATTTCGTGTCTCTTTTAGCCATCAAAAGTTGAACGAGTCTGAAGACTTCCAAGAGTTCCTTGGTAAGATTGAAGAAGAGGAAGCATGGATGAATGAGAAACAGCAAATCCTTGGTGCGTTAGCTGATTATCAGCTTGAAAATCAATTTTTTCATCTTGCAATTCTCTTAGGATCCGATAATTACGGTGATAATATGGCTGGTGTGCAAGGACTTCTGAAAAAGCACGACACCTTTGAAGTTGACCTTCAACTCCACAAACAACGCGTTGATGATCTGATTCGTCAGGGGCAATTAGTTAGTTCATCGTTTTTGAATTTGTTATTTTTTCAAACTCTGCTGTTTCAGCTCATTGACTCCGGCAATCATCATGGCCCGCGAATCAAGGACCGTTGCGATCAGCTTTTGAACCGTTTGCGTGATATCCAGGACATGGCAGCTCGCCGTCTCCAGAAACTTCGCGATAATTCCGCTTATCTGCAGTTCATGTGGAAATGCGATGTTGTTGAGAGCTGGATTGGTGAGTATGGCGATAATTCAGTAAACAATTTCCAACAACATCTGTTTAGCCGAGAAAGAGCAGCAAGTCCGATCCGATGATTATGGTAGAGACCTCTCATCTGTGCAGATTCTTCTTACCAAGCAAGAGGCTTTCGATGCTGGCCTGAATGCTTTCGAGCATGAAGGAATACAGAGGTACGTCGGCTCACGTCCCCGTTGTCATGAACTACGAGAACTTTTCAATATCCAGGATTACGGAGCTGAAGGACCAGCTAGTTAGCAGTAATCATCACCAATCACCAGCCATCCAGAAGCGTCATGCGAATGTGATAACTCGATGGCAGCAACTTCTTGCTCATTCGGAAGGACGACGTCAGAAACTTCTCAAGATGCAGGAGCAGTACAAACAAATCGAGGTGAAGACTCCCCTCGCCGCTTTCTATGTTTGTACAACGATACAATCTAGGAGTTATACTTGGCATTCGCCAAGAAAGCTTCCACATTCAACTCGTGGTTTGAAAATGCTGAAGAGGATTTGACAGATCCCGTTAGGTGCAATTCTTTGGAGGAGATTCGGGCACTTCGGGAAGCTCATGCTGAATTCCAGGTTAGTTCTCAGCATTCGATTGCGACGACTATTCCATTCTTCTTCTTTGCAGCGTTCGCTGAGTTCTGCCGAGGAGGATTTCCGACAACTGCAAGCTTTAGATAGGCAAATCAAATCGTTCAATGTGGGACCCAATCCGTACACGTGGTTCACTATGGATGCTCTTGAAGACACATGGCGTAATCTTCAAAGAATCATCAAAGTAAATACTCATTTCTTTCCTTTCCGATATGTGCATCAATCCAACATTTGTAGGACCGCGAAGTAGAGCTACAAAAGGAGAATGCTCGTCAAGAAGAGAACGACCGATTGCGACGAGACTTCGCTAAGCTTGCCAACGTGTTCCACAACTGGCTGACACAAACCCGACAGGTTAGGGAATGTTATATGTATTGTTGCTGTGTACTTGTTTGTATGAACGTAGCTTCACTGATAGGTACCCACAACCGAGACTCATGATTTAGGAGATGATGGAAGCTAGCGGTTCGCTTGAGGAGCAATTGGAAGTTCTAAAACGGAAAGCCGGTGAAATTCGAGCGAACAAGACGCAACTGCGTAAGATTGAGGAGCAAGGCGCGTTGCTCGAAAGAAATCTGATTCTTGACAACAGGTGGGCGGAGCTGTCCTTTTTGTTTATCCCATAGCTGCCAAATCCATAGCGCCCTTCCCTCTCTGCCCTCTCTTTCGGAGTTATCCCAATGTGTTCAGGTATACCGAGCACTCAACCGTAGGGTTAGCTCAAGCTTGGGATCAATTGGATCACTTGGCAATGAGAATGCAACACAATTTGGAGCAACAGATACAAGCCAGAAACCAATCCGGAGTAACGGAAGAAGCGCTGCGCGAGTTCTCGATGATGTTCAAGCACTTTGACAAAGTGAGCAATCTTGCTGAATCAAAGACATAATCTGCACTTTTCTTTTTCAGGAGAAATGCGGACGTTTGGATCATCAACAATTCAAGAGCTGTCTTCGAGCGCTCGGCTACGATCTTCCGATGGTGGATGAGGGCCAGCCGGAGCCAGAATTCAACCGTATCCTGGATATTGTTGATCCGAATCGTGATGGTTACGTAACGCTGCAAGATTATATGGCATTCATGATCAGCAAGGAAACCGAAAATATCCAATCATCCGAGGAGATCGAGATGGCATTCCGTGCATTATCCAAAGAATTCCGTCCCTATGTTACTGCCGAAGAGCTTTACGCGGTGAGGGCTTTTTCCTCGGTTTGGTCAATTTTCTGTGATATGCCATTGATCAGAAGTCTTGAGTTTGAAATTTCAGAATCTCACCACGGAGCAAGCCGAGTATTGTATCAAGAGGATGAAACCCTACATGGATGCGATTTCCGGTCGCTCCATCCAGGGTGGACTTGACTACGAACAATTCGTGCATGCGCTATTCCAGAGCTAGACGCAATCGTTGCAGTTCACTGTTTGTTATACATCCGTACAGTTGTACAATGTTGTTTGCTGTTTCGCTGCTTCCAAACTTCCGCCCAGCCCGTATCAGGCAGGCAGCTTTGCTACGTTATGTGTATGTAAAGGCAATGACTCTTCCCCTTCTTTAAAATTTTATGCGATCTTTCTGCGGATATTTATGAAGACAGCGTGATGTGATGTGTTAGATTTTAATAAATGCTATTTCCGGACACCCACACAGAACTTGAGAACCAGTGATGTCCTTATGTACTGGTCGGGAAGTGCATATTCAATCAGTTGTTGTGACATTTTGTCATTCCAATCTTCGCGAAATTCGATTTGACATTCTACAACAATGACTTGTACCAAACTGCCAACTCCTTGAACAACGACTTTCGTAAGCTGGCATTTCATAATTATTGAGGCGAACATTCTGATATGTGATACAACTGCGAGCAGCAAGCGATCCTCAGAAGAATTAAATGCAATAAATATGCTTTCTTAACCATTTAGAATATAAAGCATCTTGCATTAAGTCGCAACTTCTGTAGCGCTGACATCAATCCTCGCTCGCAAATATAGGCCGTTCGCATTCTGCGCCGAATGCAATACTGTTGTGTCCGTCCAAAATAATTTGACTGGAAGGGTGGAGGAAGAGAGCCCCTAGTGCACGAGAGAAGAGGAGTCACCCGCGCTCGCAGCCGCGCCGCTGACGGTCCTTTAGTGCAGTGAGATAGGCGTCAAGCAGCGACGCGGACGCGCTGCTCCACGTGAGATGTTTCGTTTATTCCGGGTTGAAACAACATTGCTCCGCAAGTGCATTCGCTGGCGCATGCTACACCAAGACCCTTTGAGCAATACAGGTGTATTAAGAACTTGCATTACCCGCTCCTTTCACTATATGTGGACAAGGATGTCTTTTTAATACCACGGCAGAGAGAACTACATAATAAGACCATTAGGATTCATGAAGAAAAATTAGCAGAAAGCATAAGTGGTTCAAAGCATTCTGAAATGAGGGAACGAGTTTTTTTCTCACTTCTAACAAGGAGATGAGGAGAAGGAAAGAAGAAAGAAGGAACAAAACATCTTATACAGAAAAAGCACATGTCGTGGGGTGTTGTGCAGTGTGCATCCGCACATGCTATATGGTGCAACCAGCGGTGCGGTCGCCTAATTTCGGCCATGCTTCAGATGGTAAGGCACGCGACATGCTTGATCCGCTTGCTTCATCCACTTCGCTATTGGTCAAATCGGCAAACGGACCAATGGCGAAGTGGATGAAGCGGATCGAGCGGATCAAGCACGGCGTGTGCCCAAGAAAGGATACGCGGGGGCATTGGCTTTGAGTCCCCATATTTGCGCGAGCATAGATTTGGATTTGAGGGGGTGAGGCATTAGAGGAACTTCGAACAAGTGGAACAATACATCACATGTATATTCTACAATTCCTTGCGGTCAAGCTGATGCAAAGCAGACATACAGTCTGCTCCAATCGGGATCGAGCCGAACCGTCGGCTCAATTTGCGCGCTCGCAGCGCCAAAGGTTTGCGCTGCATACGCGCGCTGTCGCAGAGAGCGAAGTTATTGGGGAGCGAGCAGCCTGGCTAGCCGTAGACGTTAAGCAATACCCATTCGACACGAACTCCCGCCACGCCAGTTTTGGCATGTTTGGGGTAGGGGCAAACGTGACTGCCTTTTCAACTACCTTAATTTCACGAGTATATGACGCGAGGGGTTTTTTTCTAAAATCGAACAGCACAGGCACGCCGAAGGACTTCGCGACCAAAAAACTATATACAGTGCTGCATTTTGCCTGAGAGTATCGTGCGGCAGAATCGTTTTCCGAAATAGAGCAAGGCGGCTGAGCGACTCGCTTAAAAAATCGAAAAAGGTGCGTCCTCTACTCGTAAAATTAGGATGATTAGACAAACTGTTTGATAGAGTTTTTGGGTGGTCGTCACTCGATATTATCAGGTTGTCCCATAAGTTCCGTCCGTTTAAACCTTCAATCGCAATAAGTCATGAACTTCATGGTTTTAGATATGTTGCAAGGTACCGTTTGATAGAACAAAGCAAGCTCCACAAGATGCGCTTCTCATGTTCGCATCATTTCAAATCCATCTCGAGTTTGAAGCCAAGAACCAAAAAGATCCAACCGCCCGAAAAATAAAGAAAAATTCGCAACTCCGTTTAAAAGAATCCTAGAAATTTCCTAATTTGCTCACAGATACCCTATTCATAGCAGACATTTATATATACTGTTGCTGTGTTTTTTCCTTGAATAGAAATCGAGAAAACGAAAATTTTCATGTTCTTGCCAAATTGATGCTGTGCCGTTCTCGCACTAGTGGTTGTATACTACAGACCAGTACAAGTACAGACAAAAATTTTCAGCGCTCTACAGGCTTTAGTTCTTGAGAAACATCGAATTTAGCTTCGTAAAGTCGGGTGTCCCGTCTTAAAACGATTATTTCTCGAGAACTAAAGCCTGTAGAGCGTTGAAAATTTTTTTTCTGTACTTGTACTGGTCTGTAGTATACAACTACTAGTGTGAGAACAGCACAGCATCACTTTGGCAAAAACTTGAAAATTTTCGTTTTCTCGATTTCTATTCAAGGAAAAAATACAGCAGCACTATATGTAAATGTCTGGTGTGGATAGGGTATCTGTGAGCAAGTTAGGAATTTTCTAGGAATTTTCTAAACGGAGTTGCGATTTTTTCCTTATTTTTCGGGTGGTTGGATCTTTTTGTTTTTCGGCTTCAAACTCGAGATGGATTTGAAATGATGCGAAAATGAGAAGCGCATCTTGTAGAGCTTGCATTGTTCTATCAAATGGTACCTTACAACCTATCTAAAACCATGAAGTTCATGACTTATTGCGATTGAAATTTTAAACGGACGGAACTTATGGGACAGCCTGATAGAAGGCAGTATCTGCTCTTTCATCCTGTGTCAGCGTTTGGTTGGGTGAATTCACTCCAATGACCTTAAAGCGCTTACAGAACAAATTGTCCACAATTCTTCTCAAAATATCTGCCATCTACGGCCGTTTCTCCACTTTGAACGTGCGAAAGTTCATCTGTTCACGTGAGAGAATGTAATGCATAAAAATTGCAATCACCATCGAATTCTGTTTCTGTAATGTTGCTGCGCTTTAAGGTTTGTATTCGGATATTAAACGTCGTTAATGCGCCATAATCTATCGATGACAGAAAAAGTAGAATACCGGCTGTATTGTGAAGAAATGTCGCTGTAGTCACCTACACTTTGACATAAGTGTATCGTTATCATTCATTTTGTTTGTCACGAGCTGTGCTAGATGAAATCTTCAGAGCTTCTTCTTTTCGTTGGATTCATGCAAAGCTAAATGTAGATCACTCTAAAAGAGGTCTTACGTTTCGACAACCCAGGAGAGCTGAGCATTTTTGTTTCCCCTAGGCGTAATGCATAGTTCGCATTTTTGAACTTTATAACTTTTGAGTGTCACTTTTGTTTTTTATTCTTTCCATTGAAAGCCCTCAATTCTATCGATTGTTTGCTTTTTGCTAACGTTTTGAGCGCGCCACTGCTAAACGCAGCATGCGCGTCTGCCGAGCAGACGCGCTTGCATTAAAGTGATTTGGTCATCGTCCGGGGGCGACCTTTGCTGCAATTTACAAATGTTAGGTCTTTTCGATTATATACACCGCACTGCGCGTCCTGCCCCATTCTAAACTTTGCTGGCTGTTTTGCACATGCGTTCCGAAAAGCTCACGATCCCTTGGGAAGGACGTCTAAAAAGACAGTAAAATCACTGACAGGGAGAAATGCGTCAATTGCGCCAATTCGTATCATGTGCAACTGCACGCTTACACATATTACTATTATCGCGTCTCACTCGGACTTCGTTGAGTATGCATGAAAGTTGCTCAGCGGTACGGTATTCTATCTCAGGTGTAACAGCCGCACACGGGTGTGTGCGGAAGGCGACAAGCCTTAAATCTTGTACCTTTCGAAACCTTCGTTGCTAAAGTGACACGGCGCAAAGGTAGGGGGATGGGAGGTGGGGGCAGACACATGATTCGATGCCATAACTAAAATTTGAAAAAATAAGCAAGAGCGATTTTACACTGCTTGCATTTTGTGCGCATTGTCGCTCCGCGTGCCCGTGCCGTACACAGTTTGTTCTGAAGCAAGCAGACGTGGGCGCATCGCTGCGCGTATGCCCCTCGGCAACTGGTCGCTCTCTCCTATATACCACCTCAGTAAACGCGCCCAATGGCAAAGGATCTAACTGGAAAATATGCAGAGAAAATGTAGCGTTTTTAGATGTAAACACTTATGAAGATGTGCTCGCAAGAACAACACAACAACACACACTTGCTTGCATCTCTGAAAATTGCCGGCTCTTGTGTCCAAAACTGACATTGGAGAGTTTATTCTATTTCTGAGGAGGAAATTGTGTTGCTTTTTTCTCACACAACAACGTAAACTACCAGTTGCCTTGAATAGTGCTGTCGGCCCTCTAACGAGGCTATTTAGGAAGGCGAATCTGTGTGTTGCTCAGAGCACTTCCTAATTCGATTGTGTGCCATCACGAGCGCTAGCAGCAGTTGCTCTCAAAACCTCTGTCGGAGCGAACGTTGTTCGCTTTGTCGACTCATGCTAGTGCCTTAATGACTTCGTCTTCTCTCTGAACTCTTGCATTATCGATATTGTGTGGAAAAAGTGCTTGAAAGTTTGATAAGCTTAGTGCTACGTCATTTCCGCAATTTTCCGCATCTCTAGACTAATCGTCCTTTTTCAATGCACTATGCGACATATTATCTGATGCGTTCCAGCATGAATTTGCGAACAAAGTGCAAAGAGAATACTGTGGATCATTTCAGTCCTAGCAAATTATTTCTTCAGTTGTGCTCATACATCTAACTAGGCAATCAGCTGCACAATTTTGATATGATTACCTCTCACAATGTTTGGAGTCATTCAGTAACAGTGCTTGAATTTCTGATCGAATATAGTGCCTTGGCTGCATCGCCGCTTTCCGAGTAGTGGAATTGCGCGCCAGCGTTGCGAAGTCTGCGTAGCGTTTGCAGGCACGTGGGCACCTTGCCAACTCTTATCAGCTCAAAAGCCTGAATCCACCAAATTATCCTTATTTCTCATGCTTATCGAGGCGTACTTCGATGGTATGCATTGTATAGGGCAATCACAAAACCCTGGCAATGGCAGCGGTCGTGTACAGGTCATTTATAAAATTGTAACGACGGAATTGACTGCGGTCTTTGCGCCCACAGGAGCACAAAACACTCAAGTAAAAAGGCATCACCTCAGTGCCCAGCTCATTCACTTCCAGTGTCCAACTACTATCATAGGTAAGCAGAGAAACTATCCAAGTAGGGATGAAAACCAAGATCCGGTTGCCGAAAGTGCGTGCGTGTCGCGCGCGGTCGCGCCATCGCCACGATTTTTCGAATGCCCTATACGTAGCGCCCATAGTTTCGGCAACTTCGTCTTCGTTTCCATCTCTACTAAATCCTTATTCTTCTTTTACGCATATGATAGCTTCTAGATACTGAAGCGACATTTAGGCGATGAAGCGACTACTCTTGTTTAGTGTTTCATGCTCTTGTGACGTTTGAGGCACGCAGTGACCGCAGTCGATTTTCTCTCACGTCTTCTGTAGGCCCTGAGTAGATGCAGTACGCGCAGGTCTTCGCAATGCGAATGCAGAGACGCGACGCAAACGGGAAATGGCCATTAATACTGAAGGTATAGCGCATTTGCAGTATCGTGACAATGGTGGCGGCCCTCGCGTCGCGTACGCGGTTTCGGCTACCATCTTGGCTTCCGCCCTACTGCGTTTTTTTTTGCATGCATAACAGCTTTTAGACACCGTAAATTATAGTGCGCACAAAGTTATACATTTTATTCTTCACGCTCTTGTAATGTTTGAGTGAGCGCAGAGGCCGCGGTGAATTTATCGCCACGATTTTGTGAGTATCCTATAGTCTAGCGAGGATTACCAAAGTGGCGCCTCTGTTATGAGTGCTAGTCTCTGAGCATCACGTGATGATTGTGTACTGTCTGAAAAATTTCCTGCGTACACTTCGGCGAACAGGTTTGGTTGCGGTTTGTCCGAATGTCTTAGGTAGTGCCACAGAAACAACATTACTGCATCTGTCTCTGCTTTTCATATTCCCGCAATCACTAATGTGTATTCACTTCAAGATATTCTAATTAGCCCTTATTATTAGCTTGTTCGTCGTGTGCAGCTGCTATTCATTGTCACATGTCGCAATCGTCTTCTGGGTCAGGAATGCTGGGATTTTGGTGAATGCAGGCTTTCAGTGCACTCTTCGGAGTCTCCACTTTCGCCTGTAAGGATTTTTTACGGCTGAGAGGAGAAAGGCGAAGCTAGGACACTAGTTGCGGCTCACTTCTTCTTGCATCCTCCGTCGGCGCCGCCGTCCGCGGCTCCCACCCCCAGCCGCCCATTACGCCGTCGTGCGCGATTAGTGCGGCCGCCCTTAGCTACGCGATCGTCGCTTTACGTCCGCAAACTTCTGTGTCCTTGCTTCCGGATCCGCGATCTTGCAATTCTCGAGAGCAGTTAACAGCCTTAAGCTGCGTCCTCGCTCACAAGTAAGCCTGATGTTTTCCCCTTGCGATTTGCTTCGCACATCCATCCCCCACTCACACTTCTTGCACGCACTTGCTAACCGCTACGCCCTTCTCATCCCTTCACCCACTTCAGAAAACGCCGACCTGATCGATGCGGAGCTTTTTTGTAGCGAAACCTGCAAGGGCGTTTGATTTGTCCGAGGTCGTAATTCATCTACAAACTTCACTTCTTTACCGTTTTCTGTTGTTTCGTCTCAATATCGTGTGCCCCGATGTAGCCGGGCAGGTAACTAGTGCTCGATCAGTTGTAGTGCCTCAACGTATTATGATATGGGATGCCGCCTGACGAGAACGGAGTCGACCGAATTGTGCGAGCAGGCCACGAAGGACGACGAGAAACAAAGAAACGTTTCGAATGGACAGCCGAAAGTGACCAGAAAGGACACGCCGGTGGTAGGAAACGAACCGCTCAGGTGGGTGCACTCTTGACGTTCTTGATACATCGTCTTACCGTATGCTTTGGTTGAATTCAAATAACATCTACACTTCCTTCTCAAGCTCTTTTTCTACGTAGATCACACGTCACTATAGTAGATGTTTCTCACATCCTCGATAAAACAAGTGCCTGCATAGCTTCAAGATGTTATTTGACTTGAGTGAATGTATTGCGATGTTGATTAATTTGAGCGTAGATATTATGTATTGCATTCGATGTCTCAGACGGAATATAAAGATAGAAAAAAACCTCTATGAAGATGCATTAGCGATGGCTAGCATCATGCTGTTGACGTTTTCGGAATGGGATAGGCTTTTGAGGGATGGAGAGAGGAGACGATGGGTGATAGTTCAATTTCTGCACTTTTTTTTAAAGAAAATACAAAATATAGATATGGAGTGACTGTAGTAACTCTATGCCATTGGACTTTTCATTTGGATGTGGCTTGGGATGTGTTTTTCTCGCATTTCTGCATTTTTTGGCTTTACCATGAAGCTAGAATCCAACTTGAAGCATTCCTTACTAGTCTCAGCCGTGCATGTGATATCAAATGAATTTGTTCTGCTTTCAGAAACGGCTATTCACCGAACAGCAGTTTGACGGCGAAACCGATTGGGTTAGTGATTTTTTACATGTTTTTCATGTAAATTTCCATCGAAAATCGCACGAGCAGTTGTGATTGTCGAGCGGCTCGTTTGCATGTGATGAGAACGTCTTCGACATTAGTCACACGGCTCGCATACGCATCGATTTCAACTCGATGAATTTCAGAGAAGTCGAGAGCGCGAGTCAAGCGGATTTCTTCCGAATGTTGGATGCTAAAATAGCGCATGTAAGTGTTTGTTGGCTTTACGTCGATGAGCTGGTCGTGCCAGACGCGCGCAGCGAGCTGAAGCGATTTTCCGCCGAAATTTCGAGTGCACTTTTGAGCTTCGCTTGGCTATTGCAGCGCATCGGCTCTGATGTCACTTACGCGCGCCAGGTGGTTTGCACGATAAACGACTGCCCAAAAAAATCGCTGCAGTCGAGAACGACCCGATTCTGCTGTTTTTACAGTTGTCGTCTATAGCTTCGATACGCAAAACAGCTAGTAGGGAGAGAATGCGAGCGCCTGGAAAATTTCTAGTCTTTTCACTGCCAGATCTCATTTCTAGGGTGCCGATCCTGACTCGGAAAATGAAGCATAGCGCGTCCATCCGTGTACATCCTGACAGCGCCGCCAAAATTTCTATGAACAAAGAACGTTCCAAATCTTATACAGCATATCATAGTTCATTATTTGTGTATTATTCACTCATTCTATCAACGCTCCACTTGCCGTACTCTAATGTTCGTGTAAAGAAAAACGTTGTCCAGAGACATATTCATGCTTCGGTTTTGATTTATTCTACCGTTTGAGAACTTGTTCTCTCTCTCTTATTCTCGTCTGGCGACATTCGTATTTTCTTCTTCTTCCAACGGGTGTGTATGCCTCTTTGATGCGTATTATTTTCTTTTGGTTAGGTCGTCGTTAGAACACCATTCGCTCGACGGTCGAATAAAAGTGCTTCTGATCTTGCATTGCATAACTTTACAGTTGGCTGGACATAAAGAATCCAAGCTTTTCAGAACGAATATAGGTATTCCTTTGTAAGTTTTAGTATGCGTGCGTCATGTACCAAAAATTCTCTAATATGGAGAGAATGAATCAAAGATATCCATTCTGCGAAAGTTTTGCACGCAATACAGAAAATCTTTATTACTCGGATGTGATGGATGTTATGATTTCATACATGTATAAACAAGCTTAATCCCTTTCTGTTCTCAAAAAAAGAACATGCGGGGGCTGGACTTGGGTTCTTAATGGGTGTTTCTTTGTTTTCTTTGATGTGCTTACGTCTCAAGTGCTTTCGTTGATTGTTCTTGATGTGGCACACCTCGTGTAAATCAAGTAAATAGAAAACAAATAAATCTGCAAAAAAAAACTCCGCAGGAGCAAAGTAAATTCTTCTGTAGTTTCTTTTCTTTCTGTCAGAACTTTCAAATTTTTTGGGGCCTCAATTATTGTTGAGAGCACATGGCAGTTTGAGAAGGTTCTGATCGAAAATAATATTGTGTAAACTTTTGATATGTCTTGACTGAATTCTTACTTATTTGAAAATGGTTGTTCTTGCATTATGATATCCTTCCTGCCGCCATCTTCCTCTTCTTGAAGTGAAAGTAGACTGTATTAAATCTTCTGTTTTTCGTGACTAGTTGCTAAGCACACTAATTTCCCACAGTTCATGTGACGAAGACTTTTTTCCAATCAGTAAGCGCGAAATTCTCGCTTTGACATGTGCCTAGCAATGAAAACAACTAATCACCTGACAGCTGTTTGTGGCTCTTGGGCAATCGAGGATAAGCGAAGCTTAACGACAAGGATATTAGAAACGAGCTACATAATATGTGGAAAAAGGTGTTTGCTCAAATAAACACCTAGGAATGCACTGCTAATTACGTTATCTTTTGAGCAGCTGTTTTTCTGGTTTTAGAAGGTAAAGGTGTATCTTTTGCAAGTTGAATTTACAGCAGGCTGTCTGTTCAGTGGTAGAAAAGCAAACAATAAGATTTTATAATGGCTAAATTATGAGGATAAGCTAACCAATTAATGCCTGAAGTAATCTGGTAATTGAACAAGAATGATTGAAAATAATGACTAAATCGAATTTTCTAAGTAATTTGAAGTACAAATTATCAGTCAAAGTTATCTATGACTCAAAGTCTAGCTCATCAACACCGTAACAATTAGTCACCATGCATTAGAGTCCTCATGTGACTTAGCCTACTAATCCCTTCTTCTTCCCTACAAAAAAAGAGAGGAAAAGAATGAAGTCATGGCTAAACCGATCACATGGCATGAATGCCAATCTTGTTGCGCATGAATATGACTGATTGTACAGTACCCACACTAATTATTCGACAGAAAACGCAAAAACTGACGATCCGCGTTTTTTTCGTTTTTTCTTTATAACTTCCTTCAAATTGCATAAAATACAAATCCGAAGAAAGCATGATGCTCAGCTCGTCAAGATGAATCTTCTGATATGCTGCACTCTCGTACTATTCTGTTTTCAATCTGCTCGATTTTTGTGTGAGGACGGGTATTCCTAGTGGTGTAACTCAGCGAAGAACATACATGGACGATTCATGTAAACATGGTTCAGCAGTGCTGTCCCCATAGATTATCATGCACTAGTGAGTAGCGAAGGATTCCCTTTCTATAGAAAAAGATAGGCCGTTTAATTTTGAAAAAATCGATCTCTCTCAAATTTTCGTTACCGTAACCATACAGTAAGACGCCAATTTGCAAAGCAGGTGTGTTTTTCGTGATCAGCAGGTTAGATAACCTCTATACGCAAGTTTTCCAAGGAATTCGGAACCTTTCATTTTTTCTCGTTCTAGGCTGTGAAGCTCGCCGACGGGTTTTGGCTAAAATATTGATGATCTTGGATTGATCGGAAACTTCGCCCATAGAGGTTTTCGGACTCGCTGATTACAGAAATAGTGCCCTCTGTGCAGCATAAGTTCTTTTGGCAGAGTTATGCTGAGAGGAATGTTGCGATACTATGCGAGTTCTTAAGTTTGTCTAGCCTTTGCGCTTGTCTTTTCGACAACTTTCCTGCTCCTTTTTGTAATTTGAAATCACTAGAGGCATTGCTTTTAGAGCATGCTTAAACTAGGCCCTCACCTGTATTGATCGCCGAACTGTGAGCTGACGAACTCACGTCCTCATGAAAATCGTTCGAAATTTTAAGATCGCATATTTTGGCCAAATATCGCCGCGAATGGTTACAGATGACTCTGATTGCAGATATTATGTTTATATACAGATGTAAATTATAATTTATGCCGCATACTGCTGCTTACCCCTTGTGCCAACTCTTACACCTGTAACTCAAAGTTTGCAAGAAATCGATAAGCCGATATCACCGATGACGAATTGTAATCTATTAGACCAGCTCGGCTCCTAAGGATGGGTTCATACTGATTCTCATGTTCCGGAACTGTTCCCGCACAGTCCCGCAATGTTCCCGCACTATGCTGGGAACTGTGCGGGAACTGCAACTGTGCTGCATGCGCTGCAGCCCCGCACGCGTTTTGAACGGCGGAAGTTGGAGAATTTTGACCGTTTTCAACGATTTTTCTTCCAAATTTCTCTCATTTTGGCCTTATTCCTCTACCCGCTCCTTTTTTTTTGATCAGCAGAACTTCGAGCTCGAAGCGGGGTTGAAGAAAGCGCTTTTCTGTTCTGCGTATGCGACAAGATGTGTGTTCTTGCGCTCGTCCATTTTCTCTTCGCTTTATTTTTACACAGACTTATTCCATTTGTTCCAGGAAGCCCCTGCGTAGTTTCCATAGCCATCTGCTGTAAATTAGGAGTAAGAGCAATTCTGAACTTGCATGAATTGAGACTTGTCTTGTGTTTTGATGAGTTTCGTTTTTGGGCATTCTCCGCCCCTTTCCTTTTTCCATATCGTTGCTTCTACTTTCTTTCTTCTATCCCGCTTCTCCTTGTGATGAGAAAAGCTGTGAACTTGAAGCGGAGTTGAGGATTGAACGCGGTTCCCATCATGTTTCCGGGAAGATAAACCTTCTTGCGTTCGTCCACCTTCTCTGCCATTTTTGTTCAGGCCTACTTCATGTGTTCTAAAGACCTGTCCATGTTCCTTTCAGTACAGATGCGAGGCTACGCAGCGCCTTCTGAAACACATGAAGCAGGCCTGGGTAAAAATGGAATAAAATGGACAAGCGCAAAAAGAGCTATTTGCCCGGATATGGGATAGAACAAGGTTATTCCTTTAACTCGCTTTAATTTCACACATTTTCTCATCACAGGGAAAGGGGCTGAGAATGGCCAAAAAGGAAACTCATTAAAACAAGAGAAAAGTCCCAATTTATGCAACTTCAGAATTGCTCCTACTCCCTAATTCATGGCGAAAAGCGCTCATTCTTCAACCTCGCTTCGAGTGCGCTGTTCTGCTGATTAAAAAAAGGAGCGGGTAGAGGAATAAGGCCAAAATGAGAGAAATTTGGAAGAAAAACCGTTGAAAACGGTCAAAATTCTCCAACTTCCGCCGTTCAAAACGCGTGCGGGGCTGCAGCGCATGCAGCGCAGTTGCAGTTCCCGCACAGTTCCCAGCATAGTGCGGGAACATTGCGGGACTGTGCGGGAACAGTTCCGGAACATGAGAATCAGTATGAACCCATCCTTAGGAGCCGAGCTGGTCTAATAGATTACATTTCGTCATCGGTGATATCGGCTTATCGATTTCTTGCAAACTTTGAGTTACAGGTGTAAGAATTGGCACAAGGGGTAAGCAGCAGTATGCGGCATAAATTATGATTTACATCTGTATATAAACATAATATCTGCAATCAGAGTCATCTGTAACCATTCGCGGCGATATTTGGCCAAAATATGCGATCTTAAAATTTCGAACGATTTTCATGAGGACGTGAGTTCGTCAGCTCACAGTTCGGCGATCAATACAGGTAAGGGCCTAGTTTAAGCATGCTCTAAAAGCAATGCCTCTAGTGATTTCAAATTACACAAAGGAGCAGGAAAGTTGTCGAATAGACAAGCGCAAAGGCTAGACAAACTTAGGAACTCGCATAGTATCGCAACATTCCTCTCAGCATAACTCTGCCAAAAGAACTTATGCTGCACAGAGGGCACTATTTCTGTAATCAGCGAGTCCGAAAACCTCTATGGGCGAAGTTTCCGATCAATCCAAGATCATCAATATTTTAGCCAAAACCCGTCGGCGAGCTTCACAGCCTAGAACGAGAAAAAATGAAAGGTTCCGAATTCCTTGGAAAACTTGCGTATAGAGGTTATCTAATCTGCTGATCACGAAAAACACACCTGCTTTGCAAATTGGCGTCTTACTGTATGGTTACGGTAACGAAAATTTGAGAGAGATCGATTTTTTCAAAATTAAACGGCCTATCTTTTGAAAGGGAATCCTTCGCTACTCACTAGTGCATGATAATCTATGGGGACAGCACTACTGAACCATGTTTACATGAATCGTCCATGTATGTTCTTCGCTGAGTTACACCACTAGGAATACCCGTCCTCACACCAAAATCGAGCAGATTGAAAACAGAATAGTACGAGAGTGCAGCGTATCAGAAGATTCATCTTGACGAGCTGAGCATCATGCTTTCTTCGGATTTGTATTTTATGCAATTTGAAGGAAGTTATAAAGAAAAAACGAAAAAAACGCGGATCGTCAGTTTTTGCGTTTTCTGTCGAATAATTAGTGTGGGTACTGTAGGCTTATTTTGTACACTCTGTTCGAAACGCAATCATTCAAAAGAGACTCGAAAATCAGCTGATAGCTAGAGTAGCAGCAGCTGCTCTGAAGACAAGAATTATGGGGAAAAATTTGATATGTTTAGAAACAAATATCATGTTTTATTATCAGTTGAGTTAATGAAATCAAAACGAATCAAATTTTTCCTGTTTGTAAATTCTGACTCTTTTGATGTTGTTAGTGATTGATATCGTGATGGACGATCACTTTCTGAAAGCAAGGGCAGAATTTCTAAGGTTCAAATTCTGAAATGATTCTTCACTCACGACAGAAGTCGAAACAAGTTGACAGTCTTTCTTTTTGAAGCTCGAAGCCAATGTCTCGCAAGGCCACAAGATCTGTTTTTGATGATGAGAGTAACTCTAGAATGTTCTTTCTGAGGTTTTCCTTTGGGAGAAAGCTGTTGCAGGATAGTGTGACATTTATGGGAATTCTCTTTTTTCTGAGCTAAGGTTTATCCTTAACCTTTCACTTATCAAAGCAAAGTTGATTAGGTGCTGAGATATTCTCGAATTGAAAACATTCTTGATTGATATTGTATGTCATGGGATCCCACTAACAAATTTCTGATTGCTCATCGCTTTTTCTTCTGGGATAGAAGGTGCAGCAATATAGAGGTAACGCGGTGTAGGGGGGGGGGGGGGGCACATCCAAAAAATGTTAACAATGTTTCATCATGTCAATAGTCGTATATTCTATCAATTTTTTATTCACGTAGAAGGCATTCCACTTCCTCTGCAACTCAGTGGATCTTAAATCATCCTTTGGCGGGCAGTTTTTTTAGACAAAACATTTTCGCCAAAATTATTAAAAGGTTGATGTTTGAAAAGTTGAAAGTAGTATGTTACATATGTATTCTCCAATGTATATCAGCTCATTCAATATAATTTTGTGTTGTTGTGCACACCGCGCGAATGTTCTCGCGCTCAGCTCTCACATAAAGAATATGACTCGAATCCATTCGAATGCATTATGAGCCCTCGTGCAAGGTGCTAAGGTTCAGCAAAGCTTATGTGCTGGTAGAAGGTTAAATTGTCTAAATAATACTCATATTCAAGATAAGAAACGGATGCTGATTACTGGCTGTAAAAATTAGTGACATCTTTGAATAAGCAACTTCAAAAGCATAACTCAAAGATAGTAAATGTTAGAAGAGATTCTGAAAAAATAGAATAATGTGTTTTCATATTTTGCTTGTGATGTGATTGGTATCAGAAAAAATGAACTCCTTCCACTTGCAAAGTCCCCGAAAAATCTTGGAATGCTGCACAAATTGATTGACATCATCAGTTTGATGAGAAAAATCAGTTAGCGTTCCAATTTTGGGTTCGCTTGAAAAGGGTTTGCTCACTCAGAAAGTGTGAATTCAAAAATTCTGACGCTCGTTCGGATTCCGTAAATAGTATTAGCTCTGAGTTCATTAGCTATGAGTTCGCCTATACATTCTAGCGATATTGAGACCATAGTGTTTCGGACGTTCCTTTGGGGGCTGACAAATATAGCTAAATTACACATATTCGATATTGGATTCCTTTGTCCATTGAATTTGAGCGTAAAAGCTTTCACATAAAAAAGCTTTGAATAAATTCACGAGGGCTTTAGGGTACTCAAAAGTTGCTACTCTCAAAACTTGGGATGGATCGTTTTGGTCATTATAGTAGTTTCAAGAATGGTTTGATAGAAGTTGAAATAATCGAAGAATAAATGAAATTTTAATCACCGAGAAATCAACATTTTTTCTCGTATGCTTTTGGTACTTTCAAGCTTGAAAGCTCTTTGTAGCAAATTGTTTACAGCTTTATAAATGTGTCGTGAAACGAAGATCAAGTCTTTTTCGAGTCAACAATGTGTGCTAGAAAATCAAGAGACGCTAGAAAATTTGGTCAAAATCTAGTCATATTTTTGGAATGTAACGCATATTGTTACCATGCCAAATTTTTTATAGTAACTTGGTGTTAACAATAATACTTGATTTTCTTTCTCAACTGTTACTGTTCTCAAAGTGTTCGTTGCTTCTATCTGAACGTTGTTTTTATTTTTCTTCTTGAATTATCTGTTGTGGCACTTCTGAGACTCAACAAGTGGTTATAAATATTTCACACCTTGATTATAGACTCTAGAATCCGAAGAAATTAGTTCCCATCTGTTATTTTCTTCACACTGCCGCTCGCAGAGCAATTGCGTGCTAATGCCGCTCGGATTGCTAATGATCTGCCCACGTTGCTTCTCAGGCGTGATCTTTGCATAATTGCATGGATTGCGTCATTTCAGGGGCTCTATGCTTTTCATGTGAAGAGAAAATCTGTTTCTGATGATTGTGCTTGAAAAAAAATTAATTCTTCGGTTCGAATGGAAGAAATTTGCCAATCTGGCACGTTCCCAGATTTTTACAATCGAAAAACGGCGTATTTTTTAACAAAATTGTGCTCAACAAATAAAAGTGGCAGTACAAGGTTAAAATTTTCCGAATATTGAACGATTAGCAATTCCACTATTTTCCGCCAACATGTGTAAATCTAGATTAATAACAATCAATTTTTATAAAAATTTATTCGACGCCTTTGCTAGGCACAAATGAGATCGTTTGAAAGCGTATGCAACCTGCCAAAGAATATGACACCTACAAAGCTTGTACATGTAAATGTTTTGACCACGAGGCCTGTGAATTAAATCTAGCTACAATTTAAAAATTCGGCTTTTCCTTGACTATTTCCGGTGTTTCCAATGGTATTGGAGGAGATTTCGACAGAGGAAGAAGCGTTAGGCTATGATAACGTTTAGCGAATACTCCTATCATTGCTGTCCATTTCGCTAACATAAAGAACCAAACCGATGTAAGCCAGAAATTCTCGCCTTGTAGGCCTATAAGACAAAATTAAGTTACCTAGAAGAGTTACCTAATTGCCTAATAATATACCTTACCTTCTGATGTCAGGGTTTGGTGATGAACTCCAGCATATACGAGGCAAGCGATCAATCCGATCATTGATATAACGAACATTACCCATCCTGAAAACAATATTCACTAATTTTTTTTTTCAAAATAAAATACTAAGATGTATTATGGATCATCTGATGATAAAGCGTTCTTTGACACGTACTTTTGAACCAACAAAGCTCTTATCACTCAGTAATTCACGGAAACCTCTTATCAACCTCTAGCAGTGCGTAAGGTATGGATCAGAAATCAGATGAAAAAAGAATGTTTGCAACATCATGTACTCTAATCATTCCCAGCATTTTCTAGTTTTATCTGCAAGAAGAGAACTTCTACAGGAAATGAGAAGAGGAAGTGCAAGTAAAGGGGCAAATCAAAGTACGAAGATACCCTTGGACTGTTGCACTATGCTAATCTTTTCTCAATCAAATAGATGCAGATAGATTCAATTTGAAATGTTTTTGATTTCATTTCTCGTCTCTTACGATTCGAACTTCACTTAAATATTCCACATGAAAACTTCTGCTCTTTTATGCCCTGAATACTTCAGAAAACAGGGATAATGGGTTTGGTCTGCACAATATGTGTAATTGTACGCTCTAAGCATTTATGCCCAATAAAACTTGTATTTTTTACCTACAAATTTTCTAATTTTCATATTTTTTCCCTTCTTTATATGAGGATGAAGCTTAAGAAGAGTAAGTTGATCTGCATCTGAGCAGATACTGTACGCAAATTTTTGTGCATTTGCACATCTCACTAGAACCATGATTAATGACTATGGCACTAATATAACTCCATTAGTTATTTCTCAAAAGTATCTAAATTCTCACCTCCCCAGAGATAGCATGTAAATCGAGCCCTCGGCCAGTCAATCATCTTCCCATTTTTATATGCCAAGTGCATATAAAGTAATACCGTTGCACCTACTCCGGATATGAAAGCCATAGTTGTGGCAGAATAGTTCTGAAATTATGCTATGTTTCGAATAGGGATTGATTGGCTATAAAAATCTGGTCTAGAAAATATTACATGGTATTGAATTCCGAAGCATAGAGCAGCACTATATCCAGCGATCATGCCTAGTATAGCAATACCAATGTAAACCTTGATGTTGCACATGCCTAAAAATCAATAGCTATATTTTATTCTGTATTTAAGTGGAAGTAATACAAGAAGCCAACGTCTAGCCAGAATTCGAATAGCGAGTAAGGGAAGAGAAATCTCAAAAGTGGAACGACCGAGAATGTAAAGAAGGGGTTGGCAAACAATCTATCATAGCAAAAACCCGAAATTCACAGTTTTCTATGAACTGGCTAGACGTAAGAACTACTGTAATTCTTCATCAATTATTTACCAACCTTTAGGCATAGAAGGAATCGTATTATAAACATCTACATACGGAGTAACGCTATCATAACGGTAAATATGATGACCGGTCATCTAAAAAAGAAGGATTAGGAAATTAAGAGGGATTTTTCACGCTCAAACGGAGGAACAACAATAAACATTCGACGGAATGCTGCACAATAAATGAAGACATTGTTATCTATGGGTGGTGCAAATCTTGTTTGGCTCCGTTTGCTAGACCTTTATGGAGGCCGCTTATCTTCGTCTATCATAATTTCATCATATGGCGCACTGTTCGCGGCTCGGACGACGAACCCACAGCAACCGTTTTTTATCGCGTATCGGTGTGGAAAGACAAGTAGACTTGGAAGTTCCTGCTTTGTTATTTGATTGATTGTTGGAATTAATTGCCTACTGAGAATTGTTTCCTGAAAGACTTCCTTTGCAGCAGTGCTGTCGATCAAAGAAAGCATATACGGTCCTTCAGTACGATTCTAGAAAGATCTATAAATAGTGTTTTTAATTACAAAGGTTAAACGACGTTCTATAGTAACATTTCAGACGAACAATGTAGGGAATGAGCATCTGGAGGAGATATTATAGAAAATTCATTCTCAAAAATTAAAAAAAAACGTCAGAAGTAAGATGAAAATGTAATGTCAAAATGGTTGTGCTTGTACGACGCAGAAAGTTCAAATTTGAATTTTCCCCCCTTGTTGAGGTCATTACGAAATTTTTCATTTTGAAATTGTCAGTAGAAGGAGAACCGATTGTTTTTGAGATCCCAAAAAGCGTAATTGAATCCATCAAAGTAATTTCAATAATCCATTTATGAAACATGAAAATAAAAAGGAGTATTCTGTTATTCTAAAAAACATGTCATCATAATGACGAAATAAATTAAAGCAATTTTTCAAACACGTTTTTATTCTAAAATTTCCAGTTTTGAGCTAGCAAAAAGAGCTGCTTTTCATAAAGGGATATAACAAGGTATTTTACTACTCATATATTATAAAATGCAGAAACAGACCCACGGAATTTATTTCTTTGAGTCATCGGAGCATTTTTGTGATGCTAGTTCTTTGAGGTAACATCCAATTCCATTTATCTTATCTGTCTTATGTCATCTGCACTTTGGGTTCACTTTTCCAAGGTGCACTGAGAGGAAGAATTTCTTTTGCAAATAGGCTTAAAAAGTCAAGATGGTTTTATTTGAGCGCAAGTCCCAAGCAGATTGGCAGCATTTATGAGTGTGGCAATCTTTCGCACAGATTTTGCCGTTACCGCAAATTCACGATTTGAAAGGTCAGACCAGTACGAAAGGTAAGGTACGAATTCACAGAATTTTTGCTGGCAATCTTTGATAATGTGTCAATAAAACAATCTGCACTAGACATTTATTTTCAAATGATGTTAGTTGTACAGTTGAGCAATGTAAGATCATTATGAAAACTAAATACACACGATGTTAAGACACTGCACCTTATTTCTAGAGTTAGTAACAAGGAGGTTCGTTTTCTGGTTTGAAAACTGTACAATTCACCAATGCTATAAATATCACAGTCTGCAATAAAACAAAAAGTAGTAACAAACGAAAAATCGATCCATATTTGAACAAATCATTAGTTGCCAATACTATTCATTTTAAGTGTGAAGTATGTACTCATAGAATTAGAGGGTTAGTAACGAGTGTCGATGGGCGGTCGTGGAACGCCAAGCTGATTCGCTGTTCTAAATAGAAAAAGTTCACTTTTGCAAAATATCTAGTAATCAAAGTATGACAAAAATAGATTTGCAATGCTAGCAAAAGCTCGAAAAACTGTACTTTCACCGTAATTCCCGTCATTATCGCTAATTCGTTTGTTATGTACCCTCACCTTGATAACGTGTTATCGTAGCCGATCAGGATGCCAGGGGAGCGTGGCATGAAATCCTAGAATATATCAACAATAAATAAACAATAAATAACATTCAATACAAAGTGCTTGAGAAGCCTTTAATTGTTAGAAAAGTCATTTGAAAAAAAAAACAAAAGTTCAAATGAGAAATATTGAGCAAATGCTGTTAAGCAACGAAAAAGAAAACAACTCATTGTTAGGGTGATTCAATCACGTTTTCTTGAAGAGGATTTTGATGTCGTACTTCGGAGGTTTGGCAGCCTGAAGGAGAGTCAGCTCTAGAGTGTCATAAATCTTACTTATTATAGCATAAACATTTGTCATTTGGGTAATTAGGCAACTCAGCTTCTGGCTTGCTGATTATATAGTCATTTTAATAAATGTAACTGAGTGCATCACACTTATCATATTTACCGTAAATTTTTGATAGCATCTCTCAATCCTGGCTCATCATCACGACAGTCGAGGTTGGACCATTCAAATAAGCGGCAATTATGTGAAAAGTTCATTTGCATCAGAATTTCCTGTTAGTAGCAAGAATTTTGAAAAGTATTTCACGGCTCTTCATTTGTTTGCTAACTTTGGGCCCTCATGAAACAGGTCCGCTATCAGAAGCACTAAGAACCTATCAGAGTTCAGTTCCTGATACAGTTTTTAGATATCCAATTAGGTTTGTATAAGCGCTTTGTGCAACGAACAGGTAAAGTTATGCTGAAAGTGACAAAAAATACTCTAATTGAACCCTCAAAAACTTGTACAGCTGATTGCCAAATGTATGGAGCCCCACAAACATTTATCTCACTAAAAGACCAGAAAGTCAGCAAGCGATTTATTCCTTGAATTGTCAAAAGGCATGTCAGCCCATAAATCAAACGCATTTTTCGAAATTTTGCGGAACCAAAAGACCTGTTGACCGTTTCAAATGATGTGTCTAGTAGTTCGGTAATCAGTCATTGTTCTCTTTTTACTCCAGTGGCTAAGAATAATCCCATCTTTGGGACACTAACTTGACCGATCATCTTCGAAAATACTTCTGACATCTTCGATATTTAGAATCATTGCAAAATTTGCGACGGTCACGTAAGGTGGTGTGATGTCAAAAAGAAGAAAGGATAGGTATTTCCCAGCTGTGGATCCTTCTTTCCGTGGTAAAGAAAACAAGATAGCTTTTTCATAAAATATAATAGCTCTTGTGTTATTCTGTCATGGAAGCAAAATAGTGCAACTGAGTTTAGACGAAAGATATAATAAGAAAATAGCGGAATAAGTTTTGAGGAAGGTGACCGTGAATAAAAGCTACAGTCGTAAATTTTGCTGCGATGTATATGTTTCACAGTTAGAAATAAACATAAAACAAATAAAAAATAAAAGCGTGAAGGCGCTCTATGAAAGCAGCTTTATTAGCATGATCTCAACAAAATGCACAACCGAAGGCACTAGAATAAAATATTCCACTTGTAATGTGAAGTTATATATAATGTACAACTCTCAAAACTCCTAGAAAAATCCTCCTCAAACAAATGAACTGAAAATGCGGTGAAAATACATGATTTGAACATAAAATGCATGCTGAACGAAATGAAACCCATAAATGCAGGCAAAAATGGTTACTACAAGAAAAATTAATAAGCTTTGCTGAGAGGTTGTTGTCGGCTTTGTACATCAACGGTGTAAGTGACCGGAGTTTGCCGAAGACGTTCAGACGAATCATCTTTATAGCCGACTGGTACACTCACATTGTAGCCCTTATGGGTAAGTTCTAGATCTTCGTTAAGCCCATGAAGTCCAACGAAAAGTTTATACAGCCAAGCTCCGATCAGAGCGCCGATTAATGGGCCAACAATTGGAATCCAGAAGTAGAATCCATTAGCGCTGAAATTGTACAGTTCTATGGCATTGTAATTCGGATTACAATGATCGAAGGATGCACTTTGATAGCCCTTCGCTAAGCCGACTCGATATCGGTGCAGAACCGGAACTCTGATTATTGATTTTTCTGCTGCGTTTGAGTTTTCTACTAGCGCCTAGGGATCTGTACATTAACTCTAAATTTTGAAACTGATAAGTACTTAGAATAGAATATTCAGCAACTTAAGACATTCTAAAAAAGTTCAGAACGTTCTAAACACTGCATGGTGCAGTGAAATGCACCTTTGCTTACGAGAACCCTCGGGTTACAGGAGTTTGAAGGGACGCCAATTTTTTTATGGTACCACTCACAAAATTGGAAAAATCTGCTGCTCAAAAAATCAGGAACTGATACTCTTTGTCTATAGAGATTTTCTTTTGCGGATACTTTATCCCTACTTAGGTTTCGAATATTTTCGGCATCAGAATGCAAAAGTTATAATTCGAGAGGAGCGTTGTTTTTAAAACGGCAAGATCTTGCGAATCTCTGCTGCTCAAAGAAAATGGAAGAAAAAAAGATGAACTGGAAGTCCTTTGTTGTAATCGATTTTTTCTACAATTAATTTTTCGTTAATTATTCATGTTCCGAATTTTTTTGATTTTGTTAACTTAAGAAAAGTCTATGGCGTCTTCTATTGACACCTATCGTAAATTCAATTCTCTGTTTGGGACATAAAACAGTAAGCAAATTTTGTGTAATACACAACCCCATTTTGGTTGAATGGAACGAGTATTACAAAGCGATCAACATTTTACTTTGTCTGTGACTTCCTCGCAACGGCTTATCAATCGAGAAATTGAAATGTAATTGCTGTCAAGGTTATAGGCTGGCATTTTGAACTGTTAGTAAGAGTGATCGTTGTCTAACCAGATTCAGCACTATTTAAGTGGACTGATTTACAGATCAAAGAAAAAAAACTGTAAATGTGACGATAAACGCATACCTGAACACCTCCCAACCGTAGCCGGCACAAAGAGTGAAAAGTCTTGGGCCAAGATCTCGAGCTGGATTGATGGCAAAACCACCGTTGGCACCGAATGTCATGGCGACCTGGAAATTTATCCATGATATATTTCATAAAAAAGTTTGGGGCCAAAATTTCTAACCATTGACATGATCGCACCAGCCAAGGGCGGAACAAGTCCAGCTGGGATTCGGTGTCTCTTATCTGTGATTAGGCATATAAGACCCGATAAGATCGCAGTACCAATTATCTAAATTTCCAAAATGACTTATAATGTGTATCCTTTGGAAAAAAATGGATTCACCTGGTCTAGAAGGCTACCCCATACGCTCATTTGAGGTGTTGGAAACGTTGTGAACAGGCCGGCAGTGGCTTGTGCACCCGTAACCTGCCGTATACCCCCGTCAAGTTTCCAGAGATCGTCTGTAAACAAAACGGACCACTAAAATCTTGGCACCTCGCCAGCAAACGAACTCACCATGATGTCCAAAGTAGCTGACAGCAGTGCCTAGATATGCACCGATAATTTGAGCAATGGTATAAAGGACCACCTTCCAAGCCGGTATATTGCCGAGTACCCATTGAGCCAACGATATGGCTGGATTGAGATGAGCGCCTGTAAAACTTCTCCTCAAATTTTATCACAGTAATCTTACCGTAACGAGATTTACCTGATACACTAGCAGCTAAATAGACAGCAAACATGAAGCCGATACCCCATGCAATATGGCAAGATGTCATATTTCCACCAACAGCTGCTGCAGCTTGAATATTTGCTGCGGTACCAATGAGCTAGAATAAAATGTATTAATTTCCCCTTTTTCTAGAGTTTATTAGTGTTTTAAAAAGAGGAAAATGCAGTGATTGCAGTAATCTGTACTTACAAGCAAAAAGAATGTGCCAATTGCCTCGGCTAGCAACTCTCGTATGAGTTTATTGTCCTCGATGCGGAGCGTATTACTAATGCGATCTCGGAACTCGTCCATTTCTGGAAAGGGTGTGGTTGGTAATTTGATTTCAATAGGTAAATGCTGTCCTTTTGAGGAAAGGTAGTAAATAATCGTGATATCATGTTCACGAACACGAGAATTGATTCAATGTAAGGAAAATTCGTTGGAACTTGAAAATTGCGACTATGCACAGCATCGTATTAAGTCACATCAAACTTGAATATCTTAACTATGTTCCAAAAACTGCGCGACGTGCCCGCCCCAGCACATTAGGGCTGATTATCGCTTTGTTACCGTGAACGTTGACCTGTTACAAGTGATTACTACTAAAGACTGCCTATACGGTAAAAGGAAGAAACTCTAAGGTCAGCGGAAATTCAATTTTGTTGAGTGATAAACAATAGAAAAGGGCAAGAAGACATCCTAAGGCTGACTGTAGCATTTCTGCTACCATGAAACGGTTTTGCACAGTTGCAGAAGATTAGCATGACCAGCCAAAAGACAGCAATGACCAACAATGATATCCAGAGAAATAAATGTATTGCTAGGCAGCATTCTTCAAGATTCTGAAAAAAATGTTCGCACTTTGAGATATCACAACGCTCATATCATTTCTCTCATTTTCAAAAATCATAGATGAGAGCTACTCCGGTTTTGCTAGAAACTACAGTACAAAAATAGAAGCTAGATACGTCAATGAGGAATTGAGTAGATGCGTATTCAATCTAAGGTGTGAAAAAGGAAGAATTTGGGTTAAGGAAGACATAAATAAATCAGAAAAATGTAAACAAGTGGGTGTTGTCATGACTGAGATCAGGCAAAACAAAACGCTAAAAAACCGGTATCCACAGGTTGTAAAATGGATGCACTGTCGAGTGGTATATTTTCCTTAAAAGGAAATTAGCCAGACACATTCGAACACAGCCGTATGGAATTCGCAACACAGGGAACCATGGCTGTAATTGGAAGACATGTACGATCTATTGTTTACGTGTTGACGTATCATCCAATAAAGTTGAATTGAAACAATGGTCAACAGCAGGAGGCGAAATGCAATGCGCGACAGGCCGAAGTGCAAGTTGAAATCCTACTTTCATTTCATTTTATATGCGCATTGTCCTTTGGCACTGGATTATTTTATCAAACGGTTTTTTTCGACTTCCAAAAACGCTTACGTAAATTGAGACGTGACTCGTGTGGGAATATCGTTCCATCGAACTTCGAGCGTGGTGATCAGTGCATTCAAAATATTGTTATATTTCCATTTCAGGGGATTTAGCTGGTTGGATAATGAAGTCATTACACCTTTGAATAACTTTTCTACCACATAGAAACGAGAAAAAAAATATTCTTAGCAGTCACAAGATTTCAAAAAGATGCAAGAATGATTTCCGTAGTTATATTGTAAAAAGCATAAATTACACATATCAAAACCTGGTTACTCTTCTGTAGCTGTTGAGCCGCAGAAATTGTAAACGAAATCCATCGATTTACCAGTTACACATTCGTTATTCGCATGATTTTTTGTTCTTACCTGCGGACTAGGTTTCATCAGCTGATGATGGTCCTTTTTTTTTTCATAATTTTTACTATCAAATTTGAAAGGTAGAAGTGAAAGCATTGCTATTAGTTGCAAATTCTATAGTAATTTACAAAATCATCCGTAGGAACCCCACTATCCCGTCGTTGTCATCCTTACTCACAACTCTCGTTCATCAATGGAGGTTCACGCTAAGACTTGTAAGAATTGAGGTCAATGATCTTGTTGTAAAAATGTGACAGGTAGCAGCAAAGTTCTGTAGATGCAGAACTTTACTTTGTGGGACTTGATGGGGACCAAATGTCCATTGTCGATGTACTACTTAAGATTATCCAATGATAGAAACAAGAGCCTTGGAGGCAAAAGAACAAATCCCCGGACGCAAATTACGCTTGGGTTAATGCTAAGACGGGTTTGAGAGCCGGGTGAAGTCGAGTGCTTTTGTAGTCACTAGAGCCGGCTGAGTCACTTATTCGACGAGTATGGCCTAATTATTCGTTTTCGCCACCCCCTATATACGCAACAAGGACATAGTAAGTATGGAGCATTGAGACAGTAAGTCCGAAAAAATCGTGAATAGTGTAAGGGATGCAAATTGACTGGCGCGTTGCACTGAACTATGGTAAAATAGCGGATTTTGCTGTGCACTTAGCATAAGCAGCATTTCGAAGGCACGTGCAAGAATATTTGCATATAAAATTGCAACTATGAACGATCGGATGACTTACATACTATGATGTAGCACTATGCCTAGGCTATGACTCAAAAATTTGAATTCAACAGGTTCGCCATGACCCGTCATATGCGCTATCAAGTGAGGGCAGCACTCCAGAAGTACGACTTTTGATTCATTTACAGGTTCAGTGGTAGAGTAAGATTTGCTCAGTACTTTGAAAGACTGAAGTACAACTACGTTGTGAACTCTGGATTTTAGACCACAAAGGAAATGTGGTGCTGTGTTTCTATAGTTGGACCTGTTCCTTTGCGATTCGCAAGCTACTGATGATGATGATGGATTGCAGTCAAAGCGAATTTTCCAAGATTAGTGCACTTTTGCCAGGAACATTTCTTGCATATACAGTGACCGCCAAAAAGTTGCGGACAAACCCCTCTCCCTTTTTCATGGCTCTTTTTCAGAGAGAAAACAAGGATGAAAAAATGCAATAATTGCATGAGGTGATAGAGCTCTTCATGATCTACAATCTACACTTTGAGTTTTTTGAGAAACATGTGTTCTACAAATTTTAAGAACCTTTTTCTAAAAAAAGTCCGAAAATGGCCGCGTCACAATGTCGCGGACAATAATTCTTCGAACGCAAAAATTTTCTTTTGAGTCCTATTTTAAAGCGGAAACACAAGTTATCCGGACGGGTAAACACACTACTATATAAAGCTCATCAAGAGCTACACACTGGTTATGGTTGCTTCCCCAAAAAACGCAAGCTTGAGTTTTATTTTACTTTTTTCAAAAAACAACTTCTAATTTTCTTTATCAAGCCAAATTTCTTCACACGGAAACCTGTTCAAGACATCCCAATAAAGTCGTCTGGATAAAATAAATGCTTTTTGCCATGCTCTGTGCATCGGACGTGTGCTGATGAGTTTCTTTGCTGAAATGGCCCCTGGCAGTGCTTGCACATGACCCCACATGCACCTCCCCACTGACTTGTACCGCTTTGCAGGCTTGTAACTCGACCGCCAGACGATATAAGCATCTGCAAGTAGACTTATTCGAAAGAGCGTGAGTTCCTGGACACGATGATATGCAAATGAATTGAGTTCGAACAATTTCAGAGATTTGGCGGATGGGATGAAAAAGTGCAGCCTTAGAGTTGATTGAAGTGAAAGCTCTTATGAACACCAGAACAGTCTTAGAGCTTTGAAATGGATCTATTACAAGAAAATTGACAGTTTTGAACTTCCAGGATGAAATTGGTAGCGAAAGGAGCTCTCTTCATCTTTAGCTGAAAAGTGCTTAGACTACAACTGAAGCTGCCATCTACCACTCCATCCGCCAAATCTCTGGGATTGCTCAAACTGAACTTATTTGCATACTATCGTGTAGAGGAAGTCTCGTTCTTTCGAACGAGCCTAATTGCAGGCTCAAATATTGACCGCAGGTCGAGTTACAAGCCTGCAAAGCGGTACAAGTCAGTGGTGAGGTGCAGGTGGGGTCATGTGCAAGCACTGCCAAGGGCCATTTTCAGCAAAGAAACTCATCAGCACACGTCCGATGCATAGAGGATGGCAAAAAGCATTTATTTTATCCAGACGACTTTGTTGGGATGTCTTGAACAGGTTTCCGTGTGAAGAAATTTGGCTTGATAAAGAAAATTAGAAGTTGTTTTTTGAGAAAAGTAAAATAAAACTCAAGCTTGCGTTTTTTGGGGAAGCAACCATAACCAGTGTGTAGCTCTTGACGAGCTTTGTATAGTAGTGTGTTTACCCGTCCGGATAACTTGTGTTTCCGCTTTAAAATAGGACTCAAAAGAAAATTTTTGCGTTCGAAGAATTATTGTCCGCGACATTGTGACGCGGCCATTTTCGGACTTTTTTAGAAAAAGGTTCTTAAAATTTGTAGAACACATGTTTCTCAAAAAACTCAAAGTGTAGATTGTAGATCTTGGAGAGCTCTATCACCTTTTGCAATTATTACATTTTTTCATCCTTGTTTTCTCTCTGAAAAAGAGCCATGAAAAAGGGAGGGAGGCTTGTCCGCAAATTTTTGGCGGTCACTGTATGAAGGTTCATAGTTTGTGTAGCTGATACTTCACAGAAAATATTCTCTTAAAATTAGTGTATTTGAGTTGTCAACAAAAATGTTTGCAAAGTTCATTTCTGTAATCTTCAGCCAGATTTTTTCCTGAACCAGACAGTATCCAAGGTCTCGGCCAGCCTCGAAATAGAAAAATCCCTTTTTCAAATACGTAAAGGTAGTCAACTTTGTTTCCGAAGAATTGGTTGGTAGTTTACACATCTTATTGTTATGACTGATGACCTGAGTACTTCTGTGGACTTCACCGAACATCTCAAGGCTCAGTTTCTCTGTAGTTGTAAACTCAGTCCTTTTCTGCACACAGGGAACTATCTAAGTTATGTCTAACAAAGAAAGGCATCTTCCTTTCAGCTGCCATTCCACCACAGTCATTAGTTGAATTTCCTGAAGTTTGATAGGAACTTTCAGTTGAGAAGCGGAAATGGTAATGAAAATGTGCGAACATCATGTATTTATTTGCATGGAACACTTACGATATGAACGGATTCTCAGCTTATTCCACTGTAGAGGAAATGTATCACAAAATAACAATTATGTTGTACAGAGGACTGAGCCAAGCTTATGTGATATTCGAAACCAATTTTCAAAAGCGACGAAGACAACGCAGTTGAGTCAGAGTCAGCTCGGGCGCACCATCCGCCACAAACCCTACACCTCAACACATTACAGTCATCTGCCACCAGTGAGATATTTTACTAGCCTCCAATGTAGGACGTCTCAATGGTAAACTACTTACGATTAGCGGGCAGTAACTCGGTTTAGGTGGGACCTGCGGCGCGGACTCTGAGGTAGGTTGGCTTACGTTTAACCTACTTGACCGATACGGTGTGACTAACCTAGATGTTACTGTGATAGTGAAGAAGCAGAACTTTTGAGCATTAGAACACGAATGCAAAGCAGCCATCCCGTTACCGTAAGGATGAGAAGAAAGCAGTATGGCAAGTTTATGTGATGGGCGTCCCCTATCATACGCTTGACTTTATCTGGGGTTACAGCTATTCCGTTTGGCGCACGGATCAAGCTTACTGAATGAAACTGTTAGTAATGGAGAACCTTACCTTAACCCCTGGTACTGGTCCAAGTACTATAAAACTTTGGAACTCGCGAATTTGCACGCCCTCCTTGCGCGGAAGCTACTATAATCTTCTCTGTCTAGTTCCAGTTATAAATGTTTAAGAAAACGTCAGGTAGTCTGTAGGACGGTAGATTATGCAGTCCGTTCGTCAGAGATAACTTACCTCTACTCTGGAGAAGTAGGATTGGAAGAAAAGTATGGAAATAAAGGGAACGATTACGTACACCGCAGAAGAAGGCACTTTATTAAACACAAAAAAAATAGACAAGGATAAACAAAAGGTAACAGCGTTTATTCAGAAGATAAAAATTGGGAGAGGTGAGCGGTAATTTGACAGCATAGAACAACGAAAGAATGAAAAACGTGAAAAGGTGTGGAGATCGTAGAATTTCAGGGATGTGATTTGAAGAACATGTGAATTGTAAATGAAAAAAAAAAACAAACGAAAAACGATTACTAAAAAATTACTTACACCTAAGGAAAGCAATATAAAAAAGGGATAACATGAGGTGATCGGACCAGGCAGGAGTCAAAGACTATCCGCTTCTGCTTCTGGAAGTGCCTGAGGAGCACCAGACCTTCTCGCGCCCTTTTACTTTACAAAAAAAGAATGATACAAAAATCTCCTTGAAGAGTATTTTAGTGTGCAGCAGGTTGGAAATCTTGCACTTCTTTTCAATCACAGCTATAATCAGTTACAGCTTACAGAAATATCGGGTTCAGTACAAATTTTCAAGATTCGTGGCGTAGAAGGAAGTAAGTCTCCCGCGAAATAAGAAACGTGTACTATAAGTATGGCAGTCCTTGTCTTTGATTGAGATGAGGAAGTTTACCAGAATATGTTCAGGATTCCAACTTAAAGATTCATTGGTTAAATTTCAATACCGTATTTCATGTTGAATGGGACTAATCTTCGTAATTTTTTCTAGAAATTACATTTGCTACGGATCTGAAACATAAAATCAGTATCTTCCAATCTACCACGTTCGAAAAGCCTACGAACAATCGGGCCTAGCTCTTATCAAGTAGTCAGAGGCGCGAGAAAGTTATAGAGCTCATCAGGTACGTCCATAAGCGGAAGCAGAGTTGGAACCATCCTGGGATAGTTAACACGTTTCGGACCGCGAAATCACCCGCGGCGAAAAAGAGGGTACTTTTAGCCGTTAGCCAACAAAGGGACCTTAATTCGTACACTGTGTGCTACATCTGTAATCAGCATGTCAGAAAGATCCATACTCAAAGCTCTGAGTGAATTCAAAGTGCTTGAATTCTGTCGCCTGAGAAGAACTTCCGTGCTTTCCACTGAAAGATAGGAACAAGAACTCAGTTCCTAATTGTATCCAAAAGTATCTATGTACACGATACACATCATTATTGGAATTACGGTTTTTCTCTTTGATTTCGAAGCAAAGGAAAGTTGTTCGTCGCACGCGTCGTTCGCGTTGCCGCACTTCATTTCAACTGTTGCTCGAATTGTCCTCATATCTTCTAAAGAAATATCGGCGGCACAGCCTTACAGAGTCATTTGAAAAGAAGGAGGTTAGGCCTTTGGATAACCTTGGACAAGAAGAAAACCTCCTGCAAACACTGAAAAGATCCTTGAAAGGCGCGTGCTGCACCATGTACAGCACCAGTCCGAAACGTGTTAAAAAAGAAATCCTTATGTCAGCAGAGATGCAGACCAAACATCCCAGTACCGCAAGGGTGACAAAAAAAGTTACTGATAGACATCTTCAACTACAGGGCTCCTAAACTGCAGAGTCGTTTGCACCAGCGGTCGCGCGACCGCGTCGCGCCCGGACATCAATGGCGCCGCCTCGATCGATGGCGGCGGCGCCGGCAAAATACACGGGCGCGACGCGCTCGCGCGACCGCTGGTGCAAACGACTCTGCAGTTTGGGAGCCCTGTATATGCTTTGGCTCATGGACTGTCCTTTTGTAGACGGGCTCGAACGGAAAATTGTAATTGTAACGGAGACAAGAAAAGGAGTTTCTCCTAAAGAGTTAGATTATACACTTTTATTTTCGAAAGGCAGTCTCGTTGTATCAGAAGAAAAGTATAGAAATGATAGAACATTTGAAACGATAAAATACACAGCAAAGAAATACTTTACTCATCACACGAGAAGCAACAAGTATTTGAGTATCCAAAAAAGTGGTTAATATCACTAGCTACAATCATGCCCTAATGATCTCATGGAAAACGCAACAATAAGATGTAGAAGATGTACAAGGGCGAACAGTTGCCGAGGATCGAAATATGCATTCAAGATCCGACCTTAATGAGTAAAAATTATGATGACTAGGGTGTCACGGATTGCGCAGCTTTCTAAGTGCTTGCTCAGCTTCTCCAGGATAGGAGTGGTGGCATTTTGTTCTATAGCAAGATAGGCCTCGTTGCTGAGTGACTGCTTGAATGTCAGGCGTAACGTCGCAAACCGAAAGAACAATTGGGTCATTAAGCAAACATAAATGACCCAACGGCGGAGTCACGGATTTCGCGCACACGAACCGAGGAGAATTTGCACATCTGCACACTGAACGTGTCGGGACTCCGCGCACGGGCATCATGGCATAACCCCAATAGGCGGGGATAGAAGACTATATATCGCCGAAAAGAAGTGGTCTGGGCGGAAATCTGCGACAAACATACAGCTTTACACATTACACATACTACAGAATTGTACCAGCTGTCCACGCGGGGTGGAGCCTCGGCGACATATAAGCCTTGTAAAATTCATTGTCCGCGCCTCGCTTAGAATACCAACGCGCGGGTAGGGGACTATATGTTGCCGAAAGTGGGAGGTCCTGCTGACATCTACAACAAGTACACATTCCTGTACATGCACAAGCTGAGTATCAGCTGCTTCCGCGCGGGACTCTCCCAATTTTCGGTGACAAAGTCCTCCACCCCCAACACGCGGACGGCTGGAGACGTAGGGTCCCTGCGGGGTATAGGCAATTTATGGGTGAAAACGAGCGCGCACTTCTTCTAGATCTATTTTTTAAATTTCACTAGACACGCTGGCTGAATTATACTGTGCAACGCTGTGAACAACATGGGCCGTTAGCCGTCTGTAGCGGTCGCTAGCAGCAGCGTGCCAATTCAGCGACGGAAACGATGCCCCGGTGATAATGGGTTCAGGACTTTATGCCGAGGGATAGTTCTCCGTGGACATTCACAATGAGCAGTAAAAAAGTGATTAAGCCATTCCTTCCTGTCACGGGCGGAGGCGCTTCACCACTGAGGACAGAATGGGTAACTTAGCCATAGGTCCGCGAAATGGTGCAAATATGCACTTTGGCCCACTCCCGTCGGAGATGTCTGTGCTTGTAGGTTACAACAGCCTTTGCATAGGTTAGACTTTGACATTTCGCAGTAATAGGCTTAATAGGTCCCTCGGTTAGAAGGCTTAGCTGAAAGTATTACCTGGTTGCGACTGGGAGTCTACTGGTCTTGCGTACGGCGTGAGATCAATCAACAACTGTGCTATTTGGCCTCTGCACTAAAACTCAAATAAACTGAAGCGAAAGGTTTGAAACAAGAGACGAACTGCCATACCAAGGGGCATCGAGTATCTCTGATGTAAGCGTAGAAAAGGCAGAAAGTACAAAATTTATGTCCACAAGGGACTATCCTAAACATTGTAATGTAACCATGGAAGTCGACTCTTTTTTACTTGGTCATGATACTATTTGGAAAAAGATGTCAATTCAACAGATAAGGTTTCGAAGAGTCATCGTTTACCTGACATACGCGAGCAAATGGGAAAGTTGAGAGCAACTTTGACGTGAGGGTAAAGGCTACTGCCGGACAAAGGCCCAAAAGCGGTAAAGTTGAGTGGGGGCGCAAACGCACGTATTTCGACATAAACCCTAGACAGCATGCGCACTGCGTCGATAGGGCCGCACCAGCGGCCCTAAGTTTTGTGCCTTCGTCCGCCAGTAGCCGCATTAGAAGTAATTTTAGCGCACTTGTTATGTTAGCTGAGAATTCTCATTTTCTACGCTCTCTTGCAATGTTTATTGACGGATGAATCATGTTGTAGACGTAGTATGGCTAATTTGTACTAACAACCTACCGAGTGGGTGATCGAAACGCTTCTAAACAAATAGGACATTCATCATCACCTTCGTCATCCATCTCTAAAAGATAAGTTAATGCATGTGCTTTTGACAACAAAAGAGCTCCATCCTCAAAGCAAATTATATACTGTCGAGCGGTCGACAGCACGAGCAGACCATAGACTGCGGAAACTCTAACCAATACGAATCGCTACTGCACAATTCGTGCTCTCGCGACATTTCAGCCGCGCCGAACGTGCTCCGCAGTCTACGGCAAGTCTGTGCAGTCGGCTACCCCACGGCACTCTACCGATATGCGGCGACTAGACTTCAAATGATACTCGAATAGTGAAGGATCAGAAATTCCAAGTCAGTACTTGGGTGCAAACTAAGAATCCCAGTACCGCAAGGGTGACCAAAATACTTACTGATAGAAACTTGGATTGATTAGGATGGAGTGCCTTCTTCTTTATAAGAGTCGGAAAAAGTCCTGCATTAGATAACTTACACTTGAAAAGATAGTTTTTTTCATTGTATCAGAAGAAAAGTATAGAAACGAGGCAACATTCGAAACGATTACATATACTGCAAAAATACTTTATTCTTAACTACATAGAACAATTATCTGAGGTCCAAACAAGCGATAATATCGCTTGCTAACATATCATAAGGTCGATTTTATAGTAATCTGGAAAAAAGAAGAACAAGAATTGAGGCACTCGATAACTTAGCAACATAAAGTCATTTAAAGATTCTGGAAAAAAAGAAAAACAAGGATTGAGGCACTCGATAATTTAGCAACAAAGACAAAAATCGCCAAAAAGAGTGTCCTCAAAAAAAAACCATCATATGCAACACAAGAGAAAAAAACCCACAAAACAAGGCACGTACTTTGAAAGAGATCGAGAGGGATAAATGTTAGGTTGATGCATTACTGAGGTTTGATATCTCCAAAACTGACGATCTCAAAGATTTTTCTTGTGAACAAGTAAGGTAAATCTATCTTCGAAATAATGCCCAAGCTTTGATCTCTTTCTCATAGAAGCGAGCAATTTGTATGAGTGCTTTCTTCACATAAGTTTTGTAGAGACTAGGATTCTACGGCAGTCGCTAGACTTCATTTTTTGATTTCCAACAGCGTGGAGAACACAAGCCAATTACTAACTTTTACCCAAATGGTTTTGATGTTTTCAGGTATAGGTAGCAGCGATTTTCATGCTTTTAGTTCAGACCAACGCTTTTGTAAAAAAAAAACCTTCACTTGATAGAAATAGTGACTGGCCTAGATCCATAGAAAAACACAAGAAAAGAGCTTCAGTCGGCTACGAGCGACACTAACCGAAAGTCGATTTTCTGGAAAAGAGTTTCAAAGGCATTGCTCCCGCATCAGCCTAAAATCTGGCGCTCTCGATCTCTTTCGGCAAAGTAGACTTCAACGGCGTGCAGGGCTATCTCAATGCGAGCAAACAAAACTTCCGGATCAAACGATACATTCTGGATGATTCTTGGGGCATTATTAACATTTTGGACGGTCCTTGGAGCATTGCCATTATTACCAGCATCTGCCTGCCCATTTTGCTGTCCATTTCTGTCCATTTCATTTCGTTCTGCAAAGAGTACCCCATGATATTGTGATATAGAATTATGATTACTTTAGGCTCTCACAAAATGCTGAGCCTTCCAAGTACTTGTTGTACATCATAAAGGCGCGTCCCAGCCAAGACAGGGCTGTGGAATTTGTTTTCATATTACACAACTTCCTAAGCCTCCTAATCAAGTCTCTGTCCGCATGCGACCCGTAACCAAACAAAAAGAACGACTACCACATACGGTCGGCTTCATCGCGGAAGACGGAACATTCTACATGGAGCAGCGCGTGCGCACCACTGAAGGCTTCGCGAGCGCGTAGCGTTGGCATTTTGCCAAGCTAAGATTAAGAAGAATGAAAAGACGCAGACTTGGGTTCTTGGCACGATATGGTGTACTGTAGCTGCAACGGCGGGAACCGTTGCGAGGCGGACGCCCGCCATTTCCAATTTCCGCCTAAAATGGGTCGAAACTTGCTGTAACATTTGATTCAACTGGCTTGGCACCATTAGGGCGGGTTTTGTGATCTAATTGAGGCCGCTCGCGGCCGCGACGCACCTCCGCCTCTCTCGCGCGAGTGCTCTCTGATCATTACCTAGCCTTAATTAGTTCACGAAGCCCCGCCTTTGCCGATGCCAAGTCAGTTGAAACAAATGATATATGGCACGGATGCCACGAGTCAATGATAGTTTCTGCACGGACCACAGGATTTGCACAATCTGCACACATTGTGCGTGTCTACGAGCACAAGACGTTGGTCACTGGGTTAGTGTTTGGATATGCGCCAGTCATTTTTTTTTCGCTTACGGCTCTCAACATGACTACGAACATCTGCAGTGGCCTTAGGAGAGCTTGTAGTCGAGGACATTTCCGCTTAGAATAGTGTTTCTGCGGTGCCGAGATGGTGCGGTAAAATTTACGCGTTGACGAGTAGCTACTCCTGTAATGCCGGCCATTTGCGGGCGCAATTTACCGGTATTACCGAATTTTCTCGGCACTGCAGCACCACTATATCAAGCACTACTCTGTTGTACCTTTGGTACTGAATCTAATTCCAAACTGCATCGGCCATTTCTTCCGCGTCTCGACTGCGGTTGCTAACCGATCTGGCAATTTGCTAGACGTCTACAAATCCACGAGAATATGCTTACGCGCATAAATTTCGTAAGCCAACAAACATGCCAAATGCTGCTTTCACAAAGTGCTTTACCAACATGTATGAACAACAGCAAAAAGCCAAATCGCATTCTTGCTTGACTAAAGGTGCGTATCTGGTCGGCAACATATCTCGACAACAGGTCCTGCACTGAGTGGATGTCTATATGGCGCCGAAAGGGGTTGCTCCCGCGCGGACACTTGCGACTAGACAATACAGATTCGTACCAGCCATCCGCGCGGGGTGGAGCCTATCGGCGACATATAGTCCCCTACCCGGTGCGTGGTTGCAGCCGGGACTCTCCCTCCCCTCCCCCCCCCCCCCGCCCCTTCGAGTCGACATGTAGTCCGTACGTCCGTGCCTCCACTACTCGCAAAGGAGAGGTAAGCGCAGACACGCGCCCTGTCGCGAATTGCTGCACATGTGCACATAGAAGCGAAACGCATGGTCCAACTTACCCCGCTTACGATGGAAATGTCTATACTTGTCCGTCAGACCTCGCCTTTAATACACTTTACTTTTTCTCAGCAAAAGGCTGATTAATCCGTCTCGTTGAAAGCAATACCTTGGTAGGTCAGGAATTCTTCAATCGTTTGTCTGCACATGGTGATATCCGCCACAATCCGTACCATAGCTCCTCTGCACTAACTCAAAAAATGAAGCTAGAGTTTTGAGACGGCAAGTTGTCCCACCATTGGACAGATGGGATTGCGTCGATAAGAATAGTAGAGACAAATTCCACAGAAAGTGTGGCCACAAGGAATCATCCTAAACAGTGAGGGGTCAGGATGGAACTCGGCTCTTTCCCGGCTCGGCTCGAACAACGATAACGTGAAGGTGAAAAATGGTGCGAAAAAAACGTGGTGCGCACGTTATGTTCACTCAGGGCGCATTCCTAGTGTCTTCAAAATGCTGCCCATTTTACATGCTTTCTTGTAATATTCAATGACAGAAAACTATCGTTGTAGATATAATATTTCTCTCAAACTCGTACTAATAACTTACGTCAGTGGAATCGTGCGGGATACCTCCAGACAAATCGGACATTCATCAGCTTGATCGTTATCCATGCTGAAAGCAAGGTATATGTACAGTCGAATTGTCGACGGCAAGAACTGAGCGTAGATTGCGGAGCATGTCCGGCGCCGCAAAACGGTTGTACATATCGTATAAATCGCTATTGCAGAATTCATGCTCTAGTGACATATAGATGCTCCGCACGTGCTCCACAATCTACGCCTAGTCCGTGCGGTCAACGACTCGACAATAGTCGACCAATACGCAGCGAATAGACTTCAAATGTTGTTCAAATTGTGTAAAAAGAAATCCTTATGTCAGTAGAGATGTAGACCAATCATCCCATTACCGCAAGGGTGACAAAAGTTACTGATAAACGTCTTTAACTATACTGTTTGCTTTGGCTCATGGACTGATCTTTTGTAGACAGGCTCAAACGGAAAACTGTAACGGAGACCAGGAGAGTGTATCTATAAGAGTTAGATTATGCATATTTGTTTTCAAAAGGTAGTCTCATTGTATCAGAAGGAAAGTATAGAAATGATAGAACATTCGAAACGATTAAACACAGAGAAAAGAAATCTTTACTCATTACACACGAGAAGCAACAAGTATTTGAGTACCCAAACAAGTGATAATAATATCACTTGCTACAATCATAATCGATATGGATTCGAGAAAGACAATGAATAGAGATGAAGTGGATGATTACAATAAGTAGAGATGAAGTGGATGATTGACAACGAAGCACAACCACGATAAATTTGATTGGAAACGAGTGTGCGAGTAGGTGGACGTTTGTACTGCCATAAGCTCGAACCTCTTCTCAAATGTGGTGTGCATGTGCCTGACTTCTCTTACTCTGTAAAAGCTCGAAATTTAAAGAAAGCATATTGCGTGTGTGTTCTAAGCATATCGACCCATAGGCTAGGTCGCGCATAAGCGATATTCACTCTGGGACCACGGGTTCTTATCGCGTAAGCTGCGACTTACGCTACCGTTCATCGAGCTTAGCCACTGCTTTTAGTTTATCGTAAAAGCCACTTACTCTTATAAGCGCAGTGCTTCGGGCATGTGAGGACCTGGCGTCCGTCGCTAGGCTTTTTCATGATCCTCTGACAGTCAGGACATTTCGAAGCCGAAAGGAATGTCAGAGCGTTCTTTTTGCAGTGGACCTTCAAAAATATTGAACAAGAACCTGGGTGGACATCGTTGGGCTCACCTCCACATCAAATTTACGGCCTTCGAAAAAACGACTGATGAGTTCCAGATCTTTCTCTAAATAAAGGAGCTGACTATATCAAAATCTACAGGTGGTAAAGCAGACGGATACCTAGGGTGTACTCCTTAGCGGCAAGTTTAGCGCCTATACCCGAAGTCGAAGGAAAGTCGTAGCATTCGTGGTCACTAAGTTCTTCTTCCTCGAATTCTTGGAATACGAACGCCTTGGGCTTCTGTCGTTCAAGCTTCTGTAGCTCAGCTAGCTTTGCTCCTTTCTTGTGATGTACGTTCTTCTCCTCAGCCGTCTGCACAAGCTTGAATGTCTTCTTGTTTTTCTTATGTCTTCCCATTTTCCTAAAATGCAGTAGAATATTGGGAAATGTTACAGTATCCGCCTCTCTGAATAAGCGTCTTACTAATATAGAAGGACGAACTGACCTTGAGTGAGATTCTTTACAGTAGTAGATTGTGGTGAGTGATATGAGTTGTTGCTAACGCGCAATTACCCAGTTATCTCTGAAAAACAGAAAATTAGCAACTTCAAACCAAAACCTCAAAAGCCAATGAGTGAAAATGACAACCGCGCCGGATTGAGTTGGCTGCGTCTCTGGCTTCACTCTGCTTCGCTGTGCCAACGCCTTACCTGTATGGACATGTTAAGTCAAGGGATGATACATGCGCGTCTCGAACTGCAAACTTCTCGAATCTTCTGACCTCTATCGATTGCCACGAGGCCGACTTGATATGAATGAACAGTTCTCAGTGCTTTCTCCCTGCTTTTTCTCTCTTCAGTGCAAAATTTTTCGTCTCAGCATCTTTCACGCACTAGCCTGCGGGCATCTAGCATTACTGTTCTACTATTTAACATCTTCATTTTAAAGTGTTTCAGAGCTCAAAGGGCCTTGCCCTTTGAGCTCTGAAACACTTTAAAATGAAGATGTTAAGTAGTAGAACATTTGTTACGCAGTCACTTAGTTGTCCTCGTCCTTGTCTCTGTATAGAAGTGACAGTTTACTGTCATCTGCCCACTTCCTTGTATACCTGACAGCTATCACTCTATACAGCCGGGTGATCCTGAAGGCAATAAAAGCATTTATTCTATTTATTCATTATACTTATTGTTACCTAGGGACACGCAGTGTTGCTCGTCAGTTTTGGAGTTGATGTCCGCATTCAAAGGTGTCTCTAGGAATTTAAAAGCACGAAAAAGAATGAATACGAAGCAAGAAATCGGAAGTGCGTAAGAGCTTTTTAAGAAAGAAGAAATACGATGTATAGCAGAGCACCCAAGCTTTAGCTACTAGTGAGAACTACAACGCCCTTTTGACCGCAAACGAGGAAAATTCTCCGGAAACCTCGGGAAAAGAAGATACACCTACCCCCAAGAATTCCGCAATGATAAATGTACAGATAGCTGCTACCAATGTGAATAATAACATCATTCACGATAATGGTGGAAGATGAGGAAATCCTTGCAGACATAAATATCATTCCATTCTACGGTTTTGTAAGATTATTTCTAAGCTTAACAATCCTCGAAATTCATTTTCCCTTTTTGGTTGTGTCCACTTAGACGCATTCTATCGCGGTCGAGATTAAATGTAAGAGCTATTACAAGCATGACAGATATGAATTAGTTTCTTTTTTTCAGCTACCCGGACGTGAGAATTTTCTTGAGCGAATAGAACGTCGAAAAAACTTAACCCTTTCTTTTCCAGCCTCTTCATCTTCGGTTTCGTACACTGCGAAAGCAGCTAACGAAGACCCAACCGCATTCCGCAAGCGAGGCGAAGCATTGACACTGACGAGACAGAAATAGTACATAGATTCACGAGAGAAAGCTGTAATACGTTGGAAGATGTTGTCTCTTTTGAATAAGTGGCAATATCCTTTGTTACTTTGAATAAAAATTCTTCTGTTTTTCTATGTGGTGAACTAGCTTGCAGTTTGCCAGCTAGTTTGCAGCCAGTGATTGTCTGATATGAAAATGCTTACCAGGTCGTTTTAGAAAAGTGTAAACCAAAAGTAACGGTTGAAATGCGATATTGCAGTAACATTAGATTATCTACTCTGGAAACCCTTACGGAGTTCAAATTTCGATGTTAATTTACCGGCATGAATGGTGCAAAGCTGTGTTGACGCTTCTTTTGCATCTCTGACGTCAAAGGTTGACGACCAAAATTGGAAACACTATTATTTTAGTTTATCCTAATAATTGCAAAAAGCCGCCTAATTGCCATCGCTCGAATTGTTAAAAAGGTCCCCACTGCCGCATTACGGCCCTCGTCCCTTTTTGCCGTCGTACGGTATGCGACGGCAAAAAGAGACGCCAACGCCCTCTTTTTCCAACGGGCCAATGGCAAAGCGCATTAACGCGTTGGAGAAAGAGGGCGTTGTTACCGTAATCTTCCGCGCGATATGATGACCGGCGGAGAGGGGAGACGGGGGGGGGGGGGATACTGAAGTCTGATGCTACAGGGTGTCCCAAAAAGATGTGCACACTGTTTGATCGTTAATAACTCTCCTGCTTTCATTTCTTTTGCCGAGCTTGAGGCGCCTTTCCGTAGATCGACGTTCAACTTAGAACAGTGAGGAGCGAATGGTCGATTGTTCTTTATTACCGCAAGATTACGGTAGAAACTTCGAGGAAGATTTTAAGCCATTGAAAGCAGTTTTTTGCCGGTTTTTGCCTCAGAAAGAAAACCAAACAAGCCAAAAACTATTGTACTGGACTAGTCGAAGTCGTTGACTCTAAATATGAATTTTGCACTTCAGTAAAGTGCTTCTTTCATAAGTTATTTCATATTTAGGGTAACATTTGTTTTTCCAATGTTCGTCAGAAATGTGAATACGCCATCAAAAAAGCTCGAAAAACTCATGAAAACTCATGTAGTGAAATCAGCGCGCTTGAAGGCCTTGCCACACAAATTTTCAGATTTTTTGAAATTATTTCGTCAAAATACCTATTCCACAGTAACGCTGTATGCTGAAAGTTCATACCGTGATCCTACAATAACGAAGAGTGATTGGTGATTCGCTCCATACTGTAAATCTAAGTTGGACCTAGCTCTACAGTATGGTGCTTCAAGCTTGGCAAAAGACAAGAAAGAGACTTACTAACGATCAAACAGTGTGCACAACTTTTTGGGACACTCTGTATAAGGCAAATTTCATTGGGTACATTTATTAATGTGTTTTGATATACTGCAGTAATACAGCAGTATCTTTTCAGTAACAGTAAGTTTACAAATAAGCCGTTGTTGGAAGGCGTCTCTGCAGTGGGTATGGATTTACTTACTTCTGAATTAACTGCAGATTTTGTGATATATCCATACATTAGAAGAGCATCAACGCTTTAGATTGCCGTTTATTGGAATATGCTAGATGAGAACATCTATGAAATTGCACATTGTAAACATATAGTTAGCTGTGTTCGAAACTCTGGATTAAGAAAGAATATTTTGGTTTATTATTGGAAGACCTACGAAAAACCCGATAAGGAACAACTTAAGGAACAGAACAACAACAACAATAACGTGAATACATCTGAGTATAATAAATTTTGTTGCTGCAAATAAATTAACCGAAATACAATCAAGTTGATAGGGTTCTATCATTGCTATTATTTTGTTCTGTTGTATTGTTCTTGCTGTGGGGTTTTTCATAGGATCTTCGTATGCAGTAATAGAAAATAAAATAAGTAATCGAAAGTCGAGTTGGTTTTGATATGTTCGAGTAGGCATAGCTTTATCATATCGAAAGTATTGAGTATTTCAGACATGTCACTGACTTATGACTTCGCACCTGGGCCTCAACTAATGAGGAAAAGGCGAAGGCCGCCGAATGTACTCGTGAAATCTCGAATTTACAAACAGAAACCGAAAATGGGTTCAGTACCTCGTCCAGAAGATTTGGGGGTGGAACATTCTACGATTATCTTATTGAAGTAGCTCAAACTGGAAAATCGCCGACAACTTAGGAGAAGATGCAAGCGGCATTCTGTGACTTTTTCAAAGTGATACTTGCTGCAGATGAATTTCTGAACTTCTCCTTTTTTAACATATTCTTGGGGATGCCATATACGATATCGAGGCGAGTTTCGGAAGCACAACCCGTGCAGAAAGCTGTTTGATTGAGGGAAGCGAGGGTATGCGTATCTTCGACTTCGTGCTGGAAAAGATGAAGAATTTCAAGAATTTTCCTTTTACTTTTCGCAGGTATGAGAAGGTCATTTTCAGGCCTGAAAATTTTCGGCTGATTTGGTCAAACAGTGGTTTATCGACAGCCAAGTTTTGCTCTGCATTACCGGCTGTCATCGCGAGTGACACTATTGAACTCACTAGTGAACCAGTAATCTAAAGGTGCTGTTTGGGAAAGCGTTGCTTCGGGACCCCGCGCGGTTTACCGCAATTTGCACATTTTTGAATTGATATAACGATTTTTTATATATTAGACAATTATAATGTCACCATGGAAGTCGACTCTTTTACCTAGTTATGATACTATTTTTGAAAGAGAAGCCAACTCAACAGATAAGGTTTCGGAGAGGCATCGCTTGCCTGAGACAATTTGGACGTGAGCGTAAGGCCCCGGACAGACTTCACGCGATTTGATCGTCGCGACTGAATCGCGACGAGACAACTGTTACAGCATTATTCCATGCCGATCAACTTGCATTTCGGTTGTGATACTTTTCCAGCCCGAAATTTTTGAATGTGAAACGAAAATGAATGAAAATGTCGGCGATTGAGTCGCGACGATCAAATCGCGTGAAGTCTGTCCGGGGCCTAATGGCTACCGCCGGACAAAGGCCCAAAAGCGGTCCAAACAGATAGAACATTTCTCGGCTTCGGTATCCATCTCTAAAAGATAAGTAAATGCATGTGCTTTTGACACAAAACAGCTCTATCCTCAAAGCGAATTGTATACTGTCGAGTGGTCGACAGCACGAGCAGACCATAGACTAGGCGCTTGTAAAAATGCGAATCGCTACTGCACAATTCGTGCTCTCGTGACATTTCAGCGGTATAAGTTGAGTAGGGGCGCAAACGCAAGTATTTCGACCTAAACCCTGGATAGCATGCGCACTGCGTTGATAGGGCCGCCCAGCGGCCCTAAGTTTTGTGCCTTCGTCCGGCAGTAGCCCGTACGCTGCATTAGAAGTAATTTTAGCGCACTTGTTATGTTAGCTGAGAATTCTTATTTTCTAAGCTTTCTTGCAATGTTTAGATTAATCATGTTGTAGACGGTAGTATGGCTAACTTGTACTAACAACCTACCAAGTGGGTGATCGAAACGTTTCCAAACAAATAGGACATTCATCACCACCTTCGACCATCTCTAGAAGATAAGTAAATGCATGTGCTTTTGACAAGAAAACAGCTTCTCCTCAAAGCGAATTATATACTTCGACCGGTCGACAGCACGAGCAGATCATAGACTGCGGGAACTTTTGTACCAATACGAATCGCTACTGCACAATTCGTGCTATCGTGACATTTCAGCCGCGCCGAACGTGCTCCGCAGTCTACGGCAAGTCTGTGCAGTCGGCTACCCCACGGCACTGTACCGATATGCGGCGACTAGACTTCAAATGATACTAGAATAGAAAAAAAGAAATTCCTAGTCAGTACTTGAATGCAAACTAAGCATCCCAGTACCGCAAGGGTGACCAAAATATAAACTGATAGAATTTCTCTACTAATGCTTGAGTTCAATTTGGCGCACCTTTCGCCTTCCGTGGACGAACTCGAATGGAACTGATTGTAAAAGAAAGTGCTTCTTTTTTGTAAGCGTCAGATTATATAGTCCGGGCTTTAGACAACTTACTTATTCTTGAGAAGATAGTTTTCATTGTATCAGAAGAAAGAAATGAGACAACATTCCGAACGACCACCTACAACGCAGAAACATTTTATTCACAAATAAGAGACAATTTGAGTGCCTAAACAAGCGATAATATCGCTGCTGCTAACATAACATAGAGTCAATTTGAGAATCTAGAAAAAAAAGAAGAACAAGGATTGAGACACTCGATAAATAACAACAAAGACAATGAATCGCCAAAAGGAGTGTCCTCAAAAAAAAAAAAACCATCAGATGCAACACAAGAAAAAAAAATTCACAAAACAAGGCACGTACTTTGAGAGAGATCGAGAGGGATAAATGTTAGGTTGATACATTACTGAAGTTTGATAACTCCAAAACTGACGATCTCAAAGATTTTTCTTGCGAACAAGTAAGGTAAATCTATCTTCGAAATAATGCCCAAGCTTTGATCTCTTTCTCATAGAAGCGAGCAATTTTTATGAGTGCTTTCTTCACATAAGTTTTGTAGAGACTAGGATGTCCACGGCAGTCGCTAGACTTCATTTTTCGATTTCCGACAGCGTGGAGAACACAAGCCAATTACTAACTTTTACTCAAATGGTGTTGATGTTTCCAGGTATCAGGTAGCAGCGATTTTCATGCTTTTAGTTCAGACCAACGCTTTTGTAAAAAAAATCTTCAGATAGAAATAGTGACTGGCCTCGATCCATAGAAAAACACAAGAAAAGAGCTTCAGTTGGCTGCGAGGGACACTAACCGAAACGTCGATTTTCTAGAAAACAGTTTCAAAGCGCATTGCTCCCGAACCAGCCTAAAATCTGGCGCTCTCGATCTCTTTCGGCAAAGTAGACTTCAACGGCGTGCAGGGCTATCTCAATGCGAGCAAACAAAACTTCCGGATCAAACGATACATTCTGGATGATTCTTGGGGCATTATTAACATTTTGGACGGTCCTTGGAGCATTACCATTATTACCACCATGTGCCTGCCCATTTTGTTGTCCATTTTGCTGACCATTTCGTTCTGCAAAGACTATTGCAAAATATTGTGATATAGAAATAAGATCACTTTAGGCTCTCACAAAATGCTGAGCCTTCCAAATACTTGTTGTACATCATAAAGGCGCGTCCCAGCCAAGAGGTTGTGGAATTCGTTTTCATATTACACAACCTCCTAAGCGTCCTAATCAAGTCTCTGTCCGCATGCGACCCGTAAACAATCAAAAAGAATGACTACCACATACAATCGGTTTCATCCCGGAAGACGAAACATTCGACATGGAGCAGCGCGTGCGCACCGCTGAAGGCTTCGCGAGCGCGTAGCGTTGGCATTTTGCCAAGCTAGGGTAGGTGCCAGAGCAAGCGAATATTTTGTTCAGCTTCCTTCAGCTGCAGAAGACGCGCAGAACTGATGTCTGCTACATAATCTCCACTGCCGCCAAGGCCTGCTTCAGCTGCAGGTCTGAACAGCGCGCAGATCAACGTAAATTCTGCGCGCTTTTTGCAGCTGAACGAAGCTGAACAAAATATTCGCTTACTGTGGCACCTACCTAAGATTAAGGGATCGGCCATACTATTCCTGCTATTCCTACGACTCCTGCGATTCCTCTGAGTCCCGCACAGTTTAGACGCCGCTTAAATGAGCGCGTGTTGCGTAAAACAACACGTAACACGCAAAACGCGCTCATTTAAGCGGCGTATAAACTGTGCGGGACTCACAGGTAGGTGCCAGAGTAAGCGAATATTTTGTTCAATTTGGGGTCCTGTGGAGAATTGACGTCACTTGGATTGATGCCAGTATGGTGAGAGACGTCAATTCTCCACAGGACCCCAACTTGAACAAAATATTCGCTTACTCTGACACCCACCACAGGAATCGCAGGAGTCGGGGATGGCAGGAATAGTATGGCCGATCCCTAAGGAGAATGACGAGACGCAGACTTGGGTTCTCGGCACGATACGGTGTACTGTAACTGCAACAGCGGGAACCGTTGCGAGGCGGACGCCCGCCAATCCAATTTCCGCCTAGAGCGAGTCGAAACTTGCTGTATAGGGCGCGGATGCAGCGAGTCAATGATAGCTTCTGCACGGGACGGGACCACAGAATTTGCATTGTGCATGTCTACGAGCACGAGACGTTGGCCATTGGGTTAGTGTTTGGATGTACGCCAGTCACTTTTTCGCTTGCGGCCGCGACGCACCTCCGCCTCTCTCGCGCGAGTGCTCCCTGATCATTAACTAGCCTTAATTAGGTCACGAAGCCCCGCCTTTGCCGATGCCAAGTCAGTTGAAACAAATGGTATATGGCACGGATGCCACGAGTGAATGATAGTTTCTGCACGGGACCACAGGATTTGCACAATCTGCACACGTGCGTGTCTACGAGCACAAGACGTTGGTCACTGGGTTAGTGTTTGGATATGCGCCAGTCATTTTTTTTTCGCTTACGGCTCTCGACATGACTACGAACACCTACAGAGGCCTTAGGAGAGCTTATAGTTGAGGAGATTTCAGCTTAGATTAGTGTCTGCGGTGCCGAGATGGTGCGCCAAAATTTGCGCGTTGACGATAACTACTCCTGTAATGCCGGTCATTTGCGCGCGCAATTCACCGGCATTACCGAGATTTCTCGGCACCGCAGCACCACTATAACAAGCAATCTACTCTTGTATATACCTTTGGTACTGAAACAAATTCCAACCTGCATCGGCCATTTCTTTCGCATCTCGACTGCGGTTGCCAACCGATCTGGCAATTTGCTGGACGTCTACAAATCCACAAGAATATGCTTACGCGCATAGTTTTCGTAAGCCAACGAACATGCCAAATGATGCTTTCACGTGCTTTACCAACATGTAAGAACAACAGCAAAAAGCCAAATCGTATTCTTGATTGACTAAAGGTGCGTATCTGGTCGGCAACAGGTCTTGCACTGAGTGGATGTCTATATGCCGCCGAAAGGGGATGCTCCCGCGCGGACACTAGCGACTAGACAATACAGATTCGTACCAGCCGTCCGCGCGGGGTGGAGCCTATCGGCGACATATAGTCCCCTACCCGGTGCGTGGTTGCAGCCAGGACTCTCCCTCTCCCCCCCCCCCCTTCTAGTCGACTGTAGTCCTACGTCCGTGCCTCCACTACTCGCAAAGGGGAGGTAAGCGCAGACACGCGTCCTGTCGCGAATTGCTGCACATGTGCACATAGAAGCGAAACGCATGGTCCAACTTACCCCGCTCACGATGGAAATGTCTATACTTGTCCGTCAGACCTCGCCTTTACTACACTTTACTTTTTCTCAGTAAAAGGCTGACTAATCCTTCTCGTTGGAAGCAATACCTTGGTAGGTCAGGAATTCTTCAATCGTTCGTCTGCACATGGCGATATCTGCCACAATCCGTACCATAGCTCCTCTGCACTGAAACTCAAAAAACTCAAAAAAATGAAGCGAGAGTTTTGACACGGCAAGAAGTCTCACCATTGGACAGATGGGATTGCGCCGATAAGAATAGTAGAGACAAATTCCACAGAAAGTATGGCCACAAGGAATTATCCTAAACAGTGTGGGGTCAGGATGAACTCGGCTCTTTCCCGGCTCGGCTCGAACAACGATAACGTGAAGGTGAAAAATGGTGCCAGAAAACGTAGTGCGCATGTTATGTTCACTCAGGGCGCAGTCCTAGTGTCTTCAAAATGCTGCGTATTTTACATGCTTTCTGATAATACTTAATGACAGAAAATTATCGTGTAGACGTAATATTTCTCTCAAATTCGTACTAATAACTTAAGTCAGTGGAATCGTGCGGGATACTTCCAGACAAACCGGACATTCATCAGCTTGATCGCTATCCATGCTGAAAGCAATGTACAGTCGAGTTGTCGACGGCAAGAACTGAGCATGGGTTGCGGAGCATGCCCGGTGCGGCAAAACAGTTGTACATATCGTATAAATCGCTATTGCAGAATTCGTGCTCTAGTGACATATAGCTGCGCCGCACGTGCTCCGCAATTTACTTGTCCGTGCGATCGACGACTCGACGATAGTCGACCAATATGCAGCGAATAGACTTCAAAGTTGTTCAAATTGTGTAAAAAGAAATCCTTATGTCAGCAGAGATGCAGACCAAACATCCCAGTACCGCAAGGCTGACAAAAGTTATTGACGTCTTTGAAGGCAGTGTCCGGGCAAAAACTCGATTTTGAGATTTTGTGCTTACTTGGGCCTATTCGCAACGCTGAATCCGAAAATGCACACTGTAGAGCGCGAAAATGGCGAAAAACGGCTCTAACACAGGAGGGAAATGAGCAGGTGGGCGGGATCTTCCCCACTGCGAATTCACGTTCCCGGCTTCCGGATCGACCTTCTCGCTTCCGGTTTCAAGTCAATCATTCGCACTTGACCGATAGCGATGCTAGGACGGCTAGCAGAATCGAGAAGATTGCTCCGGCAGCTGGGAGCGTGAAATCGCACTGGGGAAAGCCCCGCCCACTTGCTGATTTCCCTCCCGTATTAGAGCCGTTTTTCGCCGTTTTCGCGCTTTCCAATGTGGATTTTCGGATTCAGCATGGCGAATAGGCCCGTATAAGCACAAAATCTCAAAATTGAGTTTTTGCCCGGACACTGCCTTTAACTGTATGCTTTGGCTCATGGACTGTCCTTTTGTAGACGGGCTCAAACGGAAAATTGTAATTGTAACGGAGACAAGAAAAGGAGTTTCTCCTAAAGAGTTAGATTATACACTTTTCTTTTTGAAAGGCAGTCTCGTTGTATCAGAAGAAAGGTATAGAAATGATAGAACATTTGAAACGATAAAATACACAGCAAAGAAATACTTTACTCATCACACGAGAAGCAACAAGTATTTGAGTATCCATAAAAGTGGTAATAATATCACTAGCTACAATCATGCCCTAATGATCTCATGGAAAACGCAACAATAAGATGTAGAAGATGTACAAGGGCGAACAGTTGCTGAGGATTGAAGTATGCATTCAAGATCCGACCTTAATGAGTAAAAATTATGATGACTAGGTGTCACGGATTGCGCAGCTTTCTAAGTGCTTGCTCAGCTTCTCCAGGATAGGAGTGGTGGCATTTTGTTCTATAGCAAGATAGGCCTCGTTGCTGAGTGACTGCTTGAATGTCAGGCGTAACGTCGCAAACCGAAAGAACAATTGGGTCATTAAGCAAACGTAAATGACCCAGCGGCGGAGTCACGGATTTCGCGCACACGAACCGAGGAGAATTTGCACATCTGCACACTGAACGTGTCGGGACTCCGCGCACGGACATCATGGCATAACCCCAATAGGCGGGGATAGAAGACTATATATCGCCGAAAAGAAGTGGTCTAGGCGGAAATCTGCGACAAACATACAGTTTTACACATTACACGTACTACAGAATTGTACCAGCTGTCCACGCGGGGTTGAGCCTCGGCGACATATAAGCCTTGTAAAATTCATTGTCCGCGCCTCGCTTAGAATACCAACGCGCGGGTAGGGGACTATATGTTGCCGAAAGTGGGAGGTCCTGCTAACATCTACAACAAGTACACATTCCGGTACATGCACAAGCTGAGTATCAGCTGCTTCCGCGCGGGACTCTCCCAATTTTCGGTGACAAAGTCCTCCACCCCCAACACGCGGAGCGGCTGGAGACGTAGGGTCCCTGCGGGGTATAGGCAATTTATGGGTGAAAATGAGCGCGCACTTCTTCCAGATCTTTTTTCAAATCTCACTAGACACGCTGGCTGAATTATACTGTGCAACGCTGTGAACAACGTGGGCCGTTAGCCGTCTGTAGCGGTCGCTAGCAGCAGCGTGCCAATTCAGCGACGGGAACGATGCCCCGGTGATAATGGGTTCAGGACTTTATGCCGAGGGATAGTTCTCCGTGGACATTCACAATGAGCAGTAAAAAAGTGATTGAGCCATTCCTTCCTGTCACGGGCGGAGGCGCTTCACCACTGAGGACAGAATGGGTAACTTAGCCATAGGTCCGCGAAATGGTGCAAATATGCACTTTGGCCCACTCCCGTCGGAGATGTCTGTGCTTGTAGGTTACAACAGCCTTTGCATAGGTTAGACTTTGACATTTCGCAGTAATAGGCTTAATAGGTCCCTCGGTTAGAAGGCTTAGCTGAAAGTATTACCTGGGTGCGACTGGGAGTCCACTGGTCTTGCGTACGGCGTAAGATCAATCAACAACTGTGCTATTTGGCCTCTGCACTAAAACTCAAATAAACTGAAGCGAAAGGTTTGAAACAAGAGACGAACTGCCATACCAAGGGGCATCGAGGACTTCTGATGTAAGAGTAGAAAAGGCAGAAAGTACAAAATTTATGTCCACAAGGGACTATCCTAAACATTGTAATGTAACCATGGAAGTCGACTCTTTTTTACTTGGTCATGATACTATTTGGAAAAAGATGTCAATTCAACAGATAAGGTTTCGAAGAGTCATCGTTTACCTGAAATACGCGAGCAAATGGGAAAGTTGAGAGCAACTTTGACGTGAGGGTAAAGGCTACTGCCGGACAAAGGCCCAAAAGCGGTAAAGTTGAGTGAGGGCGCAAACGCAAGTATTTCGACATAAACCCTAGACAGCATGCGCACTGCGTCGATAGGGCCGCATCAGCGGCCCTAAGTTTTGTGCCTTCGTCCGCCAGTAGCCGCATTAGAAGCAATTTTAGCGCACTTGTTATGTTAGCTGAGAATTCTCATTTTCTACGCTCTCTTGCAATGTTTATTGACGGATGAATCATGTTGTAGACGTAGTATGGCTAATTTGTACTAACAACCTACCGAGTGGGTGATCGAAACGCTTCTAAACAAATAGGACATTCATCATCACCTTCGTCATCCATCTCTAAAAGATAAGTTAATGCATGTGCTTTTGACAACAAAAGAGCTCCATCCTCAAAGCAAATTATATACTGTCGAGCGGTCGACAGCACGAGCAGACCATAGACTGCGGAAACTCTAACCAATACGAATCGCTACTGCACAGTTCGTGCTCTCGCGACATTTCAGCCGCGCCGAACGTGCTCCGCAGTCTACGGCAAGTCTGTGCAGTCGGCTACCCCACGGCACTCTACCGATATGCGGCGACTAGACTTCAAATGATACTCGAATAGTGAAGGATCAGAAATTCCAAGTCAGTACTTGGGTGCAAACTAAGAATCCCAGTACCGCAAGGGTGACCAAAATACTTACTGATAGAAACTTGAATGGATTGATTAGGATGGAGTGCCTTCTTCTTTATATCGGAAAAAATAGTCCTGCATTAGATAACTTACACTTGAAAAGATAGCTTTTTTTTCATTGTATCAGAAGAAAAGTATAGAAACGAGGCAACATTCGAAACGATTACATATACTGCAAAAATACTTTATTCTTAACTACATAGAACAATTATCTGAGGTCCAAACAAGCGATAATATCGCTTGCTACCATATCATAAGGTCGATTTTATAGTAATCTGGAAAAAAGAAGAACAAGAATTGAGGCACTCGATAATTTAGCAACAAAGACAATGAATCGCCAAAAAGAGTGTCCTCAAAAAAAAATACCATCAGATGCAACACAAGAGAAAAAAAACCCACAAAACAAGGCACGTACTTTGAAAGAGATCGAGAGGGATAAATGTTAGGTTGATGCATTACTGAGGTTTGATATCTCCAAAACTGACGATCTCAAAGATTTTTCTTGTGAACAAGTAAGGTAAATCTATCTTCGAAACAATGCCCAAGCTTTGATCTCTTTCTCATAGAAGCGAGCAATTTTTATGAGTGCTTTCTTCACATAAGTTTTGTAGAGACTAGGATGTCTACGGCAGTCGCTAGACTTCATTTTTCGATTTCCAACAGCGTGGAGAACACAAGCCAATTACTAACTTTTACCCAAATGGTGTTGATGTTTCCAGGTATCAGGTAGTAGCGATTTTCATGCTTTTAGTTCAGACCAACGCTTTTGTAAAAATAAAACCTTCACTTGATAGAAATAGTGACTGGCCTAGATCCATAGAAAAACACAAGAAAAGAGCTTCAGTCGGCTACGAGCGACGCTAACCGAAACGTCGATTTTCTGGAAAACAGTTTTAAAGGCATTGCTCCGGCATCAGCCTAATATCTGGTGCTCTCGATCTATTTCGGCAAAGTAGACTTCAACGGCGTGCAGGGCTATCTCAATGAGAGCAAACAAAACTTCCGGATCAAACGATACATTCTGGATGATTCTTGGGGCATTACCATTATTACCAGCATCTGCCTGCCCATTTTGTTGACCATTTCGTTCTGCAAAGAGTATTGCAAGATATTGTGATATAGAACTAAGATTCCTTTAGGCTCTCACAAAATGCAGAGCCTTCGAAGTACTTGTTGTACATAATAAAGCCGCGTCCCAGCCAAGAAGTTGTGGAATTCGTTTTCATATTACACTCCTAAGCCTCCTAATCAAGTCTCTGTCCGCATGCGACCCGTAACCAAACAAAAAGAACGACTACCACATATGGTCGGTTTCATCCCGGAAGACGCAACATTCTACATGGAGCAGCGCGTGCGCACCGCTGAAGGCTTCGCGAGGGCGTAGCGTTGGCATTTTGCTAAGCTAACAAGGAAACCGTGTCGAGTCGAAGTGGCCTTTCCAGATGAGACCCATACTGCTTTGAAGGGTATTAAACGGTGATTCCAAATCTGCTTTCCAAATCTGCCAAGCGCCTCTGGACGCCGAGTTATGACCGTTCTTCGGAACGAAAAGTGAGTGCAGAATTTAGGTTAAAGATTGTTACAATCTTTCCAGCGCTCAGATAAAGCAATGTTAAGTATTGGCATATTGAACAAAATGTATCCATTGCATAAACAGCTCTGATACTTGACACTGGAGCATTCAAGCAAATCTGGGCGATTTTGCTTCAGTTTTGCGTTCAATTTTTTGACCTGAAAAACGAGCATAACTCGGCGTCCACAGGCGCTTGGCAGATTTGAAAAACAGATTTGGAATCACCGACTAATGCTCTTCAAAGCATTATGGGTCTCATCTGGAAAGGCCACTTCGGCTCGACACGGTTCCCTTGTAAGATTAAGATGAATGAAAAGACGCAGACTTGGGTTCTTGGCACGGTGACTGTAGCTGCAACGGCGGGAACCGTTGCGAGGCGGACGCCCGCCATTTCCAATTTCCGCCTAAAACGGGTTGAAACTTGCTGTAACATTTGATTCAACTGGCTTGGCACCATTAGGGCGGGGTTTTGTGATCTAATTGAGGCCGCTCGCGGCCGCGACGCACCTCCGCCTCTCTCGCGCGAGTGCTCCCTGATCATTAACTAGCCTTAATTAGGTCACGAAGCCCCGCCTTTGCCGATGCCAAGTCAGTTGAAACAAATGGTATATGGCACGGATGCCACGAGTGAATGATAGTTTCTGCACGGGACCACAGGATTTGCACAATCTGCACACGTGCGTGTCTACAGCACAAGACGTTGGTCATTGGGTTAGTGTTTGGATATGCGCCAGTCATTTTTTTTCGCTTACGGCTCTCAACATGACTACGAACATCTACAGTGGCCTTAGGAGAGCTTGTAGTCGAGGACATGTCCGCTTAGAATAGTGTTTCTGCGGTGCCGAGATGGTGCGGTAAAATTTACGCGTTGACGAGTAGCTACTCCTGTAATGCCGGCCATTTGCGCGCGCAATTTACCGGTATTACCGAATTTTCTCGGCACCGCAGCACCACTATATCAAGCAATCTACTCTGTTGTACCTTTGGTACTGAAACAAATTCCAAACTGCATTGGCCATTTCTTCCGCGTCTCGACTGCGGTTGCTAACCGATCTGGCAATTTGCTAGACGTCTACAAATCCACGAGAATATGCTTACGCGCACAATTTTCGTAAGCCAACAAACATGCCAAATGCTGCTTTCACAAAGTGCTTTACCAACATGTATGAACAACAGCAAAAAGCCAAATTGCATTCTTGCTTGACTAAAGGTGCGTATCTGGTCGGCAACATATCTCGACAAGAGGTGCGTATCTGGTCGGCAACATATCTCGACAACAGGTCCTGCACTGAGTGGATGTCTATATGGCGCCGAAAGGGGATGCTCCCGCGCGGACACTTGCGACTAGACAATACAGATTCGTACCAGCCATCCGCGCGGGGTGGAGCCTATCGGCGACATATAGTCCCCTACCCGGTGCGCGGTTGCAGCCGGGACTCTCCCTCCCCTACCCCCTCCCCCCCGCCCCTTCGAGTCGACATGTAGTCCGTACGTCCGTGCCTCCACTACTCGCAAAGGAGAGGTAAGCGCAGACACGCGCCCTGTCGCGAATTGCTGCACATGTGCACATAGAAGCGAAACGCATGGTCCAACTTACCCCGCTTACGATGGAAATGTCTATACTTGTCCGTCAGACCTCGCCTTTAATACACTTTACTTTTTCTCAGTAAAAGGCTGACTAATCCGTCTCGTTGAAAGCACTACCTTGGTAGGTCAGGAATTCTTCAATCGTTTGTCTGCACATGGTGATATCTGCCACAATCCGTACCATAGCTCCTCTGCACTGAAACTCAAAAAATGAAGCTAGAGTTTTGAGACGGCAAGTTGTCCCACCATTGGACAGATGGGATTGCGTCGATAAGAATAGTAGAGACAAATTCCACAGAAAGTGTGGCCACAAGGAATTATCCTAAACAGTGTGGGGTCAGGATGGAACTCGGCTCTTTCCCGGCTCGGCTCGAACAACGATAACGTGAAGGTGAAAAATGGTGCGAAAAAACGTGGTGCGCATGTTATGTTCACTCAGGGTGCACTTCTAGTGTCTTCAAAATGCTGCGTATTTTACATGCTTTCTTGTAATATTCAATGACAGAAAATTATCGTTGTAGATGTAATATTTCTCTCAAATTCGTACTAATAACTTACGTCAGTGGAATCGTGCGGGATACCTCCAGACAAATCGGACATTCATCAGCTTGATCGTTATCCATGCTGAAAGCACGGTATGTACAGTCGAGTTGTCGACGGCAAGAACTGAGCATAGATTGCGGAGCATGTCCGGCGCGGCCAAACGGTTGCACATATCGTATAAATCGCTACTGCAGACTTCGTGCTCTAGTGACATATAGCTGCGCCGCACGTGCTTCGCAATCTACGCCTAGTCCGTGCGGTCAATGACTCGAGATAGTCGACCAATACGCAGCGAATAGACTTCAAATGTAGTTCAAATTGTGTAAAAAGAAATCCTTATGTCAGTAGAGATGCAGACCAAACATCCCAGTACAGCAAGGGTGACAAAAAAGTTACTGATGGACGTCTTTAACTATATGCTTTGGCTCTTGGACTGACCTTAGACGGGTTCGAACGGAAAATTGTAGCGAAGACCAGGAGAGTGTATCTATAAGAGTCAGATTATGCATATTTGTTTTCAAAAGGTAGTCTCATTGTATCAGAAGGAAAGTATAGAAATGATAGAACATTCGAAACGATTAAACACACAGCAAAGAAATCTTTACTCATTACACACGAGAAGCAACAAGTATTTGAGTACCCAAACAAGTGATAATAATATCACTTGCTACAATCATAATCGATATGGATTCGAGAAAGACAATGAAAAGAGATGAAGTGGATGATTACAATAAGTAGAGATGAAGTGGATAATTGACAACGAAGCACAACCACGATAAATTTGATTGGAAACGAGTGTGCGAGTAGGTGGATGTTTGTACTGCCATAAGCTCGAACCTCGTCTCAGTTGTGGTGTGCATGTGCCTGACTTCTACTCTGTAAAAGCTCGAAATTCAAAGAAAGCCTATTACGTGAGTGTTCTAACCATGACCCATAGGCTAGGTCACGCAAAAGCGATATTCGCTCTGGGACCACGGGTTCTTATCGCGTAAGCTGCGACTTACGCTACCGTTCATCGAGCTTAGCCACTACTTTTAGTTTATCGTAAAAGCCACTTACTCTTATAAGCGCAGTGCTTCGGGCATGTGAGGACCTGGCGTCCGTCGCTAGGCTTTTTCATGATCCTCTGACAGTCAGGACATTTCGAAGCCGAAAGGAATGTCAGAGCGTTCTTTTTGCAGTGGACCTTCAAAAATATTGAACAAGAACTTGGGTGCACATCATTGGGCTCACCTCCACATCAAATTTACGGCCTTCGAAAAAACGACTGATGAGTTCCAGATCTTTTTCTAAATAGAGGAGCTGACTATATCAAATTCTACAGGTGGTAAAGCAGACGGATACCTAGGCTGAACTCCTTAGCGGCAAGTTTAGCGCCTATACCCGAAGTCGAAGGATAGTCGTAACATTCGTGGTCACTAAGTTCTTCTTCCTCGAATTCTTGGAATACGAACGCCTTGGGCTTCTGTTGCTCAAGCTTCTGTAGCTCAGCTAGCTTTGCTCCTTTCTTGTGATGTATGTTCTTCTCCTCAGCCGTCTGCACAAGCTTGAATGTCTTCTTGTTTTTCTTATGTCTTCCCATCTTCCTAAAATGCAGTAGAATATTGGGAAATGTTACAGTATCCGCCTCTCTGAATAAGCGTCTTACTAATATGGAAGGGCGAACTGACCTTGAGTGAGATTCTTTACAGCAGTAGATTGTGGTGAGTGATATGAGTTGTTGCTGACGCACAATTACCCAGTTATCTCTGAAAAACAAAAAAATTAGCAACTTCAAACCAAAACCTCAAAAGCCAATGAGTGAAAATGACAACCGCGCCGGATCGAGTTGGCTGCGTCTCTGGCTTCACTCTGCTTCGCTGTGCCAACGCCTTACCTGTATAGACATGTTAAGTCCAGGCTGATACATGCCTGCAAACTTCTCGAATATTCTGACCTCTATCGATTGCCACGAGGCCGATTTGATTTGAATGAACAGTTCTCAGTGCTTTCTCCCTGCTTTTTCTCTCTAGTGCAAAATTTTTCGTCTCAGCATCTTTCACGTAGTAGCCTGCGGGCATCTATTAGGTTGGCTCGAAAGTTCTGGGACATTGCATTCAGACAAAATTTTTGTTTGGATGTAAGCACTGATTGGGGCATATTGCATATCATTAGATAGAGAAAAGCAATCTCTACAGAACTATGGTATGCAGAAGCAACATCAATGTTTTCTGTGAAAATTCGGGCGAAAATTCCAAAGCATAGGATGTTGACCTAACCCAGATCTCCAGCTTCTATGAACGTTTTGAAATTCCCACATGTTTCAGTTTATAGTACAAACATACTTATATGATTACAAGCACAGCTTGTGCGGAATTTGAGCTTAAACAGCAAGAAAAACGAGGTGATTGAAAAGTGGCAAACTCCGCCCCCATTGGTCCTAGGCTCCTCCCATTTGCTTAGATATCAGCTATAGGCGAGGGAGAGTAAAACTGCAAATTTTCGAGAAGGTACATGCATTGGCTTTCGAGAAATAGCAAATTTAGTCTGAAAATGTCCCAGAACTTTCGAGCCAACCTAATAGCATTACTGACTGACCCTTTGAGCTCTGAAGCACTTTAAAATGAAGATGTTAAATAGTAAAACATTTGTTACGCAGTCACTTAGTGGTCCTCGTCCTTTTCTCCGTAATGTTATAGTGTTACTGTCATCTGCCCACTTCCTTGTATACCTGACAGCTATCACTCTGTACAGCCGGGTGATCCTGAAGGATTTAAGGATTTATTCTGTTTATCCATTTTACTTATTGTTACATAGGGACAGCCAACATGAACGGTAACTTGTGCCAGCCGTATGCGTTTTGTAGGATCAGGAACAGTTACTGGTGAATATTCAGATTATGCGAACTATGTAGTTCTCTATCCTACGCAGTGTTGCTCGTCAGTTTTGGAGTTGATGTCCGCATTCAAAGGTGTCCCTAGGAATTTAAAAGCACGAAAAAGAATGAATACGAAGCAAGGAAAATTTGGAAGTGCGTAAGAGCTTTTCAAGAAAGAAGACATACGATGTATAGCAGAGCACCAAAGCTTTAGCTACTAGTGAGAACTACAACGCCCTTTTGACCGCAAACGAGGAAAATTCTCCGAAAACCTCGGGAAAAGAAAATATACCTACCCCGAAGAATTCCGCAATCATAAACTGTACAGATAGCTGCTACCAATGTGAATAATAACATCATTCACGATAATGGTACTCTCAATGAAGATGAGGAAATCCTTGCAGACATGACTATCACTCCATTCTACGGTTTTGTAAGATTATTTCTAGGCTTAACAATTCTCGAAATTCATTTTCTCTTCTTGGTTGTGTCCACTCAGACGCATTCTATCGCAGTCGAGATTAAATGTAAGCAAGCATGACAGATATGAATTAGTTTTTTTTTTTCAGCTACCCAGACGTCGAACGACTGTGCGCTTACCCAGAATGAAAGACGTGAGAATTTTCTTGAGCATTGCAAATAGAACGTCGAAAAAACTCAACCCTTTCTTTTTCAGCCTCTTCATCTTCAGTGTCGTACACTCCGAAAGCAGCTAGCGAAGACCCAACCGCATTCCGCAAGCTAGGCGAAGCATCGACACTGACAGAAATAGTAGATTCACGAGAGAAAGCTGTAATACGTTGGAAGATGTTGTCTCTTTTGAATAAGTGGCAATATCCTTTGTTACTTTGAATAAAAATTCCTCTGTTTTTCTATGTGGTGAACTAGCTTGCAGTTTGCCAGCTAGTTTGCAGCCGGCGATTGTCTGATATGAAAATGCTTACCAGGTCGTTTTAGAAAAGTGTAAACCAAAAGTAACGGTTGAAATACGATATTGCAGTAACATTAGATTATCTCCTCTGGAAACCCTCACGGAGTTCAAATTTCGATGTTAATTTACCGGCATGAATGGTGCAAAGCTGTGTTGACGCTTCTTTTGCATCTCTGACGTCAAAGGTTGACGACCAAAATTGGAAACACTATCATTTTAGTGTATCCTAATAATTGCAAAAAGCCGCCTAATTGCCATCGCCTGAATTATTAGAAGGGTCTCCACTGTAGCACTACGGTATTCGTCCCTTTTTGCCGTCATACGGTATGCGACGGCAAAAAGAGACGCCAACGCCCTCTTTTTCCAACGCGCCAATGGCAAAGCGCATTAGCGCTTTGGAGAAAGAGGGCGTTGTTACCGTAATCTTCAGCGCTATAATGACCGGCGGAGTGAAGGGTGGGGGGGGGGGAAGGAGGGGGGGGGGGGATACTGAAGTCTGATGCATCTACAGGGTATCCCAAAAAGATGTGCACACTGTTTGATCGTTAATAACTCTCCTGCTTTCATGTCTTTTGCCGAGCTTAAAGAGCCTTTCCGTAGATCGAGGTTCAACTTAGATTTGCAGTGAGGAGCGAATGGTCGATTGTTGTTCATTACCGCAAGATTACGGTAGAAACTTCGAGGAAGATTTTAAGCCATTGAAAGCAGTTTTTGCCGGTTTTTGCCTCAGAAAGGAAACCAAAAAAGCCAAAAACTCTTGTACTGGACTAGTCAAAGTCGTTCACTCTAAATATGAATTTTGCACTTCAGTAAAGTGCTTCTTTCATAAGTTATTTCAGATTTAGGGTAACAATTGTTTTTCCAATGTTCGTCAGAAATGTGAATACGCCATCAGAAAAGCTCGAAAAACTTATGAAAACTCATGTAGTGAAATCAGCGCGCTTGAAGGCCTTGCCACACAAATTTTCAGATTTTTTGAAATTATTTCGTCAAAAAGCCTATTCCACAGTAACGCTGTATGCTGAGAGTTCATACCGTGATCCTACAGTAACGAAAAGTGATTGGTGATTCGCTCCATACTGTAAATCTAAGTTGGACCTCGCTCTACAGAATGGTACTTCAAGCTTGGCAAAAGACATGAAAGAAAGAGACTTATTAACGATCAAACAGTGTGCACTTCTTTTCAGACACTGCATTAGGCAAATTTCATTGGGTACATTTATTAATGTGTTTCGATATACTGCAGTAATACGGCAGTATCTTTTCAGTAACAGTAAGTTTACAAATAAGCCGTTGTTGGAAGGCGTCTCTGCAGTGGGTATGGATTTACTTACCCCTGAATTAACTGCAGATTTTGTGATATATCCATACATTAGAAGAGCATCAACGCTTTAGATTGCCGTTTATTGGAATATGCTAGATGAGAACATCTATGAAATTGCACATTGTAAACATATAGTTAGCTGTGTTCGAAACTCTGGATTAAGAAAGAATATTTTGGTTTATTATTAACAGACCTACGAAAAACCCGATAAGGAACAACTTAAGGAAAAAAACAACAACAACAAAAATAACGTGAATACATTGGAGTATAAAAAATGTTGTTGCTGTAAATAAATTAACCGAAATACAATCAAGTTGATAGGGTTCTATCATTGCTACTGCTTTGTTCTGTTGTATTGTTCCTTGCTGTGGGGTTTTTCCTAGGATCTTCGTATGCAGTAATAGAAAATAAAATAAGTAGTCGAAAGTCGAGTTGGTTTTAATATGTTCGAGTTGGCACAGCTTTATCATATCGAAAGTATCGAGTATTTCAGACATGTCGGACTTCGCACCTGGGCCTCAACTAATGAGGAAAAGGCGAACCGCCGAATATACTTGTGAAATCTCTTTACAAGCAGAAACCGAAAATGGGTTTAGAACCTTGTCCAGGAGATTTGGGGCTGGCACATTCTACGATTATCTTTTTGAAGTAGCTCAAACTGGGAAATCGCCAACTTGGGGAGAGGACAAGCGGCAATCTGTGACTTTTCAAGTGTGATACTGCTGCAGATGAATTTGTGAACATTTCCTTTTTTAACATATTCTTGAGGATGCCATAGACGATATCGAGGAGAGTTTTCGAAGCACAACCCGTGCAGAAAGCTGTTTGATTGACGGAAGCGAGGGTATGCGTATCTTCGACTTCGTGCTGCAAAAGATGAAGAATTTCAAGAATTTTCTCTTCACTTTTCGCAGGTAGGAGGGTATTTGCAAATCTGGAAATTTTTGGCTGATTTGGTCAAACAGCGGTTTATCGACAGCCAAGTTTTGCTCTGCATTACCAGATGTCATCGCGAGTGACACTATTGAACTTACTAGTGAACCAGTAATCTAAAGGTGCTGTTTGGGAAAGCGTTCCTTTGGGACCCCGCGCGGTTTCCCGCAATTTGCCCTTTTTTGAATTGAAACGCTTCCAAAAAATAGGACATTCCTCGGCTTCGGTAATTATCTCTGAAAGATAAGTAAATGCATGTGCTTTTAACACAAACAGCTCCATCCTCAGGGCGAATTATATACCGTCGAGCGGTTGACTGCACGACCAGACCACAGACTACGGAAACTCTTGTACCGATACGAATCGCTACTGCACAATTCGTGCTCTAGTGACATTTGAGCCGCACCGCACGTGCTCCTCAGTCTACGGCAAGCCTGTGCAGTCGGCTACCCCACGGCACTGTACCGATATGCGGCGACTAGACTTCAAATGATACTAGAATAGAAAAAAAGAAATTCCAAGTCAGTACTTGAATGCAAACTAAGCATCCCAGTACCGCAAGGGTGACCAAAATATATACTGATAGAATTTCTCTACTAAATGCTTGAGTTCAATTTGGCGCACCTTTCGCCATCCGTGGACGAACTCGAATGGAACTGATTGTAAAAGAAAGTGCTTCTTTTTTGTAAGCGTCAGATTATGTAGTCCGGGCTTTAGACAGCTTACTTATTCTTGAAAAGATAGTTTTCATCGTATCAGAAGAAAGAAATGAGACAACATTCCGAACGACCACCTACAACGCAGAAACATTTTATTCACAAATAAGAGACAATTTGAGTGCCTAAACAAGCGATAATATCGCTGCTGCTAACATAACATTAGTCAATTTGAGAATCTAGAAAAAAAAGAAGAACAAGGATTGAGGCACTGGATAAATAACAACAAAGACAATGAATCGCCAAAAAGAGTGTCCTCAAAAAAAAAAAAAACCATCAGACGCAACACAAGAGAAAAATCCACAAAACAGGGCCCGTACTTTGAAAGAGATCGAGAGTGATAAATGTTAGGTTGACTTACTGAGGTTTGATACCTCCAAAACTGAAGATCCCAAAGATTTTTCTTGTGAACGAGTAAGGTAAATCTTCGAAATAATGCCTAAGCTTTGGTCTCTTTCTCATGGATCCGAGCAATTTTTATGAGTGCTTTCTTCACATAATTTTTGTAGAGACTAGGATGTCTACGGCACTTCCTTTTCTCGAGAGAACACAAACCAATTAGTACTAACTTTTACCCAAATGCGTTGATGTTTCCAGGTATCAGGTAGCAGCGATTTTCATGCTTTTAGTTCAGGCCAACCCTTTTGTAAAAAAGGCCTTCACTTGATAGAAATAGTGACTGGCCTAGATCCATAGAAAAACACAAGAAAAGCTTCAGTCGGCTAAGAGCGACACTAACCGAAACGTCGATTTTCTGGAAAACAGTTTCAAAGGCATTGCTCCCGCATCAGCCTAAAATCTGGCGCTCTCTCTTTCGGCAAAGTAGACTTCAACGGCGTGCAGAGCTATCTCAATGCGAGCAAACAAAACTTCCGGATCAAACGATACATTCTGGATGATTCTTGGGGCATTGTTAACATTTTGGACGGTCCTTGGAGCATCACCATTATTACCAGCATCTGCCTGCCCATTTTGTTGTCCATTCTGTTGTCCATTTTGTTGACCATTTCGGTCTGCAAAGAGTATTGCAAAATATTGTGATATAGAACTAAAATTACTTTAGGCTCTCACAAAAGCAGAGCCTTCAAAGTACTTGTTGTACATCATGAAGGCGCGTCCCAGCCAAGACAGGGTTGTGGAATACATTTCTACAGTACATATCATTCTAATCAAGTCTCTGTCCAAATGCAAGCCGCAACTAAACGAAAAGAACGACTATCTTAAATGGCCCTGATGCCGCGAGTCAGTGGTAGTTTTCTGTACGGGACCACAGGATTTGCACAATCTGCGAAGCTACCCGCTCCAAACAAGGGGCTGCACTGTCGAGATGGTGCGGTAAAATTTGCGCGTGGACCAGTAGCTACGCCTGTAATGCCGGCCGTTTGCGCGCGTATATTACCGGCATTACTCACCGAATTTTCTCGGCACCGCAGCACCACTATATCAAGCAATCTACTCTGTTGTACCTTTGGTACTGAATCTAATTCCAAACTGCATCGGCCATTTCTTCCGCGTCTCGACTGCGGTTGCTAACCGATCTGGCAATTTGCTGGACGTCTACAAATCCACAAGAATATGCTTACGCGCATAGTTCTCGTAAGCCAACGAACATGAAAAATGTTGCTTGCACAAAGTGCTTTACTAACATGTATGAACAACAGCAAAAAGACAAATCGCATTCTTGCTTGACTAAAGGTGCGTATCGGGTCGGCAACATATCTCGACAAGAGGTCCTGCACTGAGTGGATGTCTATATGCCGCCGAAAGGGGATGCTTCCGCGCGGACACTAGTCCGCGCGGGGTGGAGCCTATCGGCGACATACAATCCCCTACCCGGTGTTTGGTTGCAGACATAAGCCGGGGAGGACTCTTCCCCCCCCCCCCCCCCCCCCTCCCCCCGCGTCCGTACCTCCACTACTCGCAGAGGTAAGCGCAGACACGCGCCCTGTCGCGAAATGCTGCACATGTGCAGATAGAAGCGAAAGAAAGCATGGATCCAACTTACCCCGCTCACGGTGGGAATGTCTATACTTGTTCGTCAGACTTCGCCTTTATTACATTTTATTTTTTCTCAATAAAAGGCTGAGTAATGCGTCTCATGTGTCGGCATGTTGAAAGCAATACCTTGGTAGGTCAGGAATTCTACAATCGTTCGTCTGCACAAGGCGATATCTGCCACAATCCGTACCATAGCTCCTCTGCACTGAAACTCAAAAAAAATGAAGCTAGAGTTTTGAGGCGGCAAGATGTCTCACCATTGGACAGATGGGATTGCGCCGATAAGAATAGTAGAGACAGTCGCCACAGAAAGTGTGGCCACAAGGAATTATCCTAAACAGTGTGGGATCAGGATGGAACTCGGCTCTTTCCCGGTTCGGCTCGAATAACGAGATAACGTGAAGGTGAAAAGTGGTGCAAAAAAAAAACCTGGTGTGCATGTTATGTTCACTCAGGGCGCAGTCCTAGTGTCTTCAAAATGCTGCGTATTTTACATGCTTTCTTGTACTATTTATTGACAAAAAATTATCGTTGTACACGTAATATTTCTCTCATATTCGTACTAATAACTTACGTCAGTGGAATCGTGCGGACTACTTCCAGACAAATCGCACATTCATCAGCTTGATTGTTCGCCATCCTGAAAGCAAAGTATGCACAGTCGAGTCGTCGACGGCAAGAACTGAGCATAGATTGCGGAGCATGTCCGGCGCGGCAAAACGGATGTACATATCGTATAAATCGCTATTGCAGAATTCGTGCTCTGGTGACATCTCATCCGCGCCGCACGTGCTCCGCAATCTACGCTTAGTCCGTGCGGTCGAGGACTCGACGATACTCGACAATATGCAGCTAATAGACTTCAAATGTTGTTCAAATTGTGTAAAAAGAAATCCATATGTCAGTAGAGATGCAGACCAAACATCCCAGTAGCGCAAGGGTGACAAAAAAAAAGTTACTGATAGACGTCTTTAACTATATGCTTTGGCTCATCGACTGACCTTTTCTAGACGGGCTCGAACGGAAAATTGTAACGAAGACAAGAAGCACAGTATCTCTCAAAAGAGTTAGATTATGCACATTTGTTTTCAAAAGGTAGTCTCATTGTATTAGAAGGAAAGTATAGATATGATAGAACATTCCAAACGATTGAACACACAGCAAAGAAATACTTTACTCATTACACACGAGAAGCAACAAGTATTTGAGTATCCAAACAATATTGATATCACTTGCTACAATCATAATCGATATGGATTCGAGAAAGACAATAAATAGAGATGAAGTGGATGATTACAATAAGTAGAGATGAATTGGATGATTGACAACGAAGCACGACCACGATAAATCTGATTGAAAACGAGTGTGCGAGTAGGTGGACGTTTGTACTGCCATAAGCTCGAACCTCTTCTCAAATGTGGTGTGCATGTGCCTGACTTCTCTTACTCTGTAAAAGCTCGAAATTCAAAGAAAGCCTATTACGTGAATGTTCTAACCATTTCGACCCATAGGCTAGGTCACGCAAAAGCGATATTCGCTCTGGGACCTTCTTATCGCGTAAGTTGCGACTTCCGCTACCGTTCATTGATTTAAGCCACTGCTTTTGCTTTATTGTAAAAGCTACTTACTTTCATAAGCGCAGTGCTTCGGGCATGTGAGAACCTGGCGCCCGTCACTAGGCTTTTTCATGATCTTGCGACAGTCAGGACATTTCGACGCCGACAAAAAGGTCAGAGCGTTCTTTTTGCAGTGGACCTTCAAAAATATTGGACAAGAACCTGAGTGGACATTATTGGGCTCACCTCCACATCAAATTTACGGCCTTCGAAAAAACGACTGATGAGTTCCAGATCTTTTTCTAAATAAAGGAGCTGACTATATCAAAATCTACAGGTGGTAAAGCAGACGGATACCTAGGCTGAACTCCTTAGCGGCAAGTTTAGCGCCTATACCCGAAGTCGAAGGATAGTCGTAACATTCGTGGTCACTAAGTTCTTCTTCCTCGAATTCTTGGAATACGAACGCCTTGGGCTTCTGTCGCTCAAGCTTCTGTAGCTCAGCTAGCTTTGCTCCTTTCTTGTGATGTATGTTCTTCTCCTCAGCCGTCTGCACAAGCTTGAATGTTTTCTTGTTTTTCTTATGTCTTCCCATTTTCCTAAAATGCAGTAGAATATTGGGAAATGTTACAGTATCCGCCTCTCTGAATAAGCGTCTTACTAATATAGAAGGGCGAACTGACCTTGAGTGGAATTCTCTACAGTAGTAGATTGTGGTGAGTGATATGAGTTGTTGCTAACGCACAATTACCCAGTTATCTCTGGAAAACAAAAAAATTAGCAACTTCAAACTAAAACCTCAAAAGTCAATGAGTGAAAATGACAACCGCGCCGGATCGAGTTGGCTGCGTCTCTGGCTTCACTCTGCTTCGCTGTGCCAACGCCTTACCTGTATAGACATGTTAAGTCAAGGGATGATACATGCACATCTCGAACTGCAAACTTCTCGAATATTCTGACCTCTATCGATTGCCACATGGCCGATTTCATTTGATTGAACAGTTCTCAGTGCTTTCTCTCAACTTTTTCTCTCTTCAGCGTCCAACCTTTTCCTCTCAGCATCTTTCACATAGTAGCCTGCGGGCATCGCATTAGTGACTGATATCCTTTGAGCTCCAAAGCATTCTATTTATAGAATTAATGAGTAGTAAAGCATTTTTTACGCAGTCACTTAGTTGTACTCGTCCTTTTCTCTATATATAGGTGTGACAGTGTTACTGTCACCTGCCCACTTCCTTGTTCTTGACAGCTACCACTCTGTACAACCGGGTGGTCCTGATTGCAGAAAAAAATATTTGGTTCTTCTTCAGGTGAATCATGAATGAAATGTATTTGAATGAAAAACATGGAGAAGAGCAAAAGTTGTTCAAACTAGAAGAATTGAAAGAAGAGAATGCGCCAGATTTTGTGGATGAAAATGAAGGTGAACATAAAGAGGAAGATGAAGAGGAAGATGGATCTGAGGCCCAGGATGCGGGAGATGAAATCCCTGCCGATGTGAATGAAACGAAAGAGGTAAATAAAAGATGCAATGAGGAATTACTTAGAATGCATAAAGAATGCAAAGAGAATGACGAGGAAATTGCCATAAATGACAAACAAAAGGAGATGGATATGCTAATGGAAGAAGAGGAAGAAATGTTAAAGATGATAGAAGATGTGGAAAACCACGAAGATAATGAGATCCAAATGGTTAGGTCCGTGACCAGCTTTCGAAAGTTCCTGGAAAAACACTACACTAAATTGGACTTTGGAAAATCAGGCAAGAGGTGGTTAAAGCTGCGTCGCCCCATGATCGCTTTCATAAAGGTGGATCAACTATTCTCCTACCTTTTTGGCAGAGGCTGGAGAGCGATATTTTCAGATCTTGGTAAACCAGTCCCAGACGTTTCGTTCGTATTTCCCGGAGTATCCGTGGAATGAAGAACAGGAGAAGCGGGTTCGCAAGTATACCAACTACTTTTGTACGAAATTAGGGAAACTTAAGAGTTTTCCCCTTTCTTTTCGAAGGTAAGTTTTAGAAGTAGGTTAAGCTTCAAGGAGTCAAATCTGTTTTCTCAGAAGTAAAGGGAGAGGAGGATTTGTAATTTTCATTCTATTTTTCCATACCAGGGCATAGCGAGAGAACGTGGAGGGGAGGGGGGAGGGGTCGCGAAATTTTTGAAATTCACCTACATGAATTGAAATAATGAGCGAGTGACTTGTTTATTCTTGTAGATAATTGAAATAAATTTCTGATTAGCCTGTCCCCCCCCCCCCCGAATGCAAATTCAGTAACACACTGCACCAATAAAAAATAACTATACATTGATGTAGAGCATCTAAAACTTATAATGCTAATGCCAAATCAAAACCGTCCATTTCTGACTGCATGCACCCTATAAAATTTCGTGATAGATTTGCACAGCATACAATCATCTAACGGATATGTTCAGCTAAACGCACTGGATTTGAGCCGATTGGAGAGACTGAGCTTTTTTTGACTCAACGTTGAGTAAACTTCACCAAAAAATTCTGCTTAATGATGTCGCTTTCTCCACGCTGAAATTTGGTGAAATAGCAATTTTACTCATCAACAGCAAAGCAAATAACAACCAATTTTTTAGACTAACTGTTCTCTGCTTGAGGTGTGGACAATGCCCTGGTAAGAAACAAATGATAGGCAAAAATTACACCTGACATCCACTTCCTTTCTACCCTCCCGTTCTTTTGACATTTGCCGAAAAATCACCATCCTCATCAGCATAACAATGTTTCGTAGCATGCAGGGTCGGAAACAATTACAGGTGAATATTCAGGTTGTGTGAAATCTTGCTGGATCCGACAAGATGCTGCTCTTCTATTGAAGAATTGATGGCAGCTTTTAGGACAATTTCTAGAAATATGAAGGCACCTAAAATAAAGATTAGAAAGCAGCAGAAAAAATCGAATTCGAATAAAAGCTTCGTAAGAAAGAATAGTTACGTTGTAAAGCAGATCACCCAGAGAGTTATTGTTGGCAAGAACATCGGAACTACCGGCTACGGTTGGAAATGTAAGATTATTTTTAAGCTTAGCAATGCTCGAAATTCATTTTCTCTTTTTAGTGGTGTCCGGTATACTTTCTATGGCGATCGAGACGAAAAGTAAGACGTATTTTGAGCATGAGCAATAAGAATTTTATGTTTTTTCAGATATCGGTACCCGGACATCACCATCTTCTCTCGAGAAAGAAGCGGAATGTGAGATTCCTTGAGTTTTGCGGATAAAACGTGAAAAAAAAATCTCCCCCTTAACATTTTCAGCCTCTTCATCTTCACTGTCATTTACTCACGAGACAAACGCATATCTGACCGCAGACTTCGTGAGAGAAAGTAGTTACACTACCATGATAGAAATAGGTTCGTGGCAGAAAGTTGCACTATGTTGCAAGATGCTGATTTTGAATAAGTAGTAATGTCGTTGTTGATTAATAAAAGTTGTTTTTCTATTCTTCTATGTCGTGACCTAACCGTTTGCAACCCGCAATTATCTGACAGCAACATTCATGTGCAAAGATTCAGCTTTCCTCGTGGTCTTTTTAGGAAATGTTAATCAACCTCAATGGTTAGTAATATTGGTAGAATCATTGGACAACTTTTCGCAATTTTTTGTAGGGCTGAAATTCAGTTAATTCACCAATGTGAATGGTACAAAGCTGCGTTGTCGCTTTTTTTTCATTTTTGACTTCAAAGGCTGACGATCATACTTGAAACATCAATATTTTACTGCAGCATGATAATTGTGAGAAATGGTTAGTTGCCATCGCCTGAATTATTAAAAAGGTCCCCACTGCAGCACTACGGTCTTCGTCTCTTTTTGCCATCGTACGGTATGCTACGCGCCAATGGCAAAGCGCATTAGCGCGTTGGAGAAAGAGTGTGTTGTTACCGTAATCTTCCGCGCGAAATAATGACCGGCGGAGTGACGGGGGGGAGGGGGAGGGGGAGGAGGAATACTGGAGTCTGATGCATCTATAAAGCAAATTTCATTGGGTACATTTATTAATGTGTTTCAATATACTGCAGTAATTAGTAACAGTAAGTTTACAAATAAGCCGTTTGTTGGAAGGCGCCTCTGCAGTGGGTATGGATTTAGTTACCATTGAATTAACTGCAGATTTTGTGATATATCCATACATTAGAAAAGCATCAACGCTTTAGAGTGCCGTGGTTTTATTGGAATATACTAGATGAGAACATCTTTGAAACTGCACATTCTAAACATACAGATGCGTTCGAAGCTCTGGATTAAGAAATTATATTTTGATTTATTAATGGAGAACCTACGAAAAACCCGATAAGGAACAACTTAAGGAACAAAACAACAACAACAACAAAAATAATGTGAATACATTTTAGTTGATAAAATTTTGTCGTTGTAAGTAGATTAACCAAAATACAATCAAGTTGATAGGGTTCTATCATTGTTATTGTTTTTTTCTGTTGTATTGTTCCTTGCTGTGGGGTTTTTCCTAAGATTTTCCGATGCTGTAAGAAAAAATAAGTGATCGAAAGTCGAATCGAATTAATTTGTTCGAATTGGCATAGCTTTATTAGATCACAAGTATTGAGTACTTCAGACATGTCACTGACTTATGACTTCGCACCTGGGCCTAAACTAATGAGGAAAAGGCGAAGGCCACCGAATATACTTGTGAAATCTCGACTTTACAAGGAGAAAGCCGAAAATGGGTTCAGTACCTCGTCTAGAAGATTTGGAGGTGGAACATTCTACGATTATCTTTTTGAAGTAGCTCAAACGGGAAAATCGCCGACAACCTGGGAGGAGGTGCAGGCGGCATTCTGTGACTTTTTCAAGGTGATACTTGCTGCAGATGAATTTCTGAACTTCTCCTTTTTTAACATATTCTTGAGGATGCCATATACGATATCGAGGAGAGTTTTCGAAGCACAACCCGTGCAGAAAGTTGTTTGATTGAGGGAAGCGAGGGTATGCGTATTTTCAACTTCGTGCTGGAAAAGATGAAGAATTTCAAGAATTTTCCTTTTACCTTTCGCAGGTATGAGGAGGTTATTTCCAGACTTGAAAATTTTCGGCTAATTTGGTCAAACAGCGGTTTATCGACAGCCAAGTTTTGCTCTATATTATCGGCTGTCATCGATGTCATAACTGATGTTATAATTTGCACTATTAATTGCCATTTGTGTGAATCTATACTTATACCTCCGCACCGCACTAAACTGCGAGCACTAAACTGCTAGCGATTTCAAAGCGTGCTAAAAATTGTTGTGATTTAACCGAAGAATCAAATAAGCGTGGCCCGGCTTCGAAATCCCCTAGCTGAATGTGGTTTCGTTTTCTCCTAAATTTTGCCACGTTACAGATTTATTTGTAGATGATTTTGATTAATACTGATGTAATTTGAGGCTATGCGAGCTGCTCACTTATCCGACGCGTTGGTACACGGATTTTCCGAAATTCATGCGTGCCTTGGAAAAAGTGATGGATGTTGAGGCTACGACTGAGCCTTCAAAGCCAGTAGCACAGGATGCTAATGATGGACAAAAAATCGTGTCATTGTTCTTTAAGGTATGCGGTTCATGCTGAGTGTTGCTGTAAGAAAAGTATAATTATAGATTATAGTAAAACTGCAAAAGATTTACTGATTTTGATATTGAAGTTGTAACAAGCCACCTCCATTTTATAGCTGTACTTTATTGAATAATTTTTTGCTGAAAAAGCTCTGAGGTTTATCCAAAACCTTAGATGTAAGTAGCTTGTCATGCTGAGAAGCATTGCTGTGGAAATGATAACTGGAGACAATTTAGATTATACATAAATTTAGATCCTGAGATAGCAAGTAAAATTACAGGCTACGAGAAAACAAAAGATCATAGCAGAAAGCTCAGACGAAGAGAGCGGAAGTGGGAACAAGGAAAATAAAAGCCATGGATCAGACTCTAGTGGTGCTCAAGATAACGATAAGCATCTGGATGACTGTATGTGCGAAGACTGCATAGTCCATCGTTATAACATGTGCCGCAAGCCTCCACCACCACCTCCAAAGCGTCAGAGTGCTGGAGCTGATCCCAACATTGATTCATCTTCTGTTACTAATGGAAAAAGAAAGACACGCAGTAAAAAGAGAGCACCCAAGAAGAAAAAAGCGCGAGCTCAGGTAAGCAGGTATCTGCATTTGTTTCACCTTTGCTCATGGACTGTCCCATGGTGCCCGTGCCAGCTCCATGTCAACACCGTGCTAACATGCCGTAGCGTCCACCTATCAGTAGGAGGCATGTCGCTTGCAGGGCGCTAACACAGTACCGGCACGATACTGACACAGAGCTGGAACGACGTTGACACGGCACCGGCACGGGCAGCACTGAGCGCGGCCTGAGATCCGGGGTCAAGGAGGCTGCGTGAGAGCAGAGATAGATTATTTTTCCAGTGCCGCAGCATACTTGGTTCTTTATTGCCTTCACAAAAGAGTTCCATACAGACAATTTTCAGAACTTCTCTACTAAATCAGTTTTATTTAGAGACGATTTGATTTTAGCCAAGCTCCCTTTGATACGTATGATGAGATAATAGAGGTCAGCTTTTTTGTATATCCTTTTTTTTGTTTTTGTAAGCTCCATTGTAGCTTCCGGATGGTGTTTATCCGCAAGACGTCCAAGGTGTGTACGAATGCATCAGTGATGAAGAAGCTAATCGTGAAATTGTTAGAGGGGTGAGTCGTTTATGGCTTTGATCAATCAGCAGCTTAGATTCGTGAGGGTAAGTGGTGGCTATATATTGCAATAACCGTATATACAGTGCTGGCCATAGCTATAAAGCCACTTTAAAAATCAGTGTAATTTGCTCTCTCTTGTTCGAAATTGTCTGAAAAACCACTATTCTGTGTGCAAACTAAAGTCATATTATTGACCAGAACGGCTCCCATTTTTATTGATTTTGGCCGGAGCAAAATTGAAAAATTTGAAAAAAGGGGTTCCCAAGGCTGGTCACAGCTATAAAGCCATCTCTCACTTCCAATCAGTACTACGTTTTTTGAACCTGAAATTTTTTGTACATATACAATATCAAAATATAAAACATTTAACACACTTGAAAGCAGTCGCCTTTTCGAAAAGAAGATTCATCCTGCATTTTTTGCTTCAAAATGTATAAAAAAGTATAATGTTTGGATAAACTGCCTTTTCACCGAATTTTCAAGCCTTTGTTTGACTCGAATATAGGTCCCAGGCTTTACCGAGCCTTTGCAATGAGAATAGTGAAAAGCGCTTGAGTCAACATGGCGTAGTCGCTGGTATTGATATACGAAGCTCAATCTTACTTAAGTGTAAACGCACTTCTGAAACGCAAATCTCGATTTCTGACGCGCGACAATTTTCGGTTAGAAGTTAACACCTTGTTTGCATGGTGACGTACTCATGCAGAAGCTGTCACGCTTTTTACAAAGACGTAATTGCAGCAGTGAACTCAGAACGCTTTGTCTGCAGTTCGGTTGTGCGCAGTGTATCTCACATGACTTCAAATTTTACTGCTTTGAACTCATCTTCAAGTCAAATCTTACAAAACTGTCAAGAATACTAGAATTTTGAAGTTTTGTGCGGTTTTCCGCTCGATCTAGAGGTCAGTGTGGCAGGCTCAAACAGAGCGCACCACTCATTTTTGGAAAAAAAGGCGTCCAAGGCGGAACCAAAATCCTGAGAGTTGCGATGACGTACAAGCTATGCGCGCGAGTCTATCGTTGTACAGGCGACGTGCTGAGCACGTGACAGAGCTTTTCGGGCGTTAGAACTCAGTTTCTGCGGTTCGAAAACTCGTCTACCTAGAGGTGAGGTTGGGGCTCGTTTATCAATATCAGTGACTACGCCGTGTCGACTCCTGCGCTTTTTACCATATTCATTGCAAAGGCTTGGCGAAACCTAGGACCTTCATCCGAATCAAACAAATGCTTAAGAATTCGGCGAAAAGGCAGTTTTTCCAAATATTATAACTAGTTATACATTTTGAAGCAAACAATGCAGGATGAATCTTCTTTTTTAAGAAGGCGACTGCTTCCAATTGTGATAAATGTTTTATACTTTGATGTTATACATGTACAAGAAATTTCAGGTTCAAAAAACGTAGTACTGATTGGAAGTGAGAGGTGGCTTTATAGCTGTGACCAGCCTTGGAAACCCCTTTTTTCAAAATTTTTAATTTATCTCCGCCCAAAATAAGTGAAATTGGGAGCTGTCCTGGTCAATGATATGACGTTAGTTTGCACACAAAACAGTGATTTTTCAGACAATTTCGAACAGGATAGAGCAAATTACACTGATTTTTGAAGTGGCTTTATAGCTATGGCCAGCACTGTATGTATCCGTCAGAATTGCTCTCATATGAACCATCAACGTGGCTGCCTTTTTATCGTTTTAACATGTCAACTTCAAATAAGCGCCTTAAATTTTCTGAATTCAACGTGTTAAAACGATCGAAAGGCAGTCACGTTAATTGTTCATTCGAGAACAATTCTGGGAGCACGATACTTATTACTGTAGTTGGCTTAAGAGCCTACCGGTTACGGTAGCAGATGCGCATTCACTTCAGCACAGGACGCAGCATGTCCGGTTAACTGCGTCGCACAGCTCTTGAGAAGCGTTGCCGATTTTTTGAGATTGCATAGACTGAGTGAGAAGCTAGAATATCTTACTCTGGATATATAAATTCTCAGCCAACGAACCTGATGGGTAGGTGCATCGGATCTAGTCCATTGCACTGTAAAAACAAAACTTTTTGAATTTCTTATTCAATAACCGTGTTCTATAAATAGAGCATCATTTGAAGTTAGTGTTTTGAACCTAAAGGTAGCAAAACTGAAAAATAATACTTTACTACTGTAGAAGTGCACCGTACCTCAGGTCTTGGCCATAATTTGGGATACGGTAACAAAAGCATTGTAATATATGGAGTAGATAGGGTATATCGAAAGATGCGTGGGCCTCAGTTCTGATAAACACTGTAGGAATGGTTGATTTAACATTTGAGCATTCTTAGTCAGTTATACTTTCAGGCACTAATGACAGTGTACGATGTAGAAGAATTTGATGGACTGGATTACATTCAGCAGGTAATTTTTCTAGCTAGTCCTTTCAAACGGTTTCACTTTTTGATTTATTGAATAGCCTGTTTAATCGCATTCTGTACGCACTGTTATTTGGAATGTTCTCACCCATCAGTGGGGCTTGCCAAACTGCCAAAGTGCCAAACTTTTCATACCTGGTAAGAGGAGAAGAAATAAGAATTCTTCAACAAGGCTGACTTGGATCTTGGGAACATCCCAAACATCGTTTTATTTATTTCCCAGTGAAAACAGCTTACTTGCACAATTTTGCAGAAAGATGTTGAGACCAATTCTCAGACCCTCGGTTTACTACTTCTACTTTGTATGCTTAATTTTGATAGGTCCTTGTAGGTATTGTGAGTCGCTATTCCCATTTAAAAAAATTTAAAAATTGTCTTTACTGGTAAAAGTATTGAGTTCGTACATCAACAAAGGCAGTCGATGATTTACTTTTTGATAATGTACGACATCCTACTAATCCACCCTTTGGCCATTTATAGGCTCCCTCAGCAGAGTCGAAAAAATTGAGGAATTCGTTTATTGTTCGGAGGGATTTATTACTTTTGTGAGCAGCATGTTTACGAGATGGCGGGGCCCGCAGGTCTTTTCCTCAGAAATATGCTATGCACATATTTTCTGAGACCGTGATTTCTTATTTCTATCCAGTAGGTCCTTACTACAATTTTTTTAATCTTAATAAATGCTGCTTCTAGAACTCATCTATATTCGCCAGCAGTTGATTGGTATGACATATTTAGGTCTCCTACTACCAACAATTGCCAGATGTCGCCTTGATTGAGGAAGAACATTCCTATGCACGTCCTACTGTGTATGCACTTCCAAATACTTCTGTCGGTGAACATGATTATGCTTCCCTTCCTCCTGCTAATGAGCATGATTATGCACTTCCAAGCAATGACTACGACGAGGAGATCAATGTGGTGGATTGAATGAGAAGTCTGTTGGTGGATACTCTACTCTTACTCTTATATTAAACTTTTTTCACTCTGTATAAAATTTCAGGTACTGTAAATGGAGCAAAATTGCACAATGCCACCGCTTTGCCGTAAGCGCAGCTTGTTCTATCACCGGTGACTCTACCACTTTTTTTCTGCTGTAATTTTTGTGATTGTATACCATAAGTATAGATACTCGAACTCGACATTTCAAGATAATATACCTCATGTAATACCTTTCATGTAGTTTTGCATTTTGTTTACTTTATCGCAAATTATGTGCGAGTTCTGTACCATGCTTTTTTTTCGCAGAATTCTACTTGTTCTTGCCGCTCGTATAGCCTTCAAGGTTATCTGCACTGTTTCTGTAAATAAATGAGTTAAATCTGTGAATGGGTCTTCTGCTGTTCCAAAGAAGAAAGATTTCTGCGACTAGGTAAATGTAATGAGCATTGTACAGAACGAATGTCCTGCATTGGCGACAACATTTGCGCGGAAAAAATCAACGTGAAGCGCACAACCTTCAAATACTGCACAGTATTTCAGTTTTGTACCTATGGGTTGTCGATAAAGGTACGCTATAGTAACCAAATCATTCAAATTACACGAGCTTACAAATTAAGAATGCAGGTAAGAATAAACTGACTTCCTCACATTTTCTCAATCGAGATCCAGGCTAGATTGAATAAGAGGAAATGCTTACATATTTGGTATGTCAGTGCATGCTGATAATGGGCAGATATGGATGATGTTTGCCCTCTTCTGTCAACATTGTTCCTGCTACGTCAGCAATCGAAAATTTCGCATCCGCGCCATCGATCGCTGTCGCGGGAAAGAGATGCATTCGAAAACCTATTTCACGCACCTGCAACTTTCCAGTTCGCTTTTCATCGTAATCCAAAAGTTTTCTCGTTTCTTTTTTTGGTTCATGTCAAGTAGAATTGATGATGGTGACATATTACTTGCAGAATTCTTTATTTATAAGTTTACTAACGCTAACTATGACGACTGTAAATATTCGTGGTGTGGACGTTATGTTTCCTTTTTCCCCCTATCAGTGTCAAATGGTATATATGGACAAAGTCATAGAAGCAATTGAAATGGTATGCTGAGACTTATTAGCTTATTTCGTCGTTAAAGAATGGTTGAGTTCAGAGATTTGATACAGCTTTGGAATCACCAACGGGTACAGGTAAAACCCTTTCTTTGCTATGTTCGACATTAGCATGGCTTCAAAAAGAAAAGTCGAAGATGCAGGCCTCATTTGCAAATGTCGGTGCCCTTGATGAAGTCAAATCAGGTAAGGAAGTTACAATTTCTTTGTTGTTGTTCTGTTTATCGAGGACTTAGGCTTGACTTCTGTGCCATCGTCGTTCTTACCAAAAATTTACTATTGCTCCAGAACTCATAGTCAGTTAGCTCAAGTAGTGCGGGAGCTGAATCGTACCATGTATAAAGAGTGCGTTTGAATTACTTTCACATTCCGTGAAGGAATTGGAAGAGCTTATGTTCAGCATTCGCACAACAGTGTTAGGATCGCGTGATCAACTTTGCATTCACGATAGAGTATGCAAGGAGCAGGATACAAGGGTAAAGGTAGGTTTAGAATGACTAATTTCTGTATTTCCTCGCATAGTATATGAGAAGTTTCAGACTGCTATGTGTCGTGGTATGGTATCAAAACGTACATGTCACTACTACAATAATTTTGATAGTAAGTCCCACGTTTTTTGTCATGTCAGATATTAGTTACGAAGTTCGTTTCGCATCTCCATTTTGCTTTCATAAGTTATAACTCTTTTTTCTTTGGATGAAGAACGAAAGATTTGTACATTGTGTGGGCCGTTATGCTCTTTCTTTTCGGCTTTTCTCCTTTTTAATGGCTTAGAAGTTGATATGGCGTTATTTATGCAGTAGTAGTTACAAAGCGGAACATACCCACTTGTGTTATAGATGAGGGCAAACTCAATGATAATTTTTGAAGTTTGAAGCACTAATCGCGCAGTTTAGGCTCGAATTTGGAGACTCTAAATGAGCTATTCACCATGAAAGGTGGCGTTCCAGACATCGAAGACATGATTATTGTAGGAAAAAAGAATCGGTATTTTTGAATTGCTTAGTTTTTTTGTAATTGATTGTACCTTATTTATATTGCAGCAATTCAGCTAATTTGTGCAGCAGCTTCTGTATCTATTTTGGCTTTCAGCATTTGTCCATTTTACCGTTGTCGTCAAATGCAAGAAACGGCTGAACTGGTTCTCCTGCCCTACAATTACATAATCGATCCACATCTGAGAAAAATACACAAGGTTGATTTGTCTGGAAGCATCGTCATTTTTGACGAAGCTCATAATTTGGTGAGTGCCAATCTACCTACAAATGAGCATCATTGAAATGATGTAGGAAAGCGTTTGCGAAGATGTTGTGTCGGTTGAGTTTTCTTCCCTAAATATAGCTATGGCGATCGATGAATTAAAGAATGCTATAGAATGTCTGCAAGATGAAATGGAGGAATTGAGGACGGAATTGGTAAGTACAACGAATCATTCTTCTTGGTGTTCGGCGTTTTAGCGATTAATTCCAGGACAACTCCTCTCAAGCATTCACTACGGGAGTGATGGGTGAGGGGAAACCGAAAGGGCCACCATTTCAGATTTCTGAAGCAGCTGTGCTACTGAGTAACGTATCTCTATTCACCCCAGCTATGGCTTGTTTTCAGCTCAAATGTCACATTTCAGCTATGTTGTTTGAACTGGAGACTAAGGTTGAGGAGACGTACAACGACAAAGCGGGTCTGAACCTGCAAGACGTGCCTGGAAAGGTAAATTCCGGGTTCTCTTCATCTCAGGTGTCTATACGACAGAATATGTACAGTGTAGGTATTTCCTGGTGATCGTCTCCTTAAAACTTTTGAGGATGCTGGAATATCCTTTGATAGGGCGGACGCCTACATCAACTTACTTACTAATGTTATCGACTATTTACAGAAAGAAAGTTAGTCGACCTTTTTTGGCAATTACGAACTCACAAATCACATTTCAGCGGACTTAAAACCCTCTTGTGCAGAGCGAGGGAAGAACCTAGAAATGTTAAGAAACTTTATATCTGTAGTTTATATGAGCCTTTCAAAGGAAGCCGCTTTGTCTATAACAAATAAGAAGGTAGCCAGTGACAAATTTGTATCTCAAATGACTGCATGGTTTCAGCTTCCAAATGGCAGTAATATAAAATCTGCAAAAATTGATATGGACGCAAAACGAGTTGGAAGACATTTTAAACTCTACATGGTTAAAGAAGAAGGTACATCTACTAAACCTGCTCGTGTAAGTGCAGTCAGAAAATCTTTTCGTTCGCACTGGGAAGCTAGAAGCTTTTCAGAAACTTGTTATTACTACCGTTTCTGTTCTAGACAACCGTCAACTTTTGGTGCTTCACTTCCGCTATTGCTATGCGATCATTGAAAATGAATGGTGTGAGAACTATCATCGTTACTAGTGGAACCTTATCCCCGTTAGTAAACTTCACTAAGAACATTGGCCTGTAAGCTTTTTTGGTTTTATACTTTTTCGAAAGAAAGTACATTTTTTGAGTGAATTTGGAAGCACTTTGGAAAATGAACATGCCGCAAAGGGCGACCAGGTATTAGCTGCTATAGTTTGTAGGTCTCCAATCAATCAGTTTATCCTGAACGGTTCGTTTACTAAGAGGTAAGCGCATTTTTACATCGCAAGCTCGTCGCTTTCTGAACTTCACTAACTAGGCATGACGACAAATATGCTCGAGGAATAGCGGAGTCAATCCTTGCACTTGCATCTACCGTCCCACAAGGTAGTAGCTGGTTTCTGAATTTAGTACTTTATCAGTTTTGCTTACATAGGAGTTCTGGCGTTCTTCGCATCTTATGGTCTCATGCATCATTTGATATCGCGATTCAAAGTTTTGCGCATCGACGAAGAGTCGTCTAAGACTTACTGGGAATGTATGATGATGTATAAGACAATCGTGGTCGAGCCGAAGCAGAAGGTTTCATTGCCAGTCATATTGGACTTACTGTATTACACTTGAAAACGCTTAGGTTGTTAATTCTTAGCAAGCATTGGTGCAAGTGCGATATGAGTTTACGCAAGGTGTTCGTAGTGGACAAGGCGCAATGTTCTTTGCCGTCTGTAGAGGGAAAGTAAGTGAATTGCTTTCTTTTATTGTTCTTTCTGTAGTTGATCAACTAATTTCAACTTATCTGTGTAGATCGTTCAAGATTTTCTTCTCGATAGGGAACTAGGTTTTGACGTTTAGTGGCAGACATCTGAACAGTCTATGATTCCAGGTCAGCGAAGGGATCGACTTTTCTGATGCAGACTCCAGAGCTGTGTGCATAGTTGGTATACCCTACCCACCTCTTATGGACGTCAGAATCTGCTTAAAACGGTTATATATCAATGAATTAGCAGCGGTTGACAAAAAGGTAGGTTCAGAATTCGTAGAAGCTTAGCTAAATGTTGTCATAGTTATTTAGGCACAATCATCGGATGAGTGGTACGTTACCGAGGGTTATCGTGCTGTCAATCAGGCAATCGGACGTGTTATCCGGCATGTAAACGACTTTGGTATCGTGGCATTGTTGGATGAAAGGTAAGTGGGCTAATAAAAACTGACACTGATAGCCACAAATATCTATGCTCAGTTTTGCTTTCGCTTTTTTTCTGTAATCAGAACTAGCTTTTATTAAGAGCACATAATCAACTGATACGAAGTGGTCTTACTAATCTACTTTTTGCTTGCGTGAGCAACTCAATAAGAATATCTTCAACAACTTCAGAGGCAGTGGTTCGGAAATGGACGCTTATCATGTTTTGGTAGTTTTCTAATCCCAAGTACACTTTAGGCCCATTCCTACCCTCTTATTCATGTGCTATGTCCTGAAAACTTACTCAAAAGTCCATCACCCTCGCCCACTTCCATCGAGCGAGTGTTGTTGCTGGGCTTTTAGAGCGCGTTTTTGGGACTTAGCGTATAAAGTGGCAAGTGGGGATCAGGCTACACTGGCCTAAGGCCCGTATGCACGTACATCCCTGCGGGGAGGGGATGTGCGCTTAACCATTGAAATGATCCCCGCTGGGGATCCCCTCCCCTCCCCACGCGAACCCCCGTATGCACAAAGACAATATCGGACAGGGGATCCCCTGTGGGGAGGGGAAGTGAACCCCCTTATGCACAAGAGGGGATCAAGCGGGGAAATCACCTTGCTTTCAAATTTTCTATGAAAAACTCTTTCTTATTTCATATTTTGACTGCAACTCATCTTCATCTCCTCACTTTCAATAATTTAGGGTTGCGGAGTGCGCGTATGCGGTGATTGCGCTTGGGGCACTAAAAATGATTTTTTCTACTCCCATAATGTTCCTGCTTTCTTGGATGCTGCCCACTTTCGCTCATGCTGCCCCATTTCAGCGTAAAAATGTTGAACTATAGAAGTTGATGTGCCTCTGCAAGGGAACGGGTAGAAGACGTTATGCTGCCGAAAAGGGGGGGGGTGCCGCGCGGACGCTCAAAGAAGTATTCTAACACATAACAGAAGCTGCAAATTGTGCCAGCTCTCCATAAACGCTGTAGCTATCAGCTGCATATCGTGCTTTATCTCAGGGGAATGATCCCCAGCAGCCATCCCTGCTATGCACAAGGGGAACGCTGGGGAGGGGATCACTCCCCAGGGGATTTCTACTCAGAAATAGGCAAATATGCTACTTTCTAGATTTTTTCGAGGCAGCTTATGTTAAAATAACAAGATAATGGCAACATGTCATGAAATATGAAAGTTACAATGTGTTTACTCAGTCTATGTAGTTAAAACTATTATGTTATATGAAAAATGCGCAAATTTTCTGAATGATCAAGAACTCCTACAAATAATCGAAATTGGCAGCTATTATTGCTCGGATTTTTTTCTCAAGAGGCGAATATAGAAAAGAAAGACAAATTGCAAGCCACAGGTCGCTGAGAGAAGAACTCGGCTTTCGAAGAAAATCCTCCATCAAAATGAACGAAATGCTTGGCAATGACTGAGCAGAACCAGAATATCCGCGTCTCTGGCATGATCTACAACATCGAACCCCTACTTCGTTGCAGGGGATGTCGATCCCCTCCCCCGCGTTATTGAGTTGAATTCGCGCATACGGGGTTCGAGTGGGGGAAGGGAAGGGATCCCCTCCCCCATTCGAACCCCGTATGCACTGGGGTTCGCTCGATCAATACCTCTGAAACCATTCACATCATCCCCGCTTAGGTGCAGGGGAGGGGATCGCTCCCCTCCCCTCTGTCATGGCGGGGTTCGGCGGAGGGGATCGTTCCCCTGGGGATCCAGCTCCCCTGCCCTCCCCAGCGGGGACGTACTTGCATACGGGCCTTAGAGGCTCGATTGCCTGACATTACCAAAATCTGACCACTGTCGATTTTTCCACGCCAGTGCCTTCAGTGGAAGTGTGTTGTGCAAATTGAGAGAGTTACATAGCATCTCTTTGTTGTTCGAGCGTCGTTGAATGTTGAGTGAAGACTTTGACTAGCAAGTTTTTTCGGCCTATATAAATTGCTGCGCACTATTTCTCAAATGATGTAGTTTAGTCACTGACCCTGTTTTGCCTGATAAGACTCCCACAGTGCTTAAGTAAGTTGCATATGAATTTCGGGACACAGCCAAGTACTGGTTCCAAGCACGTCACTAATCAGAGCGTTTACATAAATGTACCAATGTGACTTGAACCTGTTTTATCCTCGTGAAATACATTCCTTCTTTCTGAGTGAGACACTTTTGCTCTATCTCTATAGGTGGAAGATCTTACAGTTCGTGTTAATCACGTGCTCCCTTCTCCGTAAGCGCAGTAAGTTTCGCGCCACGTTCGCGCGCGTATGGCTCGGGCATTCAAATTGTCCTTATCGATTGGCGGTCCGCGCGCAGGACCCTTGCGTTGCGCATGCGTAGGTCCCATGCGAAAGGGAGTACGTAATTGACATCGACTGTATGCAGATCTTCACATGTTTGCATAGAATCGAACAGTATCATGTAAGTATTCATGCTTGTTTGATACACTGCAAACATACAAAACCCTTCTCCTGCTTTCTATTTTCTGTACTGAACCATAACATCTCCTTCCTAGGTCCAAGATAAGCAATTGGAGCTGTCTTTGAAAGACTTTTGAGAGGTTACAGTGAACATAGTGCTCATTTTCGTTGTCTGCATTTCAAAACTCTTCCTTTTTTTTGGCAATACTGCTGGTCTGAGCACCACTTGCCACCATCACTCTTAGGCCCGTATGCACGTACATCCCCGCGGGGAGGGGATGTGCGCTTAACCATTGAAATGATCCCCGCTGGGGATCCCCTCCCCTCCCCGCGCAAACCCCCGTATGCACAAAGGCAATATCGTACAAGGGATCCCCTGTGGGGAGGGGAAGTGAACCCTCTTATGCACAAGAGGGGATCAAGCGGGGAAATCACCTTGCTTTCAAATTTTCTATGAAAAACTCTTTCTTATTTCATATTTTGACTGCAACTCATCTTCATCTCCTCACTTCAATTAATTTAGGGTTGCGGAATGTGCGTATGCAGTGACTGCGCTCGGGGCGCTAAAAATGATTTTTTCTACTCCCATTATGTTCCTGCTTTCTTGGATGCTGCCCACTTTCGTTCATGCTGCTCCATTTCAGCGTCAAATTGTTGAACTACAGAAGTTGATGTGTCTCTGCAAGGGAATGGGTAGAAGACGTTATGCTGCCGAAAAGGGGGGGGGGTGCCGCGCGGACGCTCAAAGCAGTATTCTAACACATAACAGAAGCTAAATTGTGCCAGCTCTCCATAAACGCTGTAACTATCAGCTGCATATCGTCGTTTATCCCAGGGGAATGATCCCCAGCAGCCATCCCTGCTATGCACAAGGGGAACGCTGGGGAGGGATCACTCCCCAGGGGATTTCTACTTAGAAATAGGCAAATATGCTACTTTCTAGATTTTTTCGAGGCAGCTTATGTTAAAAAAAAAACAAGATAATGGCAACATGGCATGAAATATGAAAGTTACAGTGTGTTTATTCAGCCTATATAGTTAAAACTATTATGTTATATGAAAAATGCGCAAATTTCCTGAATGATCAAGAACTCCTACAAATAATCGAAATTGGCAGCTATTGTTGCTCGGATTTCTTCCCAAGAGGCGAATATAGAAAAGAAAGACAAATTGCAAGCCACAGGTCGCTGAGAGAAGAACCCGGCTTTCAAAGAAAATCCTCCATCAAAATGAACGAAATGCTTGGTAATGACTGAGCAGAACCAGAATATCCGCGTCTCTGGCATGATCTACACCATCGAACCCCTACTTCGTTGCAGGGGATGTCGATCCCCTCCCCCGCGTTATTGAGTTGAATTCGCGCATACGGGGTTCGAGTGGGGGAAGGGAAGGGATCCCCTCCCCCATTCGAACCCCGTATGCACTGGGGTTCGCTCGATCAATACCTCTGAAATCATTCACACCATCCCCGCTCAGGTGCAGGGGAGGGGATCGCTCCCCTCCCCTCTGTCATGGCGGGGTTCGGCGGAGGGGATCGTTCCCCTGGGGATCCAGCTCCCCTCCCCTCCCCAGCGGGGACGTACGTGCATACGGGCCTTAGATCTGTGCAATGTTTGCGCTTGGTGTTTGGCGGCGAAAATCAAATAAACGCCAAACTTAATCCCTTGAATATTAATGTTCAAGAGTTTTTGGCGTCACTTTCAAGAGACAAATCTGGAATATAACTTCCTTTCGAAGGCATCAAAAGTAGTAAGGGTTTTTCGATTGATTGCTAGATTTTACTGACAAGGGAGGTGTTTTCGGTTGAAGTGGCCTTTTCACATGAATTTGACATGGCTATAAAGAGCATCAAACGCTGATTCCAAATCTGTCTTCGTTATCTGCCGAGCGCCTCTGGACGTCGAGTTATGAATATTTTCTCGGTGCGAAAAATGAACGCATAATCTAAGTAAAATAAAATTTTACGGTTTTCTCAGCGCTCAAGTAGAGCAGTGTTAAGTATGAGTGCTTCAGATAGAAGGTATTGTTCAAATAAAGTGCTTTGATAATCAACATTGGACCATTTGAGCAAATCTGACGAATACTGTCCTAATTATGCATTTGATTTCTCAACTCAAAAAAAGCTCATAACTCGACGTCTAGAGGCGCTCGGCAGATAGTGAAGACAGATTTGGAATCAGCGTTTGATGTTCTTTATAGTCGTATCAATTTCATGTGAAAAGGCCACTTCGACCGAAAACACCTCCCTTGTGAGCTATGCAAATGGCTGTCTTTGAGATTTGCAAAAATACGACACGATTACTTTCCGTCGTGGCTCAGAGGATCACTCAAAACCTTCGATGGAGGAAAGGATTTTTTGGCAGCCACTGGACAGTTTTTCAAAGCAAGAAATGTTGACGTCAAGGTATCGAGTTTAAAATTTGGAAATACGAAACAAAACCTTTTTTAGGCATCTAAGATTGTCCTGTCGCGTGAGATACCAAACAAGAGCAAGGCCACTGTCAGAAAGCGTGGTAATGCTGTACCAGCGAATGTGGCGGTTAAGGAAGAGTAGGCTCCTTTCTTGGTGTTGATACATCTTCCGATAGAGGTCTCTTGTTTCAGAAGTGTTTTGGATTATGAGATATACTCGAAGAAACCTTCCTATACGATAAAGGCACCCGTCAAGAGAGAGGTGGAGGAAAAACCTGATAGTCTGCTGTCATTATGCGTATGTTAGCAAATATCGATAAGAAGTTTGTATTTTCATATTCTTATTTTTTGACTGTCATTATGCGTGACTCAGCATACATCGATGAAAACTTTTATATTCATTGTTATATTGTGACCATTTTGTTCTATTTTTAACTTATATTTTTGCCCATTTTAGGACGAAGTTAAACCCCTGAGCAGTAGCACTGCTCCGGTTACTGAAAACTTTGATGTTCACACTGTAACGGATCAAGGGAGCAGCTTCAGTCAGGCTGCCGCTCAGCCAATTCGGAAGAAGCTCAGATTAACCGTAGGTTTTCACTTTTGCTTCTTTTTGTAATCACTCTTACACTCTGATGAGAAAGAAACACCGTCCCAGCTGTAAACTTTTTATACTGGAGGAGATCAGTGACAGCTGATCAGTCATTTGAAGAAAAATGTTGAACATACTGCTGTCTTAGTGTTTATAATGAAGGTGCTTTACCACCACACCTTCAAATTACTCGTCATCACTCGTTTCTAATAGAAATCTGATTACATTTACATATATACAATGTTCACAAATGTATGCGGGGTTGTTAAAGCGAGCGCTATGTTGTGTAGGGCGGAGGTGGATCCCTCATTAACGCCACTATCAGTTCCTCGTCTGGTGTTTGCCTGAAAAGAAAAACAAATTAGCATCGTATCGCAAACTAACTCCTAGAGAAGTGTTACACGAGGTGAGAAATGCAATTCTGGAAATGAAAGTGTTTGCGCTTGTCTTAATGATTTGAGAGGCTTGCTGGACTTTTCTGCACGTTTTTTTCTTGCGTAGGCAAATTTACAGCTGCGGCTGCAGACGAGGGAGAGAGAGAATGAGTAAACTGACTACCCATCGCTTGAGTAAAGTGCAACGTGCATCGCATGGTTGTACTAGCATCTGAAAAGCTGTTGTCGAAAGGAAAACACAGAGAAAGGGATGGAAAAGTGCTTGACCAAAGACTGTTCGAGAACTTTTCTTTGCAGAAAAATAATCAGCAACTAAAACAGCGAGGTGCTTACCGCTTATTCCGTAAGAGAATATGTGCCAAGGTGTTTTCCAGTCGTCTGTCTCGAATTACTGCTATTAGCGGATTTGCTATGCAATGTACTGAATAAGCAGCCATTTCAATGCCCATAATTGAGTCGGCTTCCTATAACAAATGAATCCCTTTTTTAATGTAATTAGCGATAAGAATATACCTTACTGCCCTTCTTAGATTCCCATAACACCATCATAACAATGATGATGAATGAAAGGCTATTGAGCAATAACCATAGAGCTGCTGTAGCAGATTCTTCGAGCATTCGTGCTCGTTCCGGCTCCTAAGTTGATTTATACGGATTTCATTCGTTGACTTTTTCGGCAGTATGCTACTCATTCCGAGCAACATCAGCCCTTTCTTCCTCTATTCCAGTTAGGTAATTTTACAGACAGATGCATAAATGTGCTTACTGGCCACTTTTCGACCCAATTAGTGCGCACGCCAAAGAAATCTCGAACTAGCCTTTGACGTAGTGCCCCGAACAAGGAAGTAATTGTAAATGTGCGCACTCACCTGAGAATTTGGTCGACTTCTGCTGAGCAGGATAAGATTCAAAGGGTGAACTACGAGATTAAGCATTAGGAATACGGACAGTAGAGCTAGATGAAATGGTACGGCCAATATTAACGACTGCGATGTTCGCACAAGTAGAAAATCTGCTAGAAGAAGAATCGCGACGAGAACCCAGCTGCTCGCAAGAAGCCGTGAAGATTGAGATCTGCAAACTTGGGCATAATGGGAAAAATGTCGGACTTTTTCTGTGAGGGGAGGGGTCTAAGAAAATGGATAGAACAAAGCTACACTGCTTGATAGTTTTTCTTTGCTACATTTTCTTAGAACCTGTGATGTGTGAATGTGATTTTTTTCTACGGCGACGAGAAACTGCATTATGCTTGTTCGCTCGTGATTGCAAAGCAACAAAGGCGCGCATATTGCTGGATATTTCGGCAGACTAGAAAGATGAAGCAAGTGGTTGCTGGTTGGGTATTCTTCTTCGGAAAAGCAAAAAAAATTTTTTTTGGGAACTTGAGCTATAATTATCTCTAAATTGCTCGATATATAGCAGTCAGATTGTTGTGAAGGTCTTTGAATGTAATAGACTAAAATCTTGAAAACTGCGTGAAACTTTCAATTTGAGAATTCTGCATGAGGTTATTTATGCAATTTATGTAGATCGAAACTTGAGAGCATTTTCGTGGTTGCTCGCCTTCCGTTATTTCTCCATTTCTCCATTAATATTTGTGAAAGAGAACATTTGAACTTTTGAGTTTACACGTCTGCGAAGCCAAGTCACTTTCTAGTGTGGGCGAAGGGCATTCGTTGAGTGCTGAGAAAAGTTCAAGAAGTGAGCCTTGGAGCACAAGTAGTGTGATTTTTGGCTAAGTCACAACTGCGCTGATTCCCAAGAGAAATGTTGGCGTTGACATGATGCATGCTTGGCTGCGTTATAGTTGGTGACGGCTATTTGTGACTTCAAAAGTCACAAATTATCTCTCCAGGACAAATACGCACACACATATTCATGTGGTTAACTTGTTTTCTTTCTCAGACACGTGAATAATGTTGTAAACAGGAAAAGCGCACGTGTTCTCAGGCTCAACAGCTATACGATTATTGCAGAATTTTGCTATCACAGTTGGGTAGAAGCAAGGTATTATGGAGCCGTTGTGGGAATAAAAAAAACCTGAAGAAAAAAATCGCAGAAAAGCACGAAACTCACTTGGATAAGTGATAATTATGCCGAGAAAGTGCATGTACAACTCCAATAGTGAGAAGACTGAGCAGACTGACTGTGGAATTAAGCAACACAGCAGCAGCATGTGCTCCAGATTGTTCAACACTGCTCCAGCCATCATTCCATGAACGAACTCGTTGCACTGTATCACCATTTATCGCCATCTGAACAGCTTTCCCTTGTTGTGGAAAGACATCTACAGCGAAATGATGTGTAGATGACACTTACGAAGTTGTAGATGCCATCGATAGAGCAGTGGACGACATTTTGATATGAGGGAGTTAAACTGAAGAATATAGTAACTATGGCTGATATGCAGTTACACAGCCAGAGATTACAGCTGAGCAGATGAGTGGTGGAGTGCAGATGTTTGTCGGAAGAGATGGCGATCAGTACGAGCAGGTTGAAGGCGAAGATGAGCAGGGCGAGCAGGAAGTTGAACGCCGATGTCCACATCAGTGCGACGGCTTCGCGCAGTGGCGGCGGCACCCACGACAGTACCGCGACAGTACGCAGGCGGGCGGCGAGCAGGTGTGACGAAGCGGTTGCGACCGAGTGTCTGGCCGATACGAGGGCGTAGCGCCAGTGTGGCGACACACTCACTGCTCTCCGCTGTGGGTTTTCGTTGAATTCGCAGTCCTCCTCTCCGGCCTATCGATCACAGCCCCCCTCGCACTAGCCTCCTGAGCGTCATGAAGCGGCCGCTCTTAAAATTGTTTCCAATGAGGTTAGCGTGCGTTTTTTTTCTGATTTAACCACCAGCACTCGGCGCCAGATTATACATAAGTGGACGTTGTTGCACCCTAGCGCCCGACTGGTTTCTCCCCGACACCCCGCGAATCGCGCTTCGTAGAAAAATGTGAACTTTTAGTCGTAACGACCACTTCAACAAGTTTTTTCGTTTCAGTCAATTGAGTCATCAAATTCCTGCTGACTCTATTCTACTTCTTTCTTACTTTGTAGTCAATTCTGTATAGAAGTGAACAAGTTTTGCTGTTTGGTCGGTGTACACTGCTCCTGAAAATCTTCGGAAATGTGCATGTCTAACGAATTTTACCCTGCTATTGACGCAACGCTGGCCATCTGGCCTTTGGTTTTTAGTGAGATTTCTTCCTGGTTTGCATATACAGGGTGTCCCAAAAGTAAGTACACATTTTAAATTTCTCCTTCCGCAAATCCTTAGCTTAGAATTGAGTACCATTCAGTAAAGCAGGCCTCAACTTAGATCTATAGTATGGAGCAAACCACCAATTACTCTGCTTAGTGTAGAATTACGGTAGAAACTTGCAGCTTACAGCGTCATTTTGGAATAGCCGTGTCAAAAAAATTTCCAAATAATCTGAAAAGCTGTGTAATAGTTCACGCGCGCTGATTTCATTACTCAGCTTTTCACGAGTTTGTATAGTTTTTCAAACGTGTAATCACATTTTCAAAAAGTAATGTAAAAGCTGCTATTGCGATTTACTCGGCATAGCTTATATAAAGTACTGCGGTAAGGTGCAAAGCCCATATTTAGTGTCAGCAACTCTGATTAGCATAGTGTGTAAAAATTTTCAGGCTGTTTGGTTTGTTTTCTGAGGCGAGCTGGCGCTCTTAATTTATCTATTTATTTGTGCATAGGGATGCCCCTATGAAAAAGAAACAAACAAACAACAACAAAAACAAAACGATCAACACAACAGCACCTGAACAAAAAAGTATGTTGGTGTGTTTTCAGGAAGCCTCTCAAAAATTTTTTGAACATGGTGAGTTTAGCGACGGACACTCTCTTCCTCAAAAGTAAATCTACATCATGCGCCACTCGGCACGTGAAAAAGTGCCTTTTAACATTTCGCCTAGCCTTTGGTAACACAAGCTTTCTTCCACCTCTAATTAGAGGATCTAGTCACAAAAAAGTTCCTCAAATCGAGCTTGTATGTTCCAAATATTATTTTGTGCACCGTGATAAGATCGAATTTCTTTTTTCTATAAGCAAGACTTGAGAGCCCAAGATTTGCTTGACGGACTTGACTGCATGGTATTTGATCATGATTGAAACCAACCGTCCTAATCAGTAACCTTCTTGTAAATTGTTTTGTACTTTCTCCAAATAGTTGATTGCCTTTTGGGTATGTGGACTATAAATGACGTTACTATATTCCAACATTAGTCTAAATAGAAGTCTTGTAAGCCTCCAAAAGAATATCACGATCTGTGCATGACAGTCCTCTGTACAAATTGTTGCCGCCGTAGCCTTGTCTACAATTTACAATGTTCATCGAGCGAAAGACTACTTGTGACCAGACCCCAAGTCTCTAATTGAGTCAGCAGCTGCAAGTGGCTACCTTCTAAAGTGTAGGGGCGTCTTATATTACTGGAACCTAAGTGTAGTATTTTTGTTTTTTCTTTTGAAATAGGCAGACCCCATACTAATGACGAATCAAGCACCTCATCCAATGCATCTTGTATGTTTACGTCCAACGTCATCATTTGCAGCATTGTAGAGCTTGACATCATCCGCGAATGCGCTACAAGAAACTCCTTTAGACAATGGTATGCGCGGAAGCTCATGAGTGAAGATGTTGAAGAGAATAGGCGAAAGAACACCCCCCCCCCCCTGTGGAACTCCACACCGCATTCTTCTAGGGGAAGAAAACGTGCGATTGACATGGACCACGAATTTCCTCTCACTCGAGAAAGCTTCAATCCAAGCTACAATCCGTGAATGTATTCCTACGGCTATAAGTTTGGAGATCAACTTACTGTGAGGAAATTTGTCAAATGCTTTCGTAAAATCTAAATAAATCACCTCAATACTCTGACCCTTATCTAATTGTCCAATCATTGACTGCTTGTAACATAGCCGTAACAGTAGATTTACCGCTTTGAAACCCGTGTTGCTCACTTGCTATTACCTTATAAGTCTAATTAATTGCTCCAAACCCTTTCTTAACTTCGTACCGTAATCTGCAGTAATGAAGAAAGATGGATAATTTGCTCCGTACTGCAAATCTAAGTTGAGGCTTGCTCCACTGAATGGTACTCATTTCTAAGCAAAATGTTTTGGAAAAGAGAATGATTAAGGATTGAAAAGTGTGTACTTATTTTTGTGACACCTTGTATCTCCCAGAAATTTTGCAATGAGCTGGGTTTAGCTTCAACTTTTGCTAATACAGCAAAGGAAAAACATAGTCTCTAATGGCGCGAGTCACTGCTGAAATTGACTGTCGGTAATGAGTTAGTAATCTACTAAAAAGTCAGGTAGAGTGTGGCATTAGTTATTTGCAAATTCTGCTTATATTTCAACTCCTTAGTAAACACTTGAGAGCATTTCATTTTTGTATGTATCTTGAGAAGGACAATTTGATCCTTTTTCCAGATCTATGCGCATCACGAATGTGCTTACAATGTGCTTGCTGTTAGGAATATGCTGTTAAGCTGATTGTACCATCTTTATAAGGCTTATCAGCATTTTCAAAGAACTGGTCACATGGACAGAATTCTCATTTGATCCCCTATATCTAATGCTTGTAATAAAGTTCCATGTAGATAGAACTCTTCATGCAGTATGAAAAACCTTCCTTTATGCAGATTCGCAGACATTTTATTATTTTCTTAGAATTTTTAGGCTGAACATTCCTTAAAATAATTGATGTCTAATCCTTGGAGACTGACTATGGATCTTCTTTTCCCGTAATAACGTTTCGAGTATGGTAATCAGAGAGTGGTCTACATGAGTTAAAAAATTTGATAGCAATTTGTTTTGGTCGTAATCGCTCCAGAATGTTCAAAATCCAAGTTAGCTCTGTTACCCTTTTATCTTACAATAATTCATGTTATTTCAAGAGAACCAAAGGTTTTTTCAAAATTTTTTTCGATGGCGCGGTCAGCGCCAAGCCTCGTTTTGAAATTTTTTTTCTCTGATTTCTTTTCCCTTCTCGCTCTACCCTTCTTTTTTTTTCCCATATATCTTCGTTTAGGTGAGCTCATTTTCCAGTCATCCTAATTCAGCGCATGATGATTTCTAAAGTTTTTGGCTCTGTATTAGGTTGGAACGAAAGTTCTGTCGCACAATTTTACAATTCATCACTTTATTATTGCTGAAATATCTTGTGTGGATTTTGTTCAAAAGAAGAAATCATCTTCATAACGGGACTTTAGCGGCTTTTATTATGCATAGATTGCATAGATAGGGGCTGTAAAAGAAAATCATTCAAATTTTGATTTTTATGAGTCTGGTCGTAAAAATCTGAATCTTGCGATACAGTCGATTTTATAATTTCTGTTATTTGCTTTTTCTATTTGAACAAAGTCTGCGCGGATTGGTTGCCTCTGTGAAAAGTTGTTATTTTCGAGAAATTAGAAGCGATGTTTTGTATTATTTGCTCAAAAATCGTAAGTTCTCATTGAGACAGCCAATCCGCGCAAACTTTATTTAGTCGAAAAGAGAGAATAGAATTCATAATATCGACTGCTTGGAATTTTATCGCAAGATTAGGTTTTTACGACCAAATTTGAGTAATAGAAATTTGAGTGGCTTTGTTCTATAGCCTCTATCTATACAGTCTATGAATAAGAGAAAGCTGCTGAAGCCTCGTTGTGAGAAGTATGATTTCTTCTTTTGAACGAAATCAACAGCAAGGAATCTCATTGAGAACTAAAAGTTTTGTGAACTTTTGAGAATGTTGCGACAGAACTTTCGTTCTAATCTAACATAAAAAAGTTTGGCGTCCCGGCCCAGCCCTTTGCACTTAAATTCACTTACTAAATAAAATTTTCATAGTGAAGAGTCGTGGAGAAAATCAGTTCGAAGAAAGTTCATTACTGTTAGGTTGTTCGTGCAAGAAAATTCATGGAAATGTCACCTAGAGAGAAAAGGAGGACTGAATTCAGCTTATCAGAAATCATCAAAATAAATTTTCGGTTTCTTCCCATTACTCCCACGACTCTCATTTAGAATGATCATCAAAAAGAAAGGCCGTTTGCTTTCAACTTGAATAACTCTTTCACGGAGTCTCGTAATTACTAAATCTGATTTATCTAATGTTCTAATTGTTTCAATTTCACACAACTAATTGATGTAGTTTAGCGCGGTCCGAGCAATGTTGCTCAATCGTCACGTGCCAGCCAAACAATCAAATTGCCACCTGAGTATGAAGAAGCGATGTACATCACTCCTAAACAGTATTTCTTGATTGTAAGTGCTTCGAGTTACTCTGGTTATGAACTCTTGAGATTGCTTCAGTTAACCAAAATCAAAAAGTGCAACGACGTTGCTGGTGTGATGAAAGAATTCGCAAAGGGGACCAAGTCTTTTGGTGATATACTGCAAACCCTAGAGGACAAACTTCTTCCAGAACATCCAGAAGCCTTCCTTGGTGAGTCTTAATCGCTGGGATATACCGTGTATCGGTCATCGTAAAATTTACTTATACAAAAGTTTTTTTTGTAGGAGCTTGCTGTATTATCGAGAAACCTGAGCAGAAACAGCTACTGGTACAACGTGCTTTAACTCTGAAACTAAGCTTATGAGCAGGGTCAAGCGTGGTGTCAGGCGCGTGATCTGAGGAGGGGGGGGGGGGGGAGGAGGGGGGGGGGGGGGGGAGGAGGGGCGGGCCGTATTTTTCTGAAAGCATGAAGATTGAACAAGGTAAAAAAACAGAACCGCTAAATACGATAAATATCGTACCCTAACCTAATTACAAGTTCGTATTGAATACGATTATAAATAGCGCTATCAACTCTACTAAATCTCAGCAGATTGCAAAACATTCACCGTACACCTACCTGAGCCATCAAAGAGACCCCACCATGTGGAATTAGTGTTATCTCCGTAATCAAAATGTCAAATTACTTCTATAAGCTCCTATACTCCAACCATTGGATGAGCTTCTACAAAGCGTGATTTTCAAGCAGATTGATTCGACTCAAAGACGAGAAAAAAGTTGGTTTTTTGTACTCATCACAAAATAGTAAACCTTACTAAACTTTCCTAAGAATTTTGTCTGATATCGTTTGAAAATAGTGGATTTAGAAGTGTTTTCAGAAGTCCAATCACAGCTTTTTCTACAACGAATGCATTCACCTAATACCATGAAGCCTAATCAAGTTAAAGTTACCCATGACCTTATGTGCAATCTGAAAGGTATATGCTAAAGAACGAATAAATTGGGTGAGAAGCTGCATTGAAAATGAGGTTGAGGTTAGCCACTAGCCCTTGAATGTCAGGCTGCATGAGTTTTCGTAATCTTATGTTTGACCCACTTCACTTGCCTTCGCAACCTCAAACCGCTCCAGTTTTATTGTTACTGGGTAGCATAAAATCTGTTCTTGCCCTAAGAAAGTCATGGTTTTTGAGAAAACTCATAGCTAATGTAAGAGTAGATTTCGAAAAGTCGAAAACTCCTCACTACAGAATTATTTTTCTCCGTGTGCGGCACTATGAGAACTATGAGACTGTGGATGAGAATGAGGAAAGGAAGGTGGTTCGGGTAGTTTTGCAAGAGTTGGGGGAGGGTTAGAGGACATGTGCCTGACCTCACGCCTTATCCTCCTTATAGCCAAATTTTATTGTTTTTTTTTTGCCTTGATATGGATATGAGTGTGTGTTCTTGCACCATTTGCTTGCATGTTTCTTGCATATATTATTCACAATCAGTCCGGATTTCCTGTCCAAGTTGATGCATCTAAAACTAGTGTATATATTGTCGTACTGTTGGCTTCTCTGGATATAAGCTGTATATATATAAAGAATGGTAACAGGATGTGTTATATGTCACTAGAGGATAGCCTTAGACCATCCACCGTTTATTGAAAATTGTCAGATTACCATATTGTCATTTCAGGTAAAAAGTCATACCTCATGCGGCTTTGTTGTTTCACCTAAAAAAAGAAGTCAATGACGATAATCTGCATCGTTTAGCCTGAAACAACGGGAAAACGGTAGGAAGTGCTACCTCTTCAGTTGTCGGTACGACATGAATCAGGGTTCAAAAATACCAGTAGTTGCTGTATCCAAAGCGACAGTTTTTCAGAAAGAAAATAGGTTTTGTGCTTTGGCGTAGAATTACCGTTATCAATTTCAACACATACGATGAAGTTACAGTAGGTACACCGTAAGAGGGAAGCAGAAAAAGCAATAAATTTGATTGATGCGTTTCCTGTGAAAATGGGAACAGTAGATCAAAAATCACGTAGAGCCGATCCATGACCCACAAAATCCAATATCCAGGCGTGCGTCCCAGGTCCGTATATCGACTTTTGTTAGCGCAGCTTTTCTTTTTGTTTTTTATATACACATCAATCGGGATATGGGATTAAATTTAGCGTTAAGGGTATGATAAACTTTGAACTAAACGCAAAATTCGTGAGCACTTCACGTGCGTACCTTTTTACTTTGATCTTCTCTTTTTCTTAAAGTGTGATTACTGCAAACCACTCCAGTCTTTTACGCTTTGCTAAGACTGACATTTAATACAATACTTTTGTTCCTTTCTCTAGTTCTGTTCACTCATCATCAGCCTGCTTTGAAGTTATAATAGTCACTGGACAGAAATAATTACTTTACAGGTGGGTTTTCGACTTGCCTTAATTCTGGATTGATGCTCTATTATAGAATTGTGACTTAGATGGCATATATCGCTGAATCATTTTTGAAACTCTATATCAGGCATAGCTGGATGCTTGCAAAAATATAGGTTCTTACCGATAAGGCCTTACGGTAGGATCTCAGTAGTCATAGGCAAAAAAGTAGTCAAAAGTCTGAAGTTACGTTTTTTTCTGCTATCAAATGCCGACGTAAGTGACAATGCCAAAATGAATGCTTCATCTCTTGACGACTTACTGCCAAACGATCTGCACATTGTGTTACAAGGCAATTTCGAGAGTCGATTCTACCCTGCCTACAGATTTGATACGGCTACCCCTCTCTTATCCTCTTGAGAATAGATCGAAAAATTTCTAGAAGTTGCCTATACAATACCGCTCACAGACTGTGCAAAATTTCCGTGAGCGTCCGGGAATTCCGCGGAAGTCCGCGACAATCACGGAAAATTTGCACTTCTGTGAGCGGTATTGAGTTATGAACTGGCGCAGGTGACTTGTTTTCTCCAAATAAATAATATTTAAAAGCTCAAAGCAGCATTGGAAGTATTCAAAGACAGTAACCTATAATCCGCGATTTGCTTTATTTGTATCATACCTCCTCATTTCCAAAACTCTGAAATGAATTTTTTTGAAGAGTAGCTAAACTTTGCGTATAATTGGCACTTATCTAAAAGCATACAGGATGAGAGGTAAACCATTGGTGAGAAAAGAAGAAGTTGCATCAAATGCATCTTTAAAGGCGTTTAGGTCTTTATTACGAGGTTTTCCTTGTTTGAAAATACCGACAGTTTTAAGAGCACCTAACAATTTTGTTTCACTCAGGAAACTCTAAAAAACCTAATTTGTTTTATATTCTGCCTCTAATTCTTGCCTAATGACGCATATCATGTTCATAATTCTGTCCTATCATTCATGAACCGCGATCGTATCTTGAAAGATTTAGATAACAATCCAAAATATCATTGCTTTGACCTTCCAAGTCGCTGTTTCAAGCTATTAGCTTGGTACGAAATATCTTGCGTAATTCGCATAAAATACTCCATACATTACAGTAGCTAGCTTTCAATCTAGTTTGATGCAAAAACGAAAAATCGCCGAAAACGCCCTTCCGAAATCTTACGCAGTTCAGCAACCGCGTTTTATGGCTTTCTACTCGAAGCGTTTTTCTTGCATGCATTTGAAGCTTGTAGATACTTAAAATGTCCATTACGTTAGTGCTAAGCACTCTATAATATCTGTTGTTATCTGTGCATTTTCCTATCTACAGCACAACTATGCCGCATTGCCCGTGTCATGTATGAACACGTATAGAGTGCCGTATGGCATGGCTTATATTAACATGTAAAAACTTGTCAATAGCTTAGAGAATCGTTGATGATGAACTTGTAAACTATACGCAGCATCATGTGGGGGCTTCAGATGCAAAGTTCTTGTCAGTGGTGTTGATATATAATGCGTTAATTGCCCGAAAAGGTGATTTGCTAGACGGAGAAAGTACTACGGTACTGCAATCTCCCTCGTGGGCATCACCCCCTTCCACCGTAGGTGGGGCTTGGTGCTCATAATGGAGGTTACAGTATCGTAGTACTGCCCTGTTTGAGGTGGTGGGTATCCGTGGTAATGACAAGCATCGGTGAAGGTGTGATGGGTATCCGTGGTAATGACAAGCATTGGTGAAGGTGTGATGATCTAGGAGCATTCTCTATCGTTTCCCATATGTACCGTCCGTTTTGAATTCCAAGCGCAGTAAGTCACACACTTCTCATTTCTGAATAGGTTGCAAAGTAAAGTTCGTTAGAGCAAAGCAAGCTTTACAAAATGGTAGTCTTGCTTTCGCTACAGTTCTGATCCGCCTCGAGATTAAAGCCAAACATTAAAAAGATCCAACTACCCTAAAAACCGGGGAAACCCAACTTCGTTCAGGAAATGCTACGAAGATTCTGACTTGCTCACGCATATGCTATCCACATAAGACATTTATTAGGTTGTCCCAAAAGTTTTGTCGGTTTCTTTTATCGATCACTGAAACTCACAGAACACCAATCCACAAGCAAGCTAGGTACCATTTGATTCAGATTTTTATCCTCTTTCATACAGCTATATTTTCTCTCTGATCTACCTTGTCTTTGCTATGTTATCGCCATGGATTCTTAAATAGCTCAGCAGTAACGCCAAATCCTTCCTGAATTTTAAAAATTTTCATCCCGATGTTTTCAAGAAGCGCTGGCAAATGTTATGTAGAGCAAACTTTTGGCTACATTTTGTTCATTTTAAATTACATGGGCCACGTTTACCAAGTCCGTTATAATTAATTATTTAATAAAAACCGCAACTTTTTAAACACGTTTACCACGTAAAAATACGGAAAATTCCAAAAAGCTGCTTTCTCAAGGCAAATCAAACTTGGTCATGCTGCATAAATAATGTTTAATAAGAATCATTTTTCAATTCGCAAAAGTTTTGAAAACTTCCGTGTATTTGCTGCGGTTGCGTGTTTCATGACTTTGCCGAAAATCGAGACCTCTTAAGAAATAATTTCTTTCGAGCAAAAAACAGCAGATTCGGAGAATCTAAAAATATATTTCTGTAGTCCGAGAATTGCTCTATTAGAATTATACTTAAACATCCCAAAAACTTTAGAATGAAATTTTTAAAAATTAGCCGAACTTTGAGCAGATGAATTTGACGGATGGAGGATTTCAACAAATATCGAAAAAAGCATACAAGATTGTGGCTCGAAAATGTTTCCGTAAGAAAGAGAAGAAAAATCTGCATCGAATGCATGTTGAAACTCATTCAGGTGTTTATTGTGCGTGGTTTTATAGTGGTTTGAAAAAACCGACAAAACTTTCGGGACGACCTAATATATACAGTTGCCGTATTTTTTCCTCGCTCATCAAGAAAACGAATGTTTCCGTGCTTTTGCCAAAGTGATGGTGCTGTCCTCACATAAGTATTTGTATACTACTAACCTACAGAAGCACAAACGTAAATTTTCAGCTTTCCACAAGTTCTAGTTTTCGAGGAATATGGATTCAGCGTAAGTCGCTTTAAATGCAAGCTATATCCGATATTTCTAAAGTAAAGCTTGTAAAAAGCTAAAAATTTATATTCATACTTCTACTCTAAGGTATACACTTGTATGGGGTCAGCAAGCATCATTTTGAAAAAAAACATGGAAATCTTCGTTTTCTTAATTTCTAAACGAGGAAGAAATAGGAAAACATGTGTACACGCAAGGGCATATATGCCTATTAGTTTCCGAATTGAATCTCGAGGCGGGTGGTCAGAGTTGGCATAAAAGCAAGATTGCCTTTTTGTAGAATTGTAACGGGGGTTGTCTAGTGGTATTGGCGGTTTGAACCGGATCGATCAATAAGGACACGGTTAGGATAAAGATATTTATCTTTATGGCAACAAAGAACAACAACTCGAACAACTTGAACAACTCGAACAACTTGAACAATCAACACTAAACAACGACTAGGGGTCCTTCTGACCCGTTTTGGCCCTATCAGCAGGGTATTCTAGCTTTCTTCTATCTAAGGGGGGAGGTCCGCCTCTCTTCGACGGCTCGTTTAAACTCCCTGGAGCGCTCTCTTCACGCTCTGCCTGCTCCCCCCTATCCACCGGTATTTATAGCCTGCTGAAGGGGTCAGCGCGGGCTTTTCTTCCCGCCACTGGAGATCGGTAGGTCGGTGATCCGCGCCATCCAACAGAATCTGCTTTCTATCAAATGATGTTTTGTGATCCATTTTGAAATGAGAAATGTATGACTTATTGCAGTTGAATCCCAAAACGGACGGCCTGATAGGATGCTGTTGTTTTTTGAATATACTTATGCTATATCCTGTGTTGATCATAAATGATACAATCTGTGCTAGCAAACAAGTTATTGTGCCTTCATACCACGCCGGTAGCCGCCAGTAACCGCTTTTGCGCACTTATCCCAGTATTCCAAGACATTTCCAAATCAAAATATTATGGTAATTGTAATCAAAATGTTGTATACCCCCGCTGAACCAAGTTTGAGCAAGAATCGTGGTTTCGATATTGGGATCCGATAAGAGAACAGCGCGCAAATCGGCAGCCGGGGCGGTATGAAGGCATCCTTAGGACCAACTCTGTCGTATCCTTAACATTTTTGTCTGAGGAGCTAAAAAAATATGCATTTTTTTGATTCAAGTAAGGAAGTTATTGTTTTTGGATATGGTCAGTGCTTCTACTCAACGTATTTGTTTTGAGTATTTGTAGAAGAACAGTTGCGAACAGGTGAAGCAAAGCTCAAAGTTGCACGTTATCCCTTGCTATTATCTTGATTTATCTGCACTCATCAGAATTTTTCAAGAAATTATGCTATCAACAATTGAATTCATGCGATAATCGTGCGACACACAATGTTACAGAATAGGATGTTTTTTTGAAATTAAAGGATGCTCTGATTAGCACATGAACTAAATAAGCAAAGTCTGCGCGGCTGTTCAAAGAACATGAGTTTATAATACGCTAACTATTTTAAGAGACAGTCTTTCCCAAATAACTGAAGTCTTGAATAGATATGTATTCAAAGATTCTTAAGAATCAGAGACTGAAGGCGTATTCATTATTTAGTCAAAATCAAAATCTTGGCCAGTTTTATTTATTGTATATGTTAGAACAGTCCAGCATTGCCTTTGCTAGAATATGCCAGTTTTCGTCTTTATCACTAGTCATGAGAAAAAACAGCAGTTACAGATGAATAGCTGATGGAATAAGCAATTTTCTTTTGCGAATTGGGATTTTGTATAATTTTTCGGACAAAATTTTTTGAGCGTCCAAAATTCATTAAGATCTTTCTTCTATTCGTGTCAAATTTGCGCTAGATTAAAACCATTTTGTAGAGCTTGCCTTGCTCTCTTAAATCTTATGTTTCTGCGTTTTTATATCTTTTCTACCTCGATAGGATTAAGGGACTCCATTGATTTTCTGTCAACCTGTTAAATAGGAAATTTAGCTATCACAACGAAAAAGGAATCGTATTTCTGAGGCGTTTGTCGGTTGATGTTAAGATTTGACGACTGATCAGAAAAAGCGAAGAAACGTTTGAAGCCAAAAAGTGAAAAGGTCGCAACTCTTTGTGGAGGTCAGCACTGATCTCAGAGCGGATAGGTCAAATCATAAATCTATCAGATTTACTGGATTTTTCAGCACTTCTTGCGCCCATTTCAAAAATTCCACGGCTGAAGCTTTTTTTGGATTTTCTAAGATTACCTTATACCATTGTGTATCTGGATACGTCAGCAAAAGTTGCTCATCGATGACCAGCGCATTTCTTTCTTTCATAACGAGTCGAACGTTATTGGAAAATTCACCCAAGTTTAAATCTTGCATAACACTTGGAAAACCAATAGCATGTAACCCTTCGCTTCTCATTCGGTATGTGTGCAAGTTTCCAAATCTGTGGGAGAATTTGTCATTTGGAATATTTTCTAAAGTCTTCTATGCAGTCAAACATAATAGAAATAGTACGCAACGGACACTCAGCCTTAGCGATCCTGTCGCATTAGAAAGTGTCTGACAGAAAAGTGTGGGAAATTTTGGTCAGAAAAACTGGATCTTTCTCAGCCATTCGATTACAGTACTGAGGGCAGTCTGGTGGGATAAGCAATGAATATCCAGCTGATTCGAACATATACAATTTCGAAATTCAAAGTCGTAAAATTTATGATGTTATGTACGCTGTCTTGTTTTCGATTTACATAGTTCTGCCGACATATGCTCGAGTCAGTTGTAATTTTGTAAACGAACACCTACCAAGCTGCACCCTACGACTCAATATGAACAGTTAGAAGACCTTTCGATAGAAATCAGCTGGTTTCAATCTCGCTTGTAAAGTGCAGAAAAAGCAATCCTCCAAAAACATCCTTTGAAGGCATAAAACTTGAAATCTGCGTCAAAATTTACAAGTCATGGGCAGTCCCAAAGCGATGATGTATGTATTGTAATATCTGTTGTAACTATTTGTGTATTGTTTCTATCTACAGCAACCTCCTATGCCCAGATGTGTGAACACGTGAATTCTTGCAAAATAGCTACTGTGTGATATGGCCTATTAACTTGTGAAAACTCCCATTGCTGCCCCCTGCCTAATATTTACTTTTGAGGGTGCCCCAATTTTTCTAGGATTTTTAGTAATCAATACATTATGGAAAGATCGGTAATTACAGCGTTGGATATTTTTCCCAAGTATATGAAGAGCTGTGTGGTCAGTTTTGTTACAGTTAGGAAAAAACATACCGTGCCCTTTCGTATATATAATGTGTTCCAGAAAAATGTCCCTATGTTTGATTATTGATAGCCCTATAGACATGAAGTCTTTAGAAAAGCTGTAGATACCATCATAGGTGCGAAGGGTTGAGAAAAATTTCACCCCCCCCCTTCACTTTGGAGCCCGGGCTACCCCCCCCCCCCTTCACTTTGGACGGAGAAAGAAAATTTTTTGAGGTGAGATGATAGTGTGCTTGAAGTGGAGTACAATTTAAGGTAAAAGAATCTATTTACAGAGTGTAGGAAATGAGAATGCGGTAAAGGAAGCAGAAATCGGGACCGGACCCCCCTCACTGGGAGGAAGCAGGAGCTAAGGTGAGTTACTTAGATTAAAGTTGAGAATTCGGAGCTGAAAAATCCAATTTTAGGCATTCCATGGGACGAGCAGTATTGAGTCGATATGGGAGGGCGCATGGTCGTGAAACGAATGGCTGGATGGTGCCTACACGTGGGCTTGTTGGACGAGACTCTGGAAAAGACATTTTGTGGTTATAATGTGGATATAAATTGAATAATTTGCCATCGTATTGTGTGTATAAGTATAAACAATAAATGGAATTGTTGTACACAATCGAATTTGTATATACTGAGTGAAGGCAGGAAAATAATCAGAATAGGAAAGGTAAGATATCGGAGTTTGATGATCAAAAGAGAAAGCTGCTGGAAATAAGTTCTATAAAGGTAGAGGGAGAAGGTAAGTCAGGTATTAGGTACTCAGGTAAGCTTCCGATGTAGGCTGATAAGGAGAAGCAGGTTTGAGTTTCCAACTATACCCCCTTCGAGCCAAAAAATTTCCATATCTCGGTGAGGGGGTCATCTCATGATCTAGTTTCTTTTTTATCTTGTAAGGGGAGAGTGTGCTTGAGATAACTAGGGCTGTCGCAAAAGAATCTGCTGAAGCAGAACTTCTGAAGCTTGAATTTTACGCACAAATTTATGCGTCTTCAACTCGGTGCTGTTGCTCTCCTTCCTTAAAGCAGATCCTTTTGCGACAGCCCTAGTTATATCAAGTGAACCTCCCTCTACAAGATGGTGAAAAAAGTAGATCACGAGAGGACCTCCCCGCTGAGATATGAAGCGTCAAATTGAACCACCCCAAAATCGATTTTTTTTGCTATAACTCTTATGTAAATAGACAAAAGTAAACAAGGAGCTGGAATTAGAATCTACTCTTCAAGAGCTTTCGAATGATATATAATATGTGGGGGTTCCTTGTTTTTTTCGCCCTGCGACAGGGGTTGAGACGCTCCAGTTATGCGATCTCAGGTCTAGTACTCTGCGTTGATACCACTGCT